>SJYX01002328.1:462633-570716 GCA_006410675.1 Oreotragus oreotragus | reverse complement strand
GACGGCAGCCCACCAGGCTCCCCCGTCCCTGGGATTCTCCAGGCAAGAATACTGGAGTGGGTTGCCATTTCCTTCTCCAATGCATGAAAGAGAAAAGTGAAAGTGAAGTCGCTCAGTCTGTTCGACTGTTAGCGACCCCATGGACTGCAGCCCACCAGGCTACTCTGTCCATTGGATTTTCCAGGCAAGAGTACTGGGGTGGGGTGCCATTGCCTTCCCCGCACCCTTACATGACTACTGGAAAAACCATAACTTTGACAAGACAGAGCTTGGTTGGCAAAGTAATGTCTCTGCTTTTTAATATGCTAAGTTGATCATAGTTTTTCTTCCAGGGAGCAAGTGTCTTTTAATTTCATGGCTGCAGTTACTTTGGAGCCCAAGAAAATAAAATCTGTCACTGTTTCCATTGTTTCCCATCTATTTGCCATAAAGTGATGGGAACAGATGTCATGACCTTATTTTTCTGAATGTTGATTTTTAAGCCAGCTTTTTCACTCTCTTCTTTCACTTTCATCAAGAGATTCTTTAGTTCCTCTTCTCTCTCTGCCATGAGGGTGGTATCCTCTGTATATCCAAGGTCATTGATGTTTCTCCCAGCAGTCTTGATTCCAGTTTGTGCTTCATCCAGCCCAGCATTTTGTATGATGTATTCTGCAAATGAGTTAAATAAGCAGGGTGACCAAATACAGCCTTGATGTACTCATTTCTCAATTTGGAATCAGTCCATTGTTCCATGTCTTGTTGTAATTGTTGCTTCTTGATCTGCATACAGATTTCTCAGGAGGCAGGTAAGGTGGTCTGGTATTTCCATCTCTTGAATTTTCCACAGTTTATTGTGATCCACACAGTCAAAGGCTTTGGTGTAGTAAATAAACGAGAAGTAGATGTTTTTCTGAATCTCTCTTGCTTTTTCAATGATCCAACGGATGTTGGCAATTTGATCTCTGGTTTCTCTGCCTTTTGACCTGTGACAAAAACACAGTATCCCCTAGTAATATACTTGCTGTGTAATGTAAGAGATCACTTCCTCAGGACTGTGTGAAGGATTCTATGTGAGTTCCTAACAGGTGGATAACTTCTTAAAGCTCCTTAAAAAGAATCAGAGCCACTGCTTAAAATAAAAGGCAGTGGCAATATAATAGCCAGTAGTTATTCATTACTTGCTTATTTTCTAACCTATTACACGTTGTGGTGACCATTTTGGTGGTTCTCAGCTTCATTCCCTGTCCTTTCTGTCTTTGCTCTGTACTGCAAGGGGGATGCCCCTGAAAAGTTACATTTCCCAGACTCTCTTGACTATTGGTTTCTAGTAAATTCAGACAAGGGAGACAGTGGAGGGCAGGAAAGCAAGCAAAGTCAGTGCCTTTCTCCTCCTTTTCCTCTCAGGATACAGCAGAGTCACTGAGGGCAAGGGCCGTGTCATGATCCCAAGTTCCTACCTGGATGCTCTTCCTCTGTGTTCTCAACTCTAGAAGGGTGGTTTCAGCTCCTGAGAAACCTTACCCATCCTTTTCCCTTCAGTCATAGGAGGCATATTATCTTTGTATATTAATCTCTGGGTTATTTTATCATCTTGTTTATCCCTGAGCTTTCAAAACCCTTTTGTAATCAGTTGTTCTGTTTACAATCATGTCTGACTCTTCACGACCCCATGGACTGCAGCATGTCAGGCTTCCCTGTCCATCACCATCTCCCAGAGCCTGCTAAAATTCATGTCCATTGACTCAGTGATGCCATCCAACCACCTCACCCTCTGTTACCCACTTCTTCTCCTGCCGTTAATCTTTTCCAGCATCAGGGTCTTTTACAGTGGGCTTTTCCAGGCTCTTCACATCAGGTGGCCAAAGTATTGGCGCTTCAGCTTCAGCATCAGTCCTTCCAATGAGTATTCAGGTGCCTCATCGTAAATTTTGCTGTTGTTCTACTTGAATTAGTTACTGTTTTCTTTTTAGAACTTCAACTGATACACACATATTTAGTGATTTGAGTCTCACATAAATTTAAGAAGGAGGCATTATTTTATCCCCACTAATACATGAGGTAAGTAAAGTTTAGAGTAGTTAAGTCACTAAGCCAAGGCCACACTCTTAGTAACAAGACAAATAATAGAACTCAGGTTTTCTGGCTACAAGTTCTGTGCTCTTCACTAGTATTCTAATGCCTTCTAAATTTTTTTACTGTGATCCACAAAAAGAAATAGATTTTATATCACACAACAAGACCACTGCACATATCCACACACATAAACTTTTGAAACAAAAGTTTCACTAAAGAATATTTATATATGTATATCATTATAAGTAATACTTGATGCTGTAACAACAACTAAATTCTATACACAGCAATGTTTTATTTTTCACTTTCATTATTCTGCCCCAAGTAGTCAATTAGGGAACTTGAAGCTGAACATCTTGTAAGACCTCCATGTCCTTCACTGGATCCTTCCAATCAATCCAGGATCAAAGACAGTGGGAAATACATATGTTCTTAAAATTTAACTTGCAGAGAATGAATATTTCCTCTGATATTCCAAGTCAAGAGGTAGTTACCCTACCACATAAATGGCTATTTTATGCGCCCAGCATAAAAATAAAGTGGATTTTGGAGGCCCATATATTGTCTCTTGCAGAATGAGCTATGTTGATATGTATTTTAAAGAGTGCTGTAAGTTTTTTCCACTTGTCCATTAAGAAATAGAGTATTTTCCCCCTGCTTTTGCTCTGGCCTTGGGATTTGCTTTGGCTAATAGAATGTGCAGTGAGGTAAATGCTTTGCTGAACAGTCTTTAAGAGGCTAAGGGGGTGTTTAGTTTATTCTTCTGGAGAGAGAGGCCACATTGAGAATCCATGGAGACTGAAACACAACAAGGAAGTAGGGAATATGCAGAATCTAGGCTACAATCAACAACTGGTTGAGTACAATTGAGTTGGTAACTCCAACTAACATTACAGAGAGCAGAACTATCTATTCAAACCTCAGAATGGTAAGTAATACATTCTTGCTTTTTAAGCCATAAAATTTGAGATAATTTGCTTTACAGCAATGGAAAATTGAAGCATCACCAAATATAAATTTCACTATTTCTCACACACATAGAACACACTCATACTGCCCTGAGAGAGAAGATAGCCACATCTGATCACTGTCTTCAGCTAAAATTCCATGATCTCCAGATAATATAGAGTACCCTTCTCCTTGTATATATGTGGATCCTTTGTTGTTCAGATCCCACATCTACTCTGAGTTTAGTAATTGTGTGTTCAGTGTTTTTTTTTTTNCAGCAGCAGCAGCAGCAGCAGGTTCTAGCTAAGGCTCCACTTCTGAAGCCCCTCCGCCACCCTGTCCTCCCAGGATCCTGGCACTGACCTTGAACTCCCCTGGCAGAGTGGTCTCCATAACTTCTCTGGTTATTCAGATTTTTCCTATACCTGCATGCCACGTGAGCTTTACTTGATTCTTGATCCTCTTCCTTTCTATCCAATTTCTTCTTTCCCTACCCTTATTTTAAAAGGTAATTTTAAGATAATCACCAGACGTGGAAGATCAGCCTCCCTGGTCTAACAAAACAATGATTATTGCACCTGCACACATGGCCAGTTCACCTAGAACTTTCTGTCTTGGTTGAAAAAAGTGTGGAGAGTGTTAAGGGGTGTTAAGCGCACACTGGCACCAACCAAGAGTTTCCCCACAGGAAGAGTTCAGACTTAAAAAGAATGCAGTGCCATTTAATGTTCTGCATTGACCTTACTACCTAAAATGGTCAGCCCTGAGGATGGGTTCCAGTTTCTTGCCTTTAGGCTGAACTTAAAGAAAAAGAATCTCTGTAGGGAAAGATGTGGTGACAGCTGTTGGCAGTATTCCGCTTTATTGTCAGGAAGTTCTTCCAGTTAACTCAAAATGCCCCTCACAGCATTTTAAATCCTTTCCCTGTTACCCTTTTCTCTAAGGACCCCCTTCTAAGAATATGCAGCAAACCCTCAGCTTTCCCATTTACAGTCAAACACACTTTCCTTAATAGCTGTAAATGACTCTCTTTAGAAGTGTGACTATCTTTATGCTAAACTGAAAGAGAATTTCATACCTGTTATAAAAACCCCTGCCTCTCTGGAACTTCATGCTTCTTCCTGGGCTGTCTTTGCTGTTCCACTGTGGATCTTGGGTCACAGCAGAGTAATGCATAAACATTTACAGAACACTTGTAATCCTCAAGTACTTCACCAAATGTGGGTGATGATAATAGCATTTGTGGGGCGTGTACCTCCAAAGGGTTCCAAATGCTTAGGTAATTAATAAGATTTTTCTCCATTTAGAAAGATAGCAGGAGAAAACAAAAGATTATAATGAAATCGCTTCTGTAACTACAATGATATCATCTTTATATATTAACCCATCTCTCTGCCACTGAGATTCAGGTCTGGGGGATAAAGGGGAATGGGTCCTTAACCCTTGGAGTTCAGGGTTAATGGGTGACAGGTGGAGGGACTTGGTTTTTGGCCAAAGGATGAAAGGACAAGAGCATGTTCCTCAATTATGAAATCATATTTTAAGGCAGTCATCCTTACAAAAAACTTTTAAAGGCAGTTCCTTTGGATGAAACCCTGCCCCAAGTCCAAGTGCAGAAATAGATTCTAGTGAAAGTTTATTCCTGGGAACTGTTCTAATTTCTTTAAGTATGTTAGCTCGTTTAGTCCTTGTGACTAACTTGTTTATGAGGTAAGTTACCAGAAGCACCTCCATTTTGCTAATGTAGGTGAGGACATTCCAGCATGAAAATTTGGGCTCCCAGGGCTGGTCCTCAGCAGGGGGAAGGGTGGTACCCAGAAGCCACACCCACCGGACTCCTGGGATGGCCACACCAGGCATTCCCTCCCTCCCACAGATGCAGGGTGCATCTGTGTTGGGGTGGGACTAGGGTTGGGATCAGGTTAGGGGTGGATAAGATGGTTTGCATGAGGTTCCTGCTTCCTCTCCTAAGGCGCCTAAGAAACCCTAGCATTCAGGAGAACAGGCTTTCAAATCCACTTCCTGAAAGTGTTTGGTGATAGACCATCTTTGAAGGGCTGAACTGAGTCCAAATGGGCTGAAGATTTTGCTCTTCTCTTTCTTAATTTTGAGGAACAAGTGTTTTCTTACATATACTGGAGATTAATTCCCTGCTTTATATATGCAGATTTCCCTTTATCCTCCTTCCCCTAAGTATTCCATTCCTGATTCTGAACAGCTTCACATCAAATAGATCCATTTTCTACTAAGAAAAAGGGCATCAGAAAAATTCACTCACCTTCAGCTATTAGGGAACCCAGTAAGAATGAAGAAAGAAACAAAATACTGCCTGTTCAAAACTTGGCCAACTATTCATCTTTAGCTCAGGAAAATCAACAGTAAACTTTTTATATGTAAAACTCAGAGGTTAAATTTAGTGTAGAGAACTCTAGCCCCCAAACATAATTTTCTTCCATGTCACTGAGTGAATTACAGGGTTTAATTCTGTGTTCTTTTTCTCATATTTTGATTAATTGATATCTTTAAAAATGAAATTGTTTTATTATTGCTTATAATGACTTTTCAATAGTTGGCTCTTCTGAGTTGTCCCTGAATTGTTAAAAAAACAATGTCATCCATTTGATTTCCAAAAATGTTTTTTAAAGTATCTTTGATATTAATTTATCATTTTGATATTAATTTCTCATTTAAATGCTTTCTACTCTGCAATCACCCTCTGTGTTTTTTCAGTCTTCTAACTTTATTGACGCTTTCAGTGGCTAAGTCAAAGATGTCTCTTGGTAAATGTCATGTTGCACTTGAAAATATGTGGGTTTTCAAATATCTTTTGATATTGATGTCTAACATAATTCCACAGGGATTAGAGAACAAACTCTGTATGATTTTGATATCTTTAGACCATGAAATTTTTGCACCTTGATTTATGTCCCTGGATATGTTCCAGTATCTCCTAGTTTATGTTCTATGGGAACTTGAATAGAATTTGTATCCTACTGTTGTGTGAAAATTGCATAAATCTTAATTATGTTGAATTGGTTCAGGTACTTTTCAGGTCTATTATATCCTGCTACTGCTAAGTCACGTCAGTCGTGTCCAACTCTTTGCGACCCCATAGACAGCAGCCCACCAGGCTCCTCCGTCCCTGGCATTCTCCAGGCAAGAATACTGAAGTGGGCTGCCATTTCCTTCTCCAATGCATGAATGTGGAAAGTGAAAGGGAAGTCGCTCAGTTGTGTCAGACTCCTAGCGACCCCATGGACTGCAGCCTACCAGGCTCCTCCGTCCATGGGATTTTCCAGACAAGAGTACTGGAGTGGGGTGCCACTGCCTTCTCTGCTACTATATCCTACTTTTCTGTATATTCATTCTATTAATTTTTGAGAATTTGTTNGCCTACCAGGCTCCTCCGTCCATGGGATTTTCCAGACAAGAGTACTGGAGTGGGGTGCCACTGCCTTCTCTGCTACTATATCCTACTTTTCTGTATATTCATTCTATTAATTTTTGAGAATTTGTTATTGAAACTCCAGCTAAAAATCTTAATTTATTATCTACTTAAAAATAATTATAATATATAGTGGGACTATATGTAACTTTGTTCTGTATTTTCCAAGTGTCCTGTAAATGTGTTATATTTTCATAATTTAAAAAAGAAAAAAAGAAAAAATCAAAAGACCTCAGTTTACTTTTGTGTAAAATGGTGATGATAAAACTTGTCTTAATTATCTCAGGACATTATTTCAGGATAATGTATCTGAAAGTGCTTCAAAGAGGTTAGGAGGCTATAAATACTGTATTCTAAACTTTCAGAATAAAGTAAATCATGTCATAAAAATGTACCTTTCCAAAAAAAGAGACCGGTCATCCATATAAAGCAACATTCATGAGTTGTCCCACTATTCCAGGTGATAAGACTTGTAATTCTCATTTTCATATAACTAAACTTTCTATGTCTTTCCCTCTTCCCAGGCACAGAAACCAAAACCAAATTCCAAATGCAAACAAAAAACAACCCCCCTCTTTGGACCTCTTGCATCCAAACAAACAAAACCTCAGGTCCCAAACCTTGTGAGCCTGTGGTTTTCACAAGTATAGGGGTTAGAGTGAGCTGGGAAGCAAATGGAAACGCAGAATCTCAGTGAAGAGACAAGAGCAGGAGGCAAGGAAGCTGCATTTCAAACCAGGCTTAGACAGGGGATGCTGATGGAGGGTCAGCAAATAGAAATGTGGTGGTTCAGTGGGGAAGAATCTGCCTGCCAGGGCAGGAGAGGCAGGACACACGGGTGTGATCCCTGGATTGGAAAGATCCCCTGGAGGAGGAAATGATGCCCCACTCCACAACTGATAGACTGAGCATGCACCCCAGTAGAAAACTTGCCCTGGTCCTTTAGCATCCTGGGTGGCTTTTCATGTGTTGAGAACCATGTCATTGAAGCCAAAGGTGAAGATCTATGGAAGCTCATCTTACAGAAAAACAAGAAGCCCTTGGATATAAAGTAGCCAAAGAAAGAAAACGAGGCTTCTCCATCAGCTAGAAGTTAAATCAACCACTAAACAAAGCTTTAGAAAGACAGATATGATGTCTTGGGAAATTTATCTCCCAACAAAATGTCCTGATGGTTAGGAATTAAAAAAAAAAAAAGCCTTAGCCTTGCTAAGAGGGAAAAAAATAACATTTTATGCCCTCTCTTTTCATTCTGTTTGTCTCTAATTTCTGATTCCTAGGAATCTGATTATTCTAATTTTTAAAATTTTATATTAGAAAATCTTGCTTGAAGCTTAATCAGTCCTAATTCTATTACTTCCCAATAAAGATTCTTTCCCCTTCTGCTTGTTTCAGATTTTTCTTTTTCTTATTTGCCAGCTCTTTTCTTTTCCTCAAGTGAGTAAGTTTTCTCTCTCCCTTTAAGAAACTGAAATGACTGATTGGAAATACATTCTACTTCTGCAGAAGAAGCTTCCCTGGTCTTGGTGATGGGACAGAATTGTAAAGCTGGCAGGTGGAACGAACTCAGAAACTCCAGCTCTTGTTCTTGACCCTGGAAATCAGATCCAGCTCTGCGTTGTTTTCATAGCAGTGATGAGAGACAAGGGTTGCCAGATAAATTCAACACACTCTGTTGAAGCCAGATTTCAGAGACACGGGGAGGAAATTTTTGTATAAGTATACCCCCTCCAAATATTGCATGGGACACAAACATAGTAAATTATTTGCTTTTTTATCTATACTGACACTGTAAGTCCTGTATTTTAATTTGCTAAACCTGACACGCCTATGCTAGACTGACTTTTAAATAATAAGAGCATTATCACTGTGATGATTATTTTTCATTTATGGAGGTCTGTAAAGGCACGCTGATGTTACTGGTTGTGTTGGGGATCAGAATAGGCCTCCCCCAAATGGGCCATGTCAGCATGTGGATTATTTTGAGTTACAGGGAATCAAGAGCCCCCCCAAGGGCCAGAAAGACACTAGTGGTTTAGTCACTAGGTCGTGTCTGACTCTTTCGACCCCATGGACTGTACCCTGCCAGGATCCCCTATCCATGGCATTCTCCAGGCAAGAATCCTGGAGTGGGTTGCTATTTCCTTTTCCAGGGGATCTTTCTGACCCAGGGATTGAACCCAGGTCTCTTGCATTGCAGGCAGTTTCTTTACTGCTGAGCCACCAGGGAAGCTCAAAGAGACACTACTGCCCCTCCTTCAACTTCATAGAAGAACTTAAATTAGCATTCTCCTAAAAAAGTAGTTCTTAGCAGAGAGACATTTCCTCTAAGTGGCCTCATCTACATGACAGGACAAACATCTCATTACCAGACACATGCCTGCCATCATCCTGTGGGCGCCCCTCCCATCTTTGGTCCTTGAAAGCCCCAGGGCCCATCCCATTCCTCACATCAGGATGACACATATGCCTCAATTTACCTTTCTGTCTCTGACCCTCTCATGTACGTGTGATTCCTGTACATGTGAAATTAAACTCTAACTTCTCCTGTTAACTTGTTTCATGTTAGCTTAATTCTTGGATCAGCCGGAAGAACATGGCAGGGTAGAGGAAAGTTTTTCCCTCCCTGACAATCAGGCATCAAATGCATTTACTGAAATGTTCTTAAATCATCTCTACTGTTTTAGGTGTTATAAGCCAAACATAAAAAGCCCCACTTGAGCTTTCTTTTTCAACAAAGCAGTGATATGATGAAAGAATGCCTGCTTATAATATTGGAAATTAGAAAACGTCAGGCAGCCTTCTTAAGACTGGCAAGTTGAATGCATTTTTAAGTGCCGGTAACATTGATATGTTCAGAAGCACCAAAGCTGACATTTTGTAAAATTTGGGAGCATCTCTGTATTGTATTTATCTTATACAGAGTGACTTCACAGATAACACAGCTGCTGTGTCCTCTCGTTTTTGCACCAAATAAGCATCAACTCCTATTGTATAAAGTCTGAACCTGAAACAGTTAACTATTAACCGACCATTAACCTTCAGTTACATAAAATGTGTCTTGTACCTATCCTCACATTAACAAGGTCTACAGAGACCAACTTCCAAAAATGGCAGGATCTCTCTCTCTCTCTTTTTTAAACAAACGAATATAACTTTAATGGAATTTCAAGTGTTTTCCTGTTTGGCTCCCAACACTTGATACAATAAAAAGCCTGTGAACAAAGATATGTATTTTGGTGCTTCATCAGTGGCTGGAGAATTGCTATTATGGAATATGCACAAAAAATTGTTATTATGGCAACTAAAAAAATTCTAAAGTGTCTCTGAAGAGACAGCTACAAAGCCTGCTAAGGAGAGGGGAAGACAGAATGTGTTATTCAGGGTCTACATATGTACCGAATATTTCTAACGATGCAAAAACCCTCCTAACAATTGGGAAGGAATGCTTTTTCTCATTTGGAGTCTTAGTCAGCTGAACAGGAGGGCAAAATGGATTAAAGCAGGAGGAGAGGAGGGTTGAGTCTATGCCAGGCATATTTTAAAAGTGAGAAAGGAAGAGAGGAGAGGAAACCAACACCCAGCCAGCAGCTTTTCATGCCATTCAAAGGAATCACGGGCCAAATTTGGTACATACAGAGGGAAAAAAAAAAAAAAAATATTCGAGCTTTAACTCCTGTCCTGCCACAGAAGATGTGATTTTTAGAGCTGTATAATGTCCTTCTTTTAATTTCCAGGCTGCTTTGTTAGCACTCACAGCTCCCAGCAAGAGGGACAAAGGGATACCCAGAAAAAAAGATGTAGTGTTCAGATGGTCCCTGTAGCCCAGGCCAGGAAGTAAAACCTGCACCACTGATCCTAGTTTTTTTTGTTTTTTTTTTCTTTTGGTTTGTTTGCTTTTGTTTTTTCTTTCAGTGGCAATTTCAGATTTCTCTAGTGTTTGTGTGCTTCAGGATAGGACTCCTCACTGCTTTCTAATGGGCGAAAACTGAGTTTTAGAGGAAAGTCAAACATAATTGTCAAGTTTCCGGTCAATGAAACAATGTCAACATCTGCTTATGAAAGACTGCCTGACCAGGAATTCTGCCCAGGAATCGCTCAGAGAAAAGGATAGGCTGCCTCTTCTTATCCTCAAAGAGAAAACCAGCGGACCTAAGTGGAATTACACTGTGCAATGAATTTACTTGAAGTCACAGATTTAAATACCTAATAACTTGTTAATTTAATTCAAAGTAGTAAATGCAAACAAACAAAAATATTGATTGATAATTGATTGTATAAAGTGTTTCCCAGGTGGTGATAGTGCTCCTGCCAGTGCAGGAGATGCAAAAAACACAGGTTCAATCTCTTAGTTGAGGTGATCCCCTGTAGGAGGAAAGGGCAACTCACTCCAGTATTCTTGCCTGAGAAATCCCATGCACAGAGGAGCCTAGTGATCTACGGTCCATGGGGTCCCATAGAATCAGACACGACTCAGCTACTGAGCGTGCACAGCACATAAAGTATTTATTTGGCAATCAAATGATCCATTAGGCAGTGCTTTTCACCATGCTGGAGGACTGTGTTCCTTTCTTTTTCTTTTTAAAATTTTCAATATGTTGTAGATCGATTTATTTTTGTAAGATACAATAAAATTGAATTAATAGAAAAAAGTAAATTCAAAGTATGAACCAAATTTCAAAAATTATTGGATTACTAGATATAAAATTACTCTGTAAAATTGTTTAACATGTCCCAACTCTTATTCCTAATTATTAAAAGATGACCAATCCAGAGACCCGCATTGGTTTATGCTTTTCACACTCTGAGTAATGCTGTGAGAAGTTTTCAACAACAATAAAAAACAAATTCTAGAGATTCTGAAAAAATAGTTTTAGGATCTGTATTGAACCAAGCCATATGTGACCTAAGGTGAACAGAAATTATATTCATTTATATTGTTGATAAAAAGAAAATATATTCTAGTGAAACATAAAAAATAAAAATCAATTAACTTAATAGCCAGCTGATACCAGACATCCTTAAAGTCACCATTTGATGAGAAATTTAAAAATCATTTATAATTACACTCATGCTTTAAAAAAAAATGGGACTCGAGTTCATTGAAAATAATTCTTTATTGATTGGGAAGTTTGGAAATTAGTCCTTACCTGTGACACATCTCCAATTTGTTCCTCTAATTCCTATTTTACTGTACATTAACAAAAGGAAAACGAAACAGTATTAATTTGCCACAATTTAGGATATCTCAATATATGAAAATCCAGATGTATCCCCCCACAGATCATTTAGATTATAAAGTATTTTGAAGGTTTCCTAAAATAGTTCATTTCCCCTAGTGAACGTGAGCAGTGTTTTAAATCACTAAACAGTTGTCACAGTTATAATAGAAGGACCTGGAAGTGAAAAGGGAAAAGACTTATCGACTTAACAAGCCCATCGCACTTACTATGTCCCAGACACTGTTTTAAAGGTTTTACAGAAATTAGCTCACTCAGTCCTCATAGCAAGCGATGAGGCAAGCTCTATTTTTATCTTCATTTTACAGATGAGGAAACTAAAACCTCAGAAAGGGTAAAAAATGATCGTAGTGAGTAGGTGGCAGAGGCGAGATTTGAAACAAAGAGGTCTGGTTTTCGAGTCACCCTCTCGTTCCAAACTTAAAACACATCTTCTAAGAGATCTCTAGTCTTTTCCATTCTGTTATTTTCCTCTATTTCTTTGCATTGATTGCTGAAGAAGGCTTCCTTATCTCTTCTTGCTATTGTTTGGAACTCTGCATTCAGTTGCTAATATCTTTTCTTTTCTCCTTTGCTTTTCGCTTCTCTTCTTTCCACAGCTATTCGTAAGGCCTCCTCAGACAGCCATTTTCCTTTTTTGCATTTCTTGCATTTTGTTGTAGATTAAATGATCGAAGTTGTGTAGGTTTAGTTCTGGGCTATTTATCATGTCTTACTGGTCTATATGTCTGCTTTTGTGCCAGTACCCTCATGATTTTATTACTGAAATCTGGGAGGATTATGTCTCCAGCTCTATTCTTTTTCATCATGATTATTTTGGCAATTCTGGGTCTTTTTTGGTTCTATATATAATTTAAAACTATTTATTCTAGTTTTGTTGAAAATATCATGGGTTTTTTGATAGGGATAACATTAAATCTGTAGATTGATTTGGGTACTATGGCCTTTATGAGTATTAATTATTCCCATCTAAAAGCATGAATATCTTTCTGTTTGTCTGAATCATCTTCAGTTTCCTTTATCAATATTTTAAAGTCTCAGCATTTCAGTCGTTCACCTTCCTGATTAAATTCATGCCTAGATACAGTTTATTGAATTTTTTTTTTCTTTCTGATATTTCATTGTTAGTGTCAAGAAACATAACAGATTTCTGTACATTAATCTTGCATTGTGTGTGTTTTATTTTTGAATTTAAACATAATACAGGGAAGCGGAAGGGTGTGGCCATGATTAGATAATTGCTAAAGTAGTTTGATGGATCCATGAGGAATCATCATGCTATTCTTTGTATATGTTTGAAAAATGCTATGTAAAATACTAAAAACACACACGTACTTTAAAATGCCAGAATAGAACCCATCAATCATATAGGCCACAATCCAAGAGCTGTTCATTATTTTTTTACTAAATACATATATATATATGATATAGAAATAATGATTTTAAAGTGCTTGTATCAAATAATTCAATGTTCATATAAATTTTCTGTATTTTATACATATGAATAACATTTCAATATTTTTTATTATCTTTATTTTTTAAAATCCCTGGTGGCTCAGATGGCAAAGAATCTGCCTACAGTGGAGGAGACCTGGCTTCGATCCTGGGTAGGGAAGAGCCTCTGGAGAAGGGAATTTCTAACCACTCCAGTGTTCTTGTCTGGAGAAATCTATGGGCAATGGAGTCTGGCAGGCTACAGTTCATGGGATTGCAAAGAGTTGCACATGACTGAACAACTAACAATTGCACTTTCACTACTTTAGAAAAATTTAATGCTAAACATAATGGCAATATAAGGTGGATACTTTGATGTTTATACCACTGACTAAACCCTTGATTTAACTTTTTTGTGTGTTTTTGTCTTGAGAGAAGCTATTTGTCATTAATAGTTATATCAGTTCAGTTCAGCTGCTCAGTTATGTCCTACTCTTTGTGACCCCGTGGACTGTAGCATGCCAGACTTCCCTGTCCATCACCAACTCCGAGAGCTTGCTCAAACCCATGTCCCTAGGGTCGATGATGCCATCCAGCCATCTCATCCTCTGTCGTCCCCTTCTCCTCCCTCCCTCAATCTTTCCCAGCATCAGGGTCTTTTCCAAGGAGTCAATTCTTCACATCAGGTAGCCAAAGGATTGGAGCTTCAGCTTTAGCATCAATCCTTCCAGTGAATATTCAGGACTGATTTCCTTTAAGATGGACTGGTTGGATCTCCTTGAAGTCCAAGGGACTCTCAAGACTTCCCAGACACTACAGTTCAAAAACATCAATTCTTTGACACTCAGCTTTCTTTATAGTCCAACTCTCACATCCATTCATGACTACTGGAAAAACCATAGCTTTGACTAGATGAATCTTTGTTGGCAAAGAAATGTCTCTGCTTTTTAATATGTTGGCTACATTAGTCATAGCTTTTCTTCCAAGGAGCAAGTGTCTTTTAACTTCATGGCTACAGTCACTTTTTGCAGTGATCTTTGAGCCCCCCCAAATAAAGTATCTCACTGTTTCCATTGTTTCCCCATCATTTAATACATAATATTATATAACATCATATAATATATAATAGTTATATATATTGGGAAAAAAGGATTTTATAAACTTTATTAATAGTGGAATGATTTCCTCAAACAAAACTTATATGGAAGTTCAAAAAATGTAAAGGAGAAATAAGCGTCATGAATATGGTTGAAATAACACAGAGGATCAAGACCTGCTACCAGAACTAATCCTCTGCCACCAGGGCAAACATGATGATGAGACATAGTAAAATAAATTTGTACTCCTTATTCTTTCTAGGTTGGAGAAGGCAATGGCATCCCACTCCAGTACTCTTGCCTGGAAACTCCCATGGACGGAGGAGCCTGGTAGGCTGCAGTCCATGGGGTCGCTGAGTCAGACACGACTGAGCAACTTCACTTTCACTTTTCACTTTCATGCATTGGAGAAGGAAATGGCAACCCACTCTAGTGTTCTTGCCTGGAGAATCCCAGGGATGGTGGAGCCCAATGGGCTGCCGTCTGTGGGGCTGCACAGAGTCGGACACGACTGAAGTGACTTAGCAGCTTAGCAACATTCTTTCTAGGTATAAGTCAAAAGAGATTTTTATCTCTATATTTTATGGTGATATATTGAAGTTTATGATAGATAGCTCATTATTATAGATATTCCATATTGTGCATAGAAATAAATATGCCAAGTATTTAAGAAGATAGACTGTGAAGACAGTTTGATTTTTAATCATTATCAATGTGCCTCTTCATTTACTCAAGCCTTTAAGTTATGAAATAGTCTTCATATAGTCTCAAACTTTTCTCCAGTTTACTCCCTGACATATAAACCTTTTTATGACAGTCATTATTGTATTACTTACTTTCAATATATTGCAAAGTGTTTTGCATGCATTATGTTATTGAATTACCAAACTATCCCTATGTACCCATAATATCTCCTGTATACTAATAATGTACCTGAAGCAGAGAGAGGCAAAGTAAGTCACCCAAATATAATCTGTTATCACATGATAGAGTCTGATTTAATCTGACTTCAAACACATGCTCTTAATGGCTATACTGTATTTAACTTCTCTACATATCTGTTCCTCAACTTTAGAAAGCACATAATTAAAAGGAATAAATGAGATAGTGTAAGTTGTTATTTATGATTCCTATATTTAATTGTTTTATATTCATAGCAAGTTTTTAACTCAGATTAGTAACAACGGTGAAATTATGTTCATCAGCCTGTTGACCATGTTATGTTTAGTTTTAGAAGATACTGCCACACACTTCTTTAAAGTGTTTTAAGCTTTACATCCTCAGCTACAGTGTGATGTTTACTTATGTCTCCACCTTTTCACCAGCTCTTGATTTACTCTGTGTTTTTATTTTTGGCCTTTAAATTCTGTGGTTTTAATGCAGACATTTGCCTGATAAGTAATGACATTATGTACCTTTTCTTTTCTGCTTTGCTTATTGGCCATTT
Organism: Oreotragus oreotragus; assembly: GCA_006410675.1. Taxonomy (NCBI): domain Eukaryota; kingdom Metazoa; phylum Chordata; class Mammalia; order Artiodactyla; family Bovidae; genus Oreotragus; species Oreotragus oreotragus. The sequence continues at coordinate 555,050 of SJYX01002328.1, read as the reverse complement.
GGACATCCTCTTTTTGTGAAAAGCCTGTTCACATTTTTTTTTTCCATTTTCACAAAATTGAGTTGTCTGCCTATTTCTTATTGATCTATAGGAATTCTCTATATTCTGGATGCAGGATTCTTGCCATAGACACACACACACACACACATATGAGTATGTGGGAAACAAAATCCACACATTCCCCTCACTCCTACCAAATTTTGATGTGAAATGAGTGATAAGAAAACATTTTTGGTGCTAATTTTTGTTATTTATTCAGTTTTGACAGCAGTAAGCCTGAAATTGATGAATATACTTTGGACAGATAGTATTTGGGGACACTGTCCATGTCATCAATTCCATAGTGCTCTCTGCAGGAAACTTAAAAGACACAAGTTAGATTATTGGGTCTGAAGTAGGAAATGGCAAACCACTGCAGCATTCNATTTTTGGTGCTAATTTTTGTTATTTATTCAGTTTTGACAGCAGTAAGCCTGAAATTGATGAATATACTTTGGACAGATAGTATTTGGGGACACTGTCCATGTCATCAATTCCATAGTGCTCTCTGCAGGAAACTTAAAAGACACAAGTTAGATTATTGGGTCTGAAGTAGGAAATGGCAAACCACTGCAGCATTCTTGCCTGGATAATCCCATGACAGAGGAGCCTGGCAGACTGTGGTCCATGGGGTCACAAAGAGTTGGGCATGACTGAAGCGACATAGCACACACTTATTTATCTATATTTCTTAATATATTAATATCCTTAGTAGGTGTTGCTGCATCTATATATATCACTTGTCTTATTTTAGTATCTCTGACATAATAGCTACTGTACAAATATTGATCTATTTAGTTAATTAAGTTTCCTGAAATCTGTGATATATAAGGAACACACACACTTTAGTTCAGTTCAGTTCAGTCGCTCAGTTGTGTCTGACTCTTTGCGACCCCATGAATCGCAGCACACCAGGCCTCCCTGTCCATCACCAACTCCCAGAGGTCACTCAGATTCACATCCATCGAGTTAGTGATGCCATCCAGACATCNAGCGATGAGGCAAGCTCTATTTTTATCTTCATTTTACAGATGAGGAAACTAAAACCTCAGAAAGGGTAAAAAATGATCGTAGTGAGTAGGTGGCAGAGGCGAGATTTGAAACAAAGAGGTCTGGTTTTCGAGTCACCCTCTCGTTCCAAACTTAAAACACATCTTCTAACGGACAGTCAGAAAGAAAAGCAGAGCATTTTTCAAATCATAAATGTAGTTCAGCTGGATAATTAAATGAATGAGTGCTGTGGTTTAATTAAAACTTCTCTGAGACTTCCTTGGTGGTTCAGGGGTTAAGACTTTGCACTTCCAGTGTTGGGAGCCTGGATTTGATCCCTTGCTGGGGAACTAGATCCCAGATGCTGCAACCCCCATGTCTCAACTAAAGATCCCACACTAGGCATGAAGATGCCCCGTACTGCAACTAAGACTTGGTGCAGCCCTCGCACCCCACCCCAGACAACAACAACAAAAAACTTTTACATGATCATAATTAATTTATAGATCAAGGCAGAAGGCAGAAATCATAGGTTAACTCTTAGATTACTGAAGAGTCACTGAATATCCATCCACCTCCCTTTTGAAAGCATTCTTTCAGAGTCCTTGCTGAATAAGATAACGAGAGTGACAAATGACCACTCAGTTGCCTTTGTACTTTCCTTTATAAACATCCACTCCAAAGTGTTCCTTTATGGGAGAAAACAACTCCAGCTCTAACCCTCATCAATGGATCTTTTATGCATACCCTACAAGAGCTTACAAAAAATCAAACGTTTCTGAGTGTGCAGGTAACAAAAAACCAAAAAACATTTCCTGAGTCCAGAGGGGAATTACTATTTGCCATATGAAGATCAAAACCTACATGCATATAAGTACAGTTAGGAAGGAGATATTTGCAAAGGGATGTTTGGAGGAGATGGTTGGATGGCATCACTGACTTGATGGACATGAATTTGAGCAAGACGTTTCTGAGTGTGCAGGTAACAAAAAACCAAAAAACATTTCCTGAGTCCAGAGGGGAATTACTATTTGCCATATGAAGATCAAAACCTACATGCATATAAGTACAGTTAGGAAGGAGATATTCGCAAAGGGATGTTTGGAGGAGATGGTTGGATGGCATCACTGACTTGATGGACATGAATTTGAGCAAGCTCCAGGAGTTTATGACAGACAGGGAAGCCTGGCGTGCTGCAGTCCATGGGATCACAAAGGGTCGGGCACGACTGAGCAACTGAACTGAACTGATTCCCAAAAGAGAAAAAGTAGGAAGGAAAGAAAATGTATCTAGTTAGCAACAATGATAGTAGAAGCCTGGTATAAAATTCAACAGAGCGTCACTGAAACAGAATATGGTCCTCACAGTCTTTACAGTATTCCTTTAATAATAATAAAAAAAAAACTAATAGATGATGATGAAAATGTAGTAATTACTCAATTGGCATCATGTGAAAATCTGTGGGAATTCTATGGAAGTAAAAACATTAGACTCTCAATTCATATCAGAAACAAAATAAATACCAGACAGATGAAAGAACTAAACGTAAAAAGTAAAACCATAGAAAATTATAGAAAATAGGGGAGGCAAATCTTTATCTTGATAATTTCTCTGCTTTCAAGTAAAGCCAATTATAAAGGAAAATTTTAAGTAAAAGCAGTTATAAAAAATGAAGAAAATGTCAAGTTTGAATCCATAAAAATCTGTTTATCAAAAACATCATACATTAGAATATGAAAACAAATTTAAAAACATATACATGCCTATAACAGCAACATTTTTGGATACAGTAGAAAAAATGTGGGCAAATGCTAAACATAGAAAATATACAGGAGAAAGAATGCAAATGAAAATATACATATAAAATCTCCAAAAGAATAAAAGAAATGCCAGTTAAAATGAAGGACTTCCCTGGTGATCTAGTGGCTGTGTGTGTGTGTGCTCACTTGTGTCCAGCTCTTTGTGACTCCATGGACTGTAGCCAGCCAGGCTCCTCTGTCCATGGGATTTCCCAGGCAAGAATACTGGAGTAGGGTGACATCTTCTTCTGTGGGGGAATCTTCCTGACGGAGGGATCGAACCCAAGTCTCTTGCATCTCTTGTGTTGGCAGGTGGATTCTTTACCACTATTGCCACCTGGTTTGGTGGCTAAGACTCCATAATCCCAATGCAAGGCCCCCAAGTTCCATCAGGGAACTAGATCTTGTGTACCACAAGCAAGAGTTCAAATTCTTAGACTCAGATTTCCACATGCCACAACTAAGAGTCAGCCCAGCCAAATAAATATACAAATAAATATATTTTTTTAATTAAGTACAGTGTTTTACCCATCCACTTGGTAAACGCCTTTAAACAACTATATGTAATGGCCAAATGAGGTACAATTAAATGGACCCACTCATATATAGCTAGCTATATGGCAGGTGAATGTTTAAACTGTGGTCCAGAAGGCAATTTAGAATTATGTGTCAAAATTTTTAAAAATATTCTTTTTATTTGACTCAGGAATTTCATTTCTAATTTTTTGGTTTTTAAGATTTATGTAGAAGGATATTTATTGCAATGCTGATTATATTAAATAAGCTATTAGTAGCAACCTGATCGAGGAAGGCAACGGCACCCCACCCCAGTACTCTTGCCTGGAAAATCCAATGGACGGAGGAGCCTGGTGGGCTGCAGTCCATGGGGTCGCTAACAGTCGGACAGACTGAGCGACTTCACTTTCACTTTTCTCTTTCATGCATTGGAGAAGGAAATGGCAACCCACTCCAGTATTCTTGCCTGGAGAATCCCAGGGATGGGGGAGCCTGGTGGGCTGCCATCTATGGGGTCACACAGAGTCGGACACGACTGAAGTGACTTAGCAGCAGCAGCAGCAACCTGATAGTCCAGCAATTTAAGGTACGTTAAAAATATATATGCATACGATGTTATACTATAAGATGGTATATTACGAAGCCATTGAAACTGTGGTTTGGTGGAATAACTTTCAATAGACTTTTGAACTATCAGTTCAGTTCAGTTCAGTTCAGTTGCTTAGTCTTGTCCGACCCTTTACAGCCCCATGGACTGCAGCATGCCAGGCCTCCCTGTCCATCACCAACTCCCAGAGTTTATTTAAACTCATGTCCATTGAGTCGGTGATGCCATAGAAAGAGATAAAATCAGGGCATAACATGTTCTGTATCATGTATTATCAACAGTTTGTCTTGCTACCAGGGACTGTAAACCTAATTGCCAGTAGGTCAGAGATATCATCGGGGAAGGCAATGGCATCCCACCCCAGTACTCTTGCCTGGAAAATCCAATGGACGGAGGAGCCTGGTGGGCTGCCGTCTATGGGGTCGCACAGAGTCGGACACGACTGAAGCGACTTAGCAGCAGCAGCAGCAGAGATATCATAGTGAGCGAAAGCTAAACCCCACCCGGGTCTTCCCAGGCAGCACTAGTGGTAAAGAGCCTGCCTGCCAACGTAGGAAATGCAAGAGATGAGGGTTCAGTCCCTGGGCTGGGACGATCCCCTGAAGTAGGAAATGGCAATCCACTCCAGTATTCTTGCTTGGAAAGTTCCATGGGCAGAGGACCCAGCGGGGCTACAATCTATGGGGCAGCAAAGAGTCAGACATTACTGAGTCCACGCGCACACAGCCAGCAAGGAAGACCCCTGTGAAAATGCAACAGTCTTTCTTTCTCCACATTTCCCAGAAATACTCAGCCTTCTTAGTCTCGATTTTTCTTTTGCAATTATCTTTCCTTCTGTCTTCACCCATCATTCTTTTTTCCCACTCTTACTGAAGATTAGTCTCAGAAAAGTGTATATCCACTGTCAGAATGTGTAAGTACAGGTGATGGAAATGCAGCATCACATTAAGGAAGAGTGTGTAGAGGGGACAGTGTGGCTAGCTGGAGAGGGGCGCCCTCTGAGGTCACGGGTCCCATCCAATTTATTCTTGCCACAGCACAGTGGAGCCCAAATGTCAACTCTTACACTTTGACTTAAGATTTCACACACACACAGTTTATAAGATTTCATGTATGTTTCATACACACACCATAAGGATCAGACAAAACATATTGAGAAGCTTCAAGTTTGTGACTACTAACAATCCCACTTATGGACAAGAGTGCAAAAGGTGGAAAAAATACATTAAAAATGCAGTTACCACAGTTTAATTTTAATTTTATTTTCATCATGCCCTTTCTATCTTCTAAGTTCTTTCCATGTATTTCCTTTCATAATCAGCAAACTATGACCTTCCCTTGTTATTTTATCAATTTAGTAATCCTTTTAGGAGATACAGATTTTTTTGAAAAATGAAGTATACTATTTTGAAGTTTGTCTCTGACTTTTTTTTTAGAGAAAACAATTTTTATAATTTTATGTTGGAGTATAGCTGATTAACACTTCCCAGGTGGTGCTAGTGGTAAAGAACCCACTCGCCAATGCAGGTAACGTAAGAGACAAGGGTTTGATTCCTGGTTAGGGAAGATCCCCTGGAGGAGGGCATGGCCATCCACTTCAGTATTCTTGCCTGGAGAATTCCATGAACAGAGGAGCCTGGCAGGCTGCAGTCCATAGGACTGCAAAGAATAGGACATGACTGAAGTGACTTAGCATGCTTGCATGCATAGCTGATTAAAATTTTGTGATAGTTTCAGGTGGACAGCTAACGGACTTAGCCATACATACACATGTACCCATTCTCTCCCAACTCTTCCAGGCTGCCACATAACACTGAACAGAGTCCCCTGTGTGATACCGTAGGTCTTTGCTGGTTGTCCATTTTAAATATAGCACTGTGTACATGTCCCTCCCAAGACTATCCCTCCCCGTAACTCTTCCCCACTGGTAACCGTAAGTTTGTTCTCCAAGTCTGTGAGTCTCTGATCTTATATGCCTAAATGTATCCACCGGTCTACAGGGTTATAGATTATGTCTTCATTTATGAAATCATCATTTCTTCTTTTGAAATCATTATTTTTTAAGAATATTTTAAAATATTTTTGAAGATTTTTGAATTTTTGTTACAACATGGCTTCTGATTTACGTTTAGACTTTTTGGTCACTTGGCATGCAGGGATCTTAGCTTCCAGACCAGGGGTTAAACCCTCACCCCCCTGCATTGGAAGGTGAAGTCTGAACCACTGGACCACCAGGGAAGTCCCCAAATCATTATTTCTAAGCTGCTGGAAAATTCTTTCAAAAACAGGGGTCTAAAAATTTGTCTCATTTTTTTGCTCCCTAATTCTTTTTGGCATAATTTCATTGCATTTTCCTCCATCCTTTTCAATTATAGTTAGCTGATGTTAAGCAATTTTCTAATCTAGTGGCAAAGGTTCAATTTTGGCAGTTTACTGGCCAAAGTGTCTTATTATTTTAAATATTAGGACATTCCGTAACTGTTTGGAAAGGTGTGGCTTTAGAAAGAGAACAGAAAGCTCTCAGCTTTGTGAGCGCTGCTGTGCCATCTCTCAGCACGAGCTTCTCTGGATAGCCACCTTACAAAAGGGAATTTAAAAAAGCAACAAGAATGTAGCCACTACGTACAGTACTCATTCTAGGAGAAAGAATGTTACAGGCTCAGACAATTGAGAGTTATGATAAAATAACGGGCGACAACCATAAAGCCCTCTCTTTATCGAAGGACAAAGAATGTCGTTTCACAAAGCTCAAAACAAATTAATTACAGAATTACTGCTTCACACACACACAGTCATCTTTATACACCTCCCTGTCTGGGTATCATGTTTAAAGGGTGAGGCTTCTTGGAAACAAACTGGTTTGACCATTTGTCTTGTTTGTAAAGCTTGAATTTTATGAAAATTGGGAAAACATAAAAATTTGGATTTCATTCTTAACCAGCCATTGTTTTTTTTCCCCTAATTCTTCAGTTTTATTGGAAGCATGTTGTGTTTTTTACAGTATTAAATTAAAAAAAAAGAAAATTGTTTGAATTAGTACAGCATAAAGACAAGCGTATCCTAGCTATTAGGCTGACATTATTGGACCAGGAAATAGTGTAGTTCATTTTCAAAGAAGGGTTTGCTATATCCTCTAAAATAAAACTTTTTTTTTTAGCACGTGATATCAAACCTTAAGGGCTTTCTTCCTGCTGAAGGATTAAAAAGTGAGAGTTCTGATTTCTTGTTGACAGTGTTTAAATGAATTTGTCAGTTTATAATTACAAATGCAAGGGGGAACTTTTTATAGCTGAATATTTAACACATATTAAAGTTATAACACAAATCACATAGTGTGTTTCTTGCCTCATTTTGTCCATGCTTTCATTCCACAAAACAGGTGTCACAAATCATTCACTTGAAAATAGTTTGCTGAGATGACGATTTGCTATGAAAGTGGGGGTAGAGTACTCCATAACCTTACTTTTAATGTATGTGTTTAACATACTAAATCCTTAATAGCATAATCCTTAGAGGTAAATAAAGACCAAAAGGGGTAGGAAGTAAGTATTTCCTCTAAGGGTTGAGGGTGTAGAGGGGTTAAATTCACTATGCTTATGATTTCATTTTGCTTAATTTAGGATGTTTCCTGTTCCTATGACATCTTTCTAGTGAGCTGGCAGACCCCCTGCTCAGTACGGAAATTCCCCAATCCTCTCCTTACTCTCCCGCGACCTCCTGAAAATAAGGTTAAGCCGTTTTATTTCCTGCTAACTTGATTTCCATTCTTTGAGTTGAATCACGAGTATAGAAAACTTGTCATAGCAGATTGAGAAATGCAGAAATAGCTCCAAGGTTTCTGCGCTATAACTTCTTTTTAGAAGAAGTAACTCTTTTATAGGGACTTTTTGTCCCTCCCAGAAGAATCACAAGGTGTGATTGAAGACCTCTCATCATAAAGAGCTGAGTTTTACATTGGCCAACTGTCTGCTTTTGTCATGTGGTAGCTTAGGGTCATTTTTGTTGCCTCTTCTATATACTCAACATGACCAGAGATCCCTAAGTGGACAGTCCAAAGGAAATTTAAAAAAAAATTGAAGTATAGTTGATTTATAGAAAAGTTTTTCATTTATATATACACAAATATATATACATGTATATGTATACACATACACACATATATGCACATATTTGTATAGATATGCACGTATATATTCTTTTTCAGATTATTTTCCATTATGGGTCATTACAAGATATTTAATATGGTTCCCTATGCTACACATTAGGTCCTTGTTCAAAGGACATTTTTATTCCTGGTAACAGTGATATGGCACAAACATTTTACATGCATTTGTCTCTTTTAATGTTCACAGAAAACACTCTTAGGCTTGTAGTATTATTCCTTTTCCTTTACAAATTAGGAAATAAACTCAAGCCCAAAGTCACACCACCATTAAATGATGGAGCAGTGGTTTCAGGTCACCTGTGGCTGACTTCAGAACGTACACTTTTCCAGCGGTCCTCAATCTTAGCTGGGAGTTTTGAAATTCAAACATTGAGGCCACCCTTCGGACACAATGAAAATCACGTCTCTGAGGGTCGTATCACTGATATTTTAAGGACTTCCAGGCAATGCTCGGAGAAGGCAATGGCACCCCACTCCAGTACTCTTGCCTGGAAACTCCCATGGATGGAGGAGCCTGGTAGGCTGCAGTCCATGGGGTCACTGAGTCAGACACGACTGAGCGACTTCACTTTCACTTTTCACTTTCATGCATTGGAGAAGGAAATGGCAACCCCACTCCAGTGTTCTTGCCTGGAGAATCCCAGGGATGGCGGAGCCCAATGGGCTGCAGTCTGTGGGGTCACACAAAGTCGGACACAACTGAAGTGATTTAGCAGCAGCAGGCAATGCTAACCTATGTGATGGGTTGATACCGCTGCACTACACAGGTGTCTCGATTACCATAAAGAGTCCAGATGAGGACTGGTTACAATTCAAAGTCCAAGATGAGGACTGGTTACAATTCAAAGTCCAAGTACGTAAGGGACGTTTGACAAAACTTTATTTGATATTTGACAAGAATCTTTCACAATAACTTCAGCAGGCAGATGCAGTGGAATTTGACTTGAAAAACCTAAAACTATATAACTAAGCCCTTTCAGTTTCAATTGTAAGCAGTTAAGGATCCAAGCCTGCCTACAGGAAATCTGGCAGGAGAGGTGAGGGTCTATGGAGGGCAGATACCGTACAGCAGCCTCCCATACGGATGAAATGGGTCCAATCTGTGTTTAGCTAAGTCTCTCAAGCCATCTCAACCCCAGAAACATTGACCCAAAGGCAGCAAGTCTGAGATCATAACCTCCGGTTCTTATTTTTGCTTGCGAACAACCCCTGCTGCAGACTGAAAAGATTTTTGTTTACAGCTTCAGCTGCAGGGCACTTTAAGTCTTCCGGAAATAATAACGTATTAGCTTCCCGGGGCTGCCATAACCAAATACCACAAACGGAGTAGCTTAAACAACAGACATTTATTGTCTCACAGTTCTGGAGGCTGGAAGCCTGAGATCAAAGTGTCAGTGGGATTGGCTCCTCCAGAGGGCTGAGAGGGAGCTTTGGATGGCCTCAGGCATTTCTTGCCTTGTAAGTGGCTTTCGTCTCCCTCTGTCTTCATGTTCTCTTCTCTCTTATGTCTTATCTGTGTCCAAGTTTCCCTCTTTTATAAGAACACAGTCCTTTTGGATGTGGGTTCACCCTAATGTCCTCCTCTTAACACGATCACTTACAAAGACTCTATTTCTACAGATACTGGGGGTGGGGAGAGTTTGCCACTTCAGTATTTTTTTAGAGGGACAAGACTCTTTGTGACCCCATAGACTGTAGCTCACCAGGCTCCTCTGTCCATGGGATTATCCGGGCAAGAATACTGGAGTGAGCTGCTGTGCCCAGCTCCAGGGGATCTTTCCGACCCAGGGATCAAACTCACATCTCTTACGTCTCCTACATTGGCAGGTGGGTTCTTTACCATAAGAACCACCTTGGAAACCATAACATGTACCTTCTGCCAACTGAAAGAAGTTCTGATGAACCAGAAACCGTGAAAACCCCTCAAGAGACGAGATTTCTTAGTTTTTCAGATAAACGGCAAGAACTGTACTTTAAACATGTATGGGATATTAAAGTTGATAAAACATATTCAGACACACTCTAAGTCATGATCCTCACATGGCCCTTTAGATTTACTAAATGAATTTAAAATCAGAGAATTTAATGAAACACTTTGGGGCCACACAACTAATAAGGGGTGTTGTGACTGTAGTCCTGTCATCCGTCCTCACCCATGACTGCTGTTCTCCCCAAATAAATCAGGAGTCTGGCCTGACTTATCTCAGATGACGAGGCCTGATGGCTGGGAAACAGATTCACTGAGTGGACACGTCACGAAGAACCTGAATGGTCTGGATGCAAGAAGGTGAAAAAAGGTGAATACATTTCCTGGTAGAAAGTAGAGCATTCAGGATGAGATATGAGTAAAGAAGAAAACAACGTTATTGCTTTGTGGGCTTTCCATCAGTACTGTTTATAAGGAGAAGGACAAGGAAGACTGGCATTTTTGGTAAGTGGGTCATTTTCCCCAAAATGCTTTTTTTTTTNTCCTGCATTAGCAGGCGGATTCTTTACCATGAGTCACCTGGGTAAGTATATGTGTAACTAAATCACTTTGCTGTATGTTTGGAACTAATATAACATTGTAAATGAACTATGCTTCAATATAAAATAAAAATTAAAAAGAAGAAAAAGAAAATACATACTTTGGAATCAAAAAAACAAAATTCACAAAAAATCCCCAAAGCAAAACAAAAACACAAAACTCTCTACCATCAGAAATATCAGGCCTAAAGTTGGACAGAGAACTTGTCAGAATCCACCCGTCCTCCCCTTACCGTCTTACCTGCAACCAACTTCACCCTCTCATCCTCCATAACTCCCACTTTTGACCAAGCCTCCCCCCGGGATTCACTTACGAACCTCTGAAGAGGACATCATACATGGGAAATTGACTGTTTTCTTAAATGTCATTCAGGCCAATGACTTCATTTTACAGAGAAAGAAAAATTAAGGTATGAAGGGAAAGTTTAGATCAGTGGTTCTCGGGCTGGATTGCACATTAGAATCTCTTGGGGAAGTATTTAAAAATGCCAATGCCTGGACACCATACATGGGAAATTGACTGTTTTCTTAAATGTCATTCAGGCCAATGACTTCATTTTACAGAGAAAGAAAAATTAAGGTAAGAAGGGAAAGTTTAGATCAGTGGTTCTCGGGCTTGATTGCACATTAGAATCTCTTGGGGAAGTATTTAAAAATGCCAATGCCTGGGTCCTACCCCCAGATATTTGAAGTTAACGTCCTGGAGATGAAGCCATGAGCACTGACTTCAAAAGAAAGAAGGAAAGAAAGGATCTCAGATGAACGTGATGAATACTGAACTGAGAACCACTGGGCTGGGTGGTGCTGATAATTCACTTTGGACCAGCAGAATGCGGAGACATGATTGCCAGTAGAAAGTGAAAGTAGAAAGCATGAGGAAAACGTCATGCTACCACACTGAGGCAGGAGGAAGGAGGAGGAAGAGAAGAGAAAGCAAAACCAAAGAGCAGACAGACAGGCCCTGGGTAGAGTAAGAATTGAACTTTGTCAAAACTCTCAGCCCCATTTTTTTCTTCACTGCACACTAACTATATGTTGTATTTGCTTAATTGAGTGTGTGCTGCTGCTGCTGCTAAGTCGCTTCAGTTGTGTCCGACTCTGTAAAATGCCAGTGCCTGGGTCCTACCCCCAGATATTTGAAGTTAACGTCCTGGAGATGAAGCCATGAGCACTGACTTCAAAAGAAAGAAAGAGGGAAAGAAAGGATCTCAGATGAACGTGATGAATACTGAACTGTGAGAACCACTGGGCTGGGTGGTGCTGATAATTCACTTTGGACCAGCAGAATGCGGAGACATGATTGCCAGTAGAAAGTGAAAGTAGAAAGCATGAGGAAAACATCATGCTACCACACTGAGGCAGAAGGAAGGAGGAGGAAGAGAAAAGAAAGCAAAACCAAAGAGCAGACAGACAGGCCCTAGGTAGAGTAAGAATTGAACTTTTTCAAAACTCCCAGCCCCATTTTTTTCTTCACTGCACACTAACTATATGTTGTATTTACTTAATTGAGTGTGTAGGAAAAGACAATGGCAGAGAAAGGGCAAAACTAGCCTAAATACTTCTGGCTATTGAGTATCTAACTCATTCCTTCAACTTTATAATAGTCTATGATGTGGGGATCATCATAAGAACACCGTTTGTGAACTGTCACCCAGGTACAAATGCAGGTTTTAAAGAGAAGACCCAGGGGAGGTAGGCGAAAAAAAGGTGAAGGAAGAATGAGTGACTCCTACTCAGTCAAATGCACAGTGTCTTGTTAGGCTCCTTCCAAATGCCTCTTCCTGGGACCCACACTCACTGCCCTCCTCCATCCATCTTTATTTTTTCACATTGATCCTCAGCAGAGATGCTGTCTATCCAAACCACAATTGGGCAATTTCATTAGCTAAGCCAGATGNAGTGTATATCCACTGTCAGAATGTGTAAGTACAGGTGATGGAAATGCAGCATCACATTAAGGAAGAGTGTGTAGAGGGGACAGTGTGGCTAGCTGGAGAGGGGCGCCCTCTGAGGTCACGGGTCCCATCCAATTTATTCTTGCCACAGCACAGTGGAGCCCAAATGTCAACTCTTACACTTTGACTTAAGATTTCACACACGCACAGTTTATAAGATTTCATGTATGTTTCATACACACACCATAAGGATCAGACAAAACATATTGAGAAGCTTCAAGTTTGTGACTACTAACAATCCCACTTATGGACAAGATGTCTATGGGGTCGCACAGAGTCGGACACGACTGAAGCGACTTAGCAGCAGCAGCAGCAGAGATATCATAGTGAGCGAAAGCTAAACCCCACCCGGGTCTTCCCAGGCAGCACTAGTGGTAAAGAGCCTGCCTGCCAACGTAGGAAATGCAAGAGATGAGGGTTCAGTCCCTGGGCTGGGACGATCCCCTGAAGTAGGAAATGGCAATCCACTCCAGTATTCTTGCTTGGAAAGTTCCATGGGCAGAGGACCCAGCGGGGCTACAATCTATGGGGCAGCAAAGAGTCAGACATTACTGAGTCCACGCGCACACAGCCAGCAAGGAAGACCCCTGTGAAAATGCAACAGTCTTTCTTTCTCCACATTTCCCAGAAATACTCAGCCTTCTTAGTCTCGATTTTTCTTTTGCAATTATCTTTCCTTCTGTCTTCACCCATCATTCTTTTTTCCCACTCTTACTGAAGATTAGTCTCAGAAAAATGTATATCCACTGTCAGAATGTGTAAATACAGGTGATGGAAATACAGCATCACATTAAGGAAGAGTGTGTAGAGGGGACAGTGTGGCTAGCTGGAGAGGGGCGCCCTTTGAGGTCAGGGGTCCCACCCAATTTATTCTTGCCACAGCACAGTGGAGCCTAAATGTCAACTCTTACACTTTGACTTAAGATTTCACACACACACAGTTTATAAGATTTCATGTATGTTTCATACACACACCACAAGGATCAGACAAAACATATTGAGAAGCTTCAAGTTTGTGACTACTAACAATCCCACTTATGGACAAGAGTGCAAAAGGTGGAAAAAACACATTAAAAATGCAGTTAGCACAGTTTAATTTTAATTTTATTTTCATCATGCCCTTTCTATTTTCTAAGTTCTTTCCATGTATTTCCTTTCATAATCAGCAAACTATGACCTTCCCTTGTTATTTTATCAATTTAGTAATCCTTTTAGGAGATACAGATTTTTTTGAAAAATGAAGTATACTATTTTGAAGTTTGTCTCTGACTTTTTTTTAGAGAAAACAATTTTTATAATTTTATGTTGGAGTATAGCTGATTAACACTTCCCAGGTGGTGCTAGTGGTAAAGAACCCACTCGCCAATGCAGGTAACGTAAGAGACAAGGGTTTGATTCCTGGTTAGGGAAGATCCCCTGGAGGAGGGCATGGCCATCCACTTCAGTATTCTTGCCTGGAGAATTCCATGAACAGAGGAGCCTGGCAGGCTGCAGTCCATAGGACTGCAAAGAATAGGACATGACTGAAGTGACTTAGCATGCTTGCATGCATAGCTGATTAAAATTTTGTGATAGTTTCAGGTGGACAGCTAACGGACTTAGCCATACATACACATGTACCCATTCTCTCCCAACTCTTCNGGCTGCAGTCCATAGGACTGCAAAGAATAGGACATGACTGAAGTGACTTAGCATGCTTGCATGCATAGCTGATTAAAATTTTGTGATAGTTTCAGGTGGACAGCTAACGGACTTAGCCATACATACACATGTACCCATTCTCTCCCAACTCTTCCAGGCTGCCACATAACACTGAACAGAGTCCCCTGTGTGATACCGTAGGTCTTTGCTGGTTGTCCATTTTAAATATAGCACTGTGTACATGTCCCTCCCAAGACTATCCCTCCCCGTAACTCTTCCCCACTGGTAACCGTAAGTTTGTTCTCCAAGTCTGTGAGTCTCTGATCTTACATGCCTAAATGTATCCACAGGTCTACAGGGTTATAGATTATGTCTTCATTTATGAAATCATCATTTCTTCTTTTGAAATCATTATTTTTTAAGAATATTTTAAAATATTTTTGAAGATTTTTGAATTTTTGTTACAACATGGCTTCTGATTTACGTTTAGACTTTTTGGTCACTTGGCATGCAGGGATCTTAGCTTCCAGACCAGGGGTTAAACCCTCACCCTCCTGCATTGGAAGGTGAAGTCTGAACCACTGGACCACCAGGGAAGTCCCCAAATCATTATTTCTAAGCTGCTGGAAAATTCTTTCAAAAACAGGGGTCTAAAAATTTGTCTCATTTTTTTGCTCCCTAATTCTTTTTGGCATAATTTCATTGCATTTTCCTCCATCCTTTTCAATTATAGTTAGCTGATGTTAAGCAATTTTCTAATCTAGTGGCAAAGGTTCAATTTTGGCAGTTTACTGGCCAAAGTGTCTTATTATTTTAAATATTAGGACATTCCGTAACTGTTTGGAAAGGTGTGGCTTTAGAAAGAGAACAGAAAGCTCTCAGCTTTGTGAGCGCTGCTGTGCGATCTCTCAGCACGAGCTTCTCTGGATAGCCACCTTACAAAAGGGAATTTAAAAAAGCAACAAGAATGTAGCCACTACGTACAGTACTCATTCTAGGAGAAAGAATGTTACAGGCTCAGACAATTGAGAGTTATGATAAAATAACGGGCGACAACCATAAAGCCCTCTCTTTATCGAAGGACAAAGAATGTCGTTTCACAAAGCTCAAAACAAATTAATTACAGAATTACTGCTTCACACACACACAGTCATCTTTATACACCTCCCTGTCTGGTATCATGTTTAAAGGGTGAGGCTTCTTGGAAACAAACTGGTTTGACCATTTGTCTTGTTTGTAAAGCTTGAATTTTATGAAAATTGGGAAAACATAAAAATTTGGATTTCATTCTTAACCAGCCATTGTTTTTTTTCCCCTAATTCTTCAGTTTTATTGGAAGCATGTTGTGTTTTTTACAGTATTAAATTAAAAAAAAAGAAAATTGTTTGAATTAGTACAGCATAAAGACAAGCGTATCCTAGCTATTAGGCTGACATTATTGGACCAGGAAATAGTGTAGTTCATTTTCAAAGAAGGGTTTGCTATATCTTCTAAAATAAAACTTTTTTTTTTAGCACGTGATATCAAACCTTAAGGGCTTTCTTCCTGCTGAAGGATTAAAAAGTGAGAGTTCTGATTTCTTGTTGACAGTGTTTAAATGAATTTGTCAGTTTATAATTACAAATGCAAGGGGGAACTTTTTATAGCTGAATATTTAACACATATTAAAGTTATAACACAAATCACATAGTGTGTTTCTTGCCTCATTTTGTCCATGCTTTCATTCCACAAAACAGGTGTCACAAATCATTCACTTGAAAANTATGAAAATTGGGAAAACATAAAAATTTGGATTTCATTCTTAACCAGCCATTGTTTTTTTTCCCCTAATTCTTCAGTTTTATTGGAAGCATGTTGTGTTTTTTACAGTATTAAATTAAAAAAAAAGAAAATTGTTTGAATTAGTACAGCATAAAGACAAGCGTATCCTAGCTATTAGGCTGACATTATTGGACCAGGAAATAGTGTAGTTCATTTTCAAAGAAGGGTTTGCTATATCCTCTAAAATAAAACTTTTTTTTTTAGCACGTGATATCAAACCTTAAGGGCTTTCTTCCTGCTGAAGGATTAAAAAGTGAGAGTTCTGATTTCTTGTTGACAGTGTTTAAATGAATTTGTCAGTTTATAATTACAAATGCAAGGGGGAACTTTTTATAGCTGAATATTTAACACATATTAAAGTTATAACACAAATCACATAGTGTGTTTCTTGCCTCATTTTGTCCATGCTTTCATTCCACAAAACAGGTGTCACAAATCATTCACTTGAAAATAGTTTGCTGAGATGACGATTTGCTATGAAAGTGGGGGTAGAGTACTCCATAACCTTACTTTTAATGTATGTGTTTAACATACTAAATCCTTAATAGCATAATCCTTAGAGGTAAATAAAGACCAAAAGGGGTAGGAAGTAAGTATTTCCTCTAAGGGTTGAGGGTGTAGAGGGGTTAAATTCACTATGCTTATGATTTCATTTTGCTTAATTTAGGATGTTTCCTGTTCCTATGACATCTTTCTAGTGAGCTGGCAGACCCCCTGCTCAGTACGGAAATTCCCCAATCCTCTCCTTACTCTCCCGCGACCTCCTGAAAATAAGGTTAAGCCGTTTTATTTCCTGCTAACTTGATTTCCATTCTTTGAGTTGAATCACGAGTATAGAAAACTTGTCATAGCAGATTGAGAAATGCAGAAATAGCTCCAAGGTTTCTGCGCTATAACTTCTTTTTAGAAGAAGTAACTCTTTTATAGGGACTTTTTGTCCCTCCCAGAAGAATCACAAGGTGTGATTGAAGACCTCTCATCATAAAGAGCTGAGTTTTACATTGGCCAACTGTCTGCTTTTGTCATGTGGTAGCTTAGGGTCATTTTTGTTGCCTCTTCTATATACTCAACATGACCAGAGATCCCTAAGTGGACAGTCCAAAGGAAATTAAAAAAAAAAATTGAAGTATAGTTGATTTACAGAAAAGTTTTTCATTTATATATACACAAATATATATACATGTATATGTATACACATACACACATATATGCACACATTTGTATAGATATGCACGTATATATTCTTTTTCAGATTATTTTCCATTATGGGTCATTACAAGATATTTAATATGGTTCCCTATGCTACACATTAGGTCCTTCTTCAAAGGACATTTTTATTCCTGGTAACAGTGATATGGCACAAACATTTTACATGCATTTGCCTCTTTTAATGTTCACAGAAAACACTCTTAGGCTTGTAGTATTATTCCTTTTCCTTTACAAATTAGGAAATAAACTCAAGCCCAAAGTCACACCACCATTAAATGATGGAGCAGTGGTTTCAGGTCACCTGTGGCTGACTTCAGAACGTACACTTTTCCAGCGGTCCTCAATCTTAGCTGGGAGTTTTGAAATTCAAACATTGAGGCCACCCTTCGGACACAATGAAAATCACGTCTCTGAGGGTCGTATCACTGATATTTTAAGGACTTCCAGGCAATGCTCGGAGAAGGCAATGGCACCCCACTCCAGTACTCTTGCCTGGAAACTCCCATGGATGGAGGAGCCTGGTAGGCTGCAGTCCATGGGGTCACTGAGTCAGACACGACTGAGCGACTTCACTTTCACTTTTCACTTTCATGCATTGGAGAAGGAAATGGCAACCCCACTCCAGTGTTCTTGCCTGGAGAATCCCAGGGATGGCGGAGCCCAATGGGCTGCAGTCTGTGGGGTCACACAAAGTCGGACACAACTGAAGTGATTTAGCAGCAGCAGGCAATGCTAACCTATGTGATGGGTTGATACCGCTGCACTACACAGGTGTCTCGATTACCATAAAGAGTCCAGATGAGGACTGGTTACAATTCAAAGTCCAAGATGAGGACTGGTTACAATTCAAAGTCCAAGTACGTAAGGGACGTTTGACAAAACTTTATTTGATATTTGACAAGAATCTTTCACAATAACTTCAGCAGGCAGATGCAGTGGAATTTGACTTGAAAAACCTAAAACTATATAACTAAGCCCTTTCAGTTTCAATTGTAAACAGTTAAGGATCCAAGCCTGCCTACAGGAAATCTGGCAGGAGAGGTGAGGGTCTATGGAGGGCAGATACCGTACAGCAGCCTCCCATACGGATGAAATGGGTCCAATCTGTGTTTAGCTAAGTCTCTCAAGCCATCTCAACCCCAGAAACATTGACCCAAAGGCAGCAAGTCTGAGATCATAACCTCCGGTTCTTATTTTTGCTTGCGAACAACCCCTGCTGCAGACTGAAAAGATTTTCGTTTACAGCTTCAGCTGCAGGGCACTTTAAGTCTTCCGGAAATAATAACGTATTAGCTTCCCGGGGCTGCCATAACCAAATACCACAAACGGAGTAGCTTAAACAACAGACATTTATTGTCTCACAGTTCTGGAGGCTGGAAGCCTGAGATCAAAGTGTCAGTGGGATTGGCTCCTCCAGAGGGCTGAGAGGGAGCTTTGGATGGCCTCAGGCATTTCTTGCCTTGTAAGTGGCTTTCGTCTCCCTCTGTCTTCATGTTCTCTTCTCTCTTATGTCTTATCTGTGTCCAAGTTTCCCTCTTTTATAAGAACACAGTCCTTTTGGATGTGGGTTCACCCTAATGTCCTCCTCTTAACACGATCACGTACAAAGACTCTATTTCTACAGATACTGGGGGTGGGGAGAGTTTGCCACTTCAGTATTTTTTTAGAGGGACAAGACTCTTTGTGACCCCATAGACTGTAGCTCACCAGGCTCCTCTGTCCATGGGATTATCCGGGCAAGAATACTGGAGTGAGCTGCTGTGCCCAGCTCCAGGGGATCTTTCCGACCCAGGGATCAAACTCACATCTCTTACGTCTCCTACATTGGCAGGTGGGTTCTTTACCATAAGAACCACCTTGGAAACCATAACATGTACCTTCTGCCAACTGAAAGAAGTTCTGATGAACCAGAAACCGTGAAAACCCCTCAAGAGACGAGATTTCTTAGTTTTTCAGATAAACGGCAAGAACTGTACTTTAAACATGTATGGGATATTAAAGTTGATAAAACATATTCAGACACACTCTAAGTCATGATCCTCACATGGCCCTTTAGATTTACTAAATGAATTTAAAATCAGAGAATTTAATGAAACACTTTGGGGCCACACAACTAATAAGGGGTGTCGTGACTGTAGTCCTGTCATCCGTCCTCACCCATGACTGCTGTTCTCCCCAAATAAATCAGGAGTCTGGCCTGACTTATCTCAGATGACGAGGCCTGATGGCTGGGAAACAGATTCACTGAGTGGACACGTCACGAAGAACCTGAATGGTCTGGATGCAAGAAGGTGAAAAAAGGTGAATACATTTCCTGGTAGAAAGTAGAGCATTCAGGATGAGATATGAGTAAAGAAGAAAACAACGTTATTGCTTTGTGGGCTTTCCATCAGTACTGTTTATAAGGAGAAGGACAAGGAAGACTGGCATTTTTGGTAAGTGGGTCATTTTCCCCAAAATGCTTTTTTTTTTGGATGGGTTCACTTGATTTCTTAGTGTTTCTGTTTTGACTCAGGAAGAGTAGAATGTAGGATCAAAAAGGCGTGTTGTGGAATTTCCCTGGCGTTTCAGCGGTTAGGACTCCATGCTTTTACTGCAGGGGGCATGGGTTTGATCCCTGGTCTAGGAACTAAGGTCCCACATGCTGCATGGCAGGGCCAAAAAAAGAGAGAGAGAGAGAAGAAGAAGAAGTCGTGTTGCTTCTTGAAACATGCAAACCCTCCACGTGGAACAGTTACTCCAAGTCTATAACAATCGCAACTTCATGACTATTGACAAGTGAAACTACTTAGAGCTGTGTTGATGTATAGGGCTCTAGTCAACACTGTCAGGCATAGAAACTCTTGTAAATACTGGAGCTTAGATGCTTGAGTCCCTTGGCTTTTGAAGTGTTTCCCTCAGGTTGCAAAACACATTCTTAGGTCAGGAAAGAAAGAGGTCTGTGGAGTAACCGAGCTGTACTGCCAATCCAGCAACGCCAAGAAGCACCTGGGGTCTGTCTTCATATTGAAAATGCTCAGAGCAAGTGCCTCCAATAATCTCTTATTCTAATTCTTGCCAAATATTCACATGCACAGAATTACGGTTTGGATTGGGAAGCACCACAAAATGACTGACTCTGGACTCAATAGTAAGACAAAACAAACAATAATCAAAGGGTCCAGAGTTTTTCAGTCATTATCAGATGTCCAAATATATAACTTAAAAGGCACTTTCCTCAAAGGAAGTGTGAGTTACCCCTCTTGAGAAAAACAAAGTAAAACAAAGACACACCGAACTCGACTCAATCGTCTGTAACAACCTATGCGGGAAGAGAATCTGAAAAAGAATAGATATGTGTTGGTTTGTGTGTGTGTGTTTAGACGTGTTTGACTCTTTGTGATACTACGGACTGTAGCCTGCCAGGCTCCTCTGTCCATGGGGTTTCCCAGCCAAGAATATTGGAGTGGGTTGCCGTTTTCTTCTCCAGAGGATCTTCCCAACTCCGAGATCGATCCCGTATTTCCTACGTCTCCTGCATTAGCAGGCGGATTCTTTACCATGAGTCACCTGGGTAAGTATATGTGTAACTAAATCACTTTGCTGTATGTTTGGAACTAATATAACATTGTAAATGAACTATGCTTCAATATAAAATAAAAATTAAAAAGAAGAAAAAGAAAATACATACTTTGGAATCAAAAAAACAAAATTCACAAAAAAACCCAAAGCAAAACAAAAACACAAAGCTCTCTACTATCAGAAATATCAGGCCTAAAGTTGGACAGAGAAGTTGTCAGAATCCACCCGTCCTCCCCTTACCGTCTTACCTAGAACCAACTTCACCCTCTCATCCTCCATAACTCCCACTTCTGACCAAGCCTCCCCCCGGGATTCACTTATGAACCTCTGAAGGGGACACCATACATGGGAAATTGACTGTTTTCTTAAATGTCATTCAGGCCAATGACTTCATTTTACAGAGAAAGAAAAATTAAGGTAAGAAGGGAAAGTTTAGATCAGTGGTTCTCGGGCTTGATTGCACATTAGAATCTCTTGGGGAAGTATTTAAAAATGCCAGTGCCTGGGTCCTACCCCCAGATATTTGAAGTTAACGTCCTGGAGATGAAGCCATGAGCACTGACTTCAAAAGAAAGAAAGAGGGAAAGAAAGGATCTCAGATGAACGTGATGAATACTGAACTGTGAGAACCACTGGGCTGGGTGGTGCTGATAATTCACTTTGGACCAGCAGAATGCGGAGACATGATTGCCAGTAGAAAGTGAAAGTAGAAAGCATGAGGAAAACATCATGCTACCACACTGAGGCAGAAGGAAGGAGGAGGAAGAGAAAAGAAAGCAAAACCAAAGAGCAGACAGACAGGCCCTAGGTAGAGTAAGAATTGAACTTTTTCAAAACTCCCAGCCCCATTTTTTTCTTCACTGCACACTAACTATATGTTGTATTTACTTAATTGAGTGTGTAGGAAAAGACAATGGCAGAGAAAGGGCAAAACTAGCCTAAATACTTCTGGCTATTGAGTATCTAACTCATTCCTTCAACTTTATAATAGTCTATGATGTGGGGATCATCATAAGAACACCGTTTGTGAACTGTCACCCAGGTGCAAATGCAGGTTTTAAAGAGAGGGAGGTAGGCAAAAAAAAAGGTGAAGGAAGAATGAGTGACTCCTACTCAGTCAAATGCATAGTGTCTTGTTAGGCTCCTTCCAAATGCCTCCTCCTGGGACCCACACTCACTGCCCTCCTCCATCCATCTTTGTTTTTTCGCATTGATCCTCAGCAGAGATGCTGTCTATCCAAACCACAATTGGGCAATTTCATTAGCTAAGCCAGATGTAAGACCCCATTGGTTATCCAGGCCTATTTTCTACCTTCACGTCTAAGCTCCAATGTCATCTCCTCTATGAAGCCTTCCTGGATTCCCACCCAGAATTTTGCTTGTTCTCTCTCTCTGGTGTTCCCATTGCCCCGTATGTGAGTCTCCACTAGAACCCACTGCTCCACCGTGGCTTTAATCTTTGTCTCTATCCCCAGCTGACTGAAATTCTTAAGAGTTCTAATGATGACTCATTTTTGGTTCAAAAACATGTATTCACTTATTTAGTCTTTTCCCATAAATTTATCAATCACTCATTATTAGCTAGATCCTATGCTCTAGTCAAAGCACTTATAATCTAGTTAGACAAACAAGGGGATAGGTGGTTTCTATTCAGGGGAATAAGTGGGACAATATAAGTTTCAGTTCATAACTTAGAGGTGCAAGAAATCTTTATTTTTCTTCAACATGCTCTTTTTTTTTTTAAGCTCCCAGTTTGCCAGGGCAAACTCAGTTAATTCATAATTTCTTCCCACTTTCTCAGGTGTGGTCTAAGTTCTGGAAGCTTACAATTGACTACGGTTCTGGAGGCAGGATGGTCCACTAATGCTGGAGCTATCTGTGGACACACTGTGAGCTTGGACAAGTACTGAGACACCTCACATTCTTACCTCCCTGGGACTCCCAGGTGGGATGGTTTTCTCTGTCAGGCCATTGTATTTACTTAGGATTCCTGTTGAATTTTCCCTGCGAATTGACCCCCACCTATGACTACGGCTTCCCAGGCAGTGCCAGGGGTAAAGAGCTCGCCTGCCAATGCAAGAGCTGCAAGAGAATGCAAGAGAAGCAGGTTTGGTCTCTGGGTCGGGAAGCTCCCCTGGAGTAGGAAATGGCAATCTACGTCAGTATTCTTCCCTGGGAAATCCCAAGGACAAGAGAAGCCTGGTGGGCTTCAGTCCATGGGGTCACAAAGAGTTGGACACAACTGAGCGACTGAGTACACACACATATCACTGTGCCCAAAAAAGTGAGGTGCATTCTCCATGCCCCAAACCCCTCGACTCTTCTCTAGTTTTACCAGTACTATGCTGGGATCTTTCTCAAACATGGGGTACAAGGGCAAAGAATCTGAATATTTTATATTTACATATATATATAAACTAACACAATATTGTAAGTCAACTATACTACAATTTTAAAAGTCTTTTTTTTTTTTTAAGAATAGCATAACTCACAAAAAAGAAGGGACTTCTCTGGTGGTCCAGGGGCTAAGACTCTATCCTCCCAATGCAAGGCACCTGCGTTCGATCCCTGATCAGGGAATTAGATCCCGCACGCCACTACTAAGAATTCCTATGTCACAGTTAAAGACCCTGCAAGCTGCAGCTGAGACCTGGGACAGCCAAATGAATAAATAGAAATATTTTTTTTAAAAGAAAAAGCTATAGGAAAAATTCTCACTATCCCATTTTATGCCTTTAGTTGCTACATATTAATGCCTCAAGTGACTTGCCTGGAGAGACTTTCCACAAAACAAGCCTCGACTGAGAATGGTCTTAAAAGGTGGCTGACTATAAAAAAATGGGAGGTTATTTTTCTCTCCTTTGCTTCATATTCATTTGAAATCTACATTATTTTTATGTTTAAAGAGATGTTCTCTATATTTTTACAGTCAGTAGTGGATCCTGTTTACCGAATAAATGCTAAATCAGCGTGTGTCAGACAGTTTAAACCGCCTTGTGCTATTCCCCGATTCCAATTTGATAATATAAATCTTTAAAGGTATATACCTGTTAATGAAATGTGATTTATGCACTAAATTTTCTTCTACTGTATAGAAATTAAAAGCAACATTTCTCTGGCCTAGAGCTAACTTTTTATGACTCCCTTGGCACTCTCTTTTTTTATCTTGATTTTTTAAGATGTTCAAATATGCGAGTTTTCTTTTTTGCTTGACACATTTTCACATATGTTGCCTTGATCTTTCACATCTTTTACCCATATGGGAGACTTCCTAGGAAATAAAGGATCTGTGTTTAATTATCTCATGGGGACAATTTAAAGGGAAATCCAGAGTGTCTCCTCTATAGCTCTGCCTTAAGGAAGAATAAGAAACAATGGTGAGTTTACAGCTTTTGGCAGTTGATAGAGATTTCTCCCAGTTCCCCTGTGATAGTACTAACTCCACCCATTCACTGGGTCCATCCGAAGCTCACTGATTCAGTCTTATTGATGAACATTCAGATTAGAACCAGCTTGAAGTGTATGGCATGTGTATCACAAAGGTTTGCTCAGCAAATTAATAAAATATGAAAAGATAAAGAGACAGCATTCGCCTGGAGACCAAACGAATATTATGCAACTTTAAACACTGAAAAATTATTTAGTGTTTATGTAATTTATATTAATAATTTAGAGCTGATTTCTTAAAAAACTAGAATCACAGAATTTTTTTTTTAATTAGAGGATGGTTACTTTACTAGATCGTGATAGCTTCTGCCATACATCAGCATGAATCAGCCATTGGTATACATATGTCCCATTCTCTGGAGCCCCCTCCCGACTCCCTCCCTGTCCTGCTCCTGTAGGTTGTCACAGAGCACCGGCTTTGGGTTCCCGGCCTCATTCATAAAACTCCCACTGGCTATCTGTGTTACATATGGTAATGTGTATATTTCAATGCTATTCTCTCAAATCATCCCACCCTCTCCTTTCCTCATTGTGTCCCAAAGTCTGTTCTTTATGTCTGTGTCTCCTTTGCTGCCCTGCACGTAGGATCATCATTATTATCTTTCTAGACAGAATCACAGAATTTGTATTTTACAGCTGATACTAAATATTGATAATTCAAAACATTTACCGAAGATCGTGTATCTGGATAGTGGCAAAACCAAGATGAGAAGGCACGTTTCCAGACTCACTATGAAGCCACGCTGCCTTCCTATTTATTCATTAAAAACAGGTCCACAGAACACCCTATGTTAACGCCAGTAGCTTTTGTTCCTGAACATAATTATACTTCTCATAAAAAGCATCCTACAAATCTAGAACTTCTCCCTAATTTCCCTGTTGTTGGTGAATCACATTAATGAGGGGCTACTCCGTTCTGCTCTTGTTGAAGTTATGTAGTTGTAAAAATCTTCCCTACCAATGCACATAAATGAACCCAGAGAAATGAAAGACAGGCTGATGGATTAGGAAGAATTTCCCTTTCATATGTGCATCCATAAGAGCTTTTTCAGTTGTAAGTGACTGAAATCGATATTTTTGGATTCCATAGCTAGGAAAGATTCTGGGCAGCACACAGGATTCAGGGAAGAATTTCAGCAGCCAAAATCAAGGACAGAAATAGGGACTCAAATCTCACTTTGCTTATCTCTGCTTGACTACATTCTGTAGATAAAGTCCTACCAACACCTGAGAGGACCACCGTCAGTGACCTGAGATTTACACCAAATTAGCAACACCACTGGAGAAGGCGATGGCACCCCACTCCAGTACTCTTGCCTGGAAAATCCCATGGACGGAGGAGCCTGGTGGGCTGCAGTCCATGGGATCGCTAGGAGTCAGACACGACTGAGCGACTTCACTTTCAGTTTTCACTTTCATGCATTGGAGAAGGAAATGGCAACCCACTCTAGTGTTCTTGCCTGGAGGATCCCAGGGATGGGGGAGTCTGGTGGGCTGCTGTCTATGGGGTCGCACAGAGTCGGACACGACTGAAGCGACTTAGCAGCAGCAGCAGCAGCAGCACCACCACCACCACCACTGTAAACAATGTCTTCCACATCTACTTCTAAATCTTAAAAAGATGTCTTTGGCTCTGCTTACTTCACGTTTCAGTGTGTTCATAGGAAACAGACACCCAATGTGCCTAGGTTGCTGCAAATTGGGTGAGCCTGTGGGTGTACTCAGTCATGTCCAACTCTTTGCAACCCCATGGTCTGTAGCCTGCCAGGCTCCTCTGTCCATGGGATTCTCAGGCAAGAACACTGGAGTATTTCCTACTCCAGAGGATCTTTCTGAACCAGGCATTGAATCTGCGTCTTTGCATCTTCTGCATTGGCAGGCGGATTCTTTACCACTGTATCACCTGGGAGATCTCAAAAATTGGGTGAGGGGTGGATACAAAATTGGGGAATAGCCAAGCCTCATGGAGAGACAGAAAGAGTAACTCTCAAAGTTAATTGCAGATAGAATAAGTTATCAATTTGAAGAGCTAGAGGAAGGCTCATCTATTCCTCAGTTGCTCTTCCACTGGCCTCCCTCTTTAACAGAGGTGTTTGCAAAAATTCAGATTCCACTGTTTGTTCTCCTGACAGGGCAGCTGAATCAGAATCTCTTAGGATGGAGCCCAGAGGGCGCTTATTATCGAAACATCATGATGGGGGACTCTGCTACATCCCTAGTTAAGACTCACTGTTTTAAGTCATTATCATCAGGAATCCATTTTCTGGGATGGATAACGTATCAAGCATTCATCATCCATCAATACCGTATCATGAATTAGTTCAACAGATTAGCCTAATTCATTTAGCTGAGTTTCAGAAGTATGACATATCAGATGAATCTAATTTCATGAAGAGGCAAAGAGGAACTTGGACTGGCCCAAATGGGGCTGGGGGGTGGTAAGGGAAGAGGGGTGAGGCATTACAATGGGGCCATGTCCAGTTAAGAATGATCTTAAACTCTTTCCATTTTCTGACCACAATCTACGATTGAAACTCTCTCAGTTTTCATTCCTGCTACATCTTCTCTTTGGTCTCGTACTTCTAGTCCATGGTTTCTTAGTTTTTTCCTAAATTCATACTGCTCTCAATCTCCTCCCTTACTAGCCTAGACCAACTGCTTCAACTACTTTGTAACCTCATTTTCTAGTGCTCCTTGCTGCCAGATCTGAGCCCTGGGATAAGTCTCATGTTTTGATTTCATCCCTCCTGTTTGCCAGTTGCTGTGTACCATCGAGGAAGTTGTATAATGACACCCCAAATCAGATTGACCTGGAGACTGTCCACCAACCTTGGATTTACCATGCAACCTCTTTGTCCTATTAACACAGAGACTAAAGCTTACCTGCCCTGCTCTCACCAAACCATCCACTCAACCTTCATGTCCATCATAATCTTTACTACTCCACACTTCAGGGAGAATATTGGGTCTGTCCAGCCCACTAATGTTGACATCCAATTTGTTCACACTGGGACTTGGGCCCCTACTTATCTTTCTCTTTCTTCTCAGAGAACGAAGTGTTTTCTTCTTGCTCATGACCAGCATCTCTCCTCTTTCCTGACCTTCAAAGCTCTTCCTTGGGTCCTGTTTTTATCTCTCTCTGCTTTTCATTTCTTTCTCTTTGTGGGTTACTTGTTGTCTGCTCATTCCTTATACATTTGACTTAGTTAAGAATTTATTTGTGGTCCATTCACCCCCTTGATTCAGGTAATTATCTTAGGTGATCTCATATCCTTACATTTTTCACCATCAAATCCATATGGAGGATTACCAAACATTTCCAGCCCTAGCTTCCTTCTAGACATTCACACCATGGGCATGTCAATCTTACTCTATCTGGAACTAAGTCCATCATCTTTTCTTCCAGATATATATCTCTTCTTATATTCTCTATCCCAGCTCATTGCACCACATCCTCTTAGGAAGCCAAGTCTGAAACCTTCAAGTTATCCAGCATAACTGTGCTTACTTCTAGCTGTGTAATTGATTATAAAATCTTGCTGATGTTACCACTTAAGTATATTCTAATCTAATTCTTTCTTTCTAACCCTCTGTAACTACACTACTGATTTAGACCTGCATCATCCTTTGCTTGGTCAACTGTAGTAACACTACCATTAATCTCCCTGCTGCTATAAACTGATCCTCTACTCTTCAGCCAGAATAATGTATTTAAGAAATAATCACTTTCCCCCTTCATCTTGCTTCCCTTGCACCCTGAGTCCTCACAGGCACCATTCCCCAAGGAGCCCCATTGGACACTGGTACAGTCACATATATCAGACCCTCTCCATCTGCTTCCGATGTCCTCCTCGGAACCTAGATGTGCTCCATCTACGGTTCACCTTCTCTTTTCTCAAGGCCTCCACCTGTCAATCTATCCCATACGGTCATCTCAGATACATTTTATGACAAAGGAAGTGCAATCAGTGATACACTGCAAGACAGTCCTCCCATTTTTCCACGTGGCTCATCATCCAGAAAAGCTGGCCCTGTGGAGCAACGGACTGGCCTGGTCAATGCTCAGCTAAGGCATCAGCTCAAGGAGGACATCCTACAGGTCAGTGTGTGGTCCTGTATGTTAATGTATGTGCCGTTCATGACAACAGTCTAATACAGTCTCAACAGGTCATTACACTATCAATACATGAGCCCGGGAACCAAAGAGATGAAGAGTGACTGGCCCCTCTCCCCATCACCCAATGAGCAAATTACTGAATTTGTGTTTCCTGTCCCCGCACATTTGGTTTCCACCAGGTTAGAAGTCCTGGTTTCTGGGACTAGTGGGTAGGACTCCCCTGCAGGGGCACTTGGTTTCTCAAGTCCGTGGACCAGAGGCCAGTGAAGCAGCTCTTGTCACCCGGCAGCTCGATCCTCCCATGAGGAGGCAGGCTTGGGAGAGGGGTGCTGGTACACGAGCAGGCAGGGAGAGCACGTCTGGGATCGAGCGGGGGGATTCTGCGGAGTCTCTTGGTGCTTTATTGTTCAATGATGACAATGGGAAATGGACAGCAAGGAGAAGACAAGCAGCCCTTCAGGGAAGCAACACAGGTGAGCCCCAGAGCTGGCTGAGCAGAAGGGCAGTCTGGAAGGGGTGGTGGAGGCTGGGTAGAGACCGTGGCTTCAAGACCACCTGCAGGAAGGGAGCTCTACTTTGTTTTATCTCCCTTTTTAACTTTTTTAAAAAAAGATTTGTTCATTTATTTTTGGCTGTTTCGGGTCTTCATGGTTGCATGGGCTTTCTCTGGTTGCAGTGAGTGGGGGCTACTCTTGGTTACCGCATGCAGGCTTCTCGCTGCAGTGACGTCTCTTGTTGAGGAGCACAGGATCTAGGCACACAGGCTCAGTAGTTACAGCACGTGGGCTTCGTTGCTCTGTAACATGTGGGATCTTCCCTGCCCAGGGATCAAACCCTTGTCTCTTGCACTGGCAGGCAGATTCTTAACCAGCGGAACACCAGGTAAGCCTCTGCCTTTCTAGCTTTAGGTCCTCAGAGACTGAGTCTGGGTTTATATCTGTACTCAAGGTGCCTTGTTCTTAGAACAGTGAAGCCTCAATTGTGCGGAGGAGTCAACACAGCACAAGGGCCTGGCTGAGTCTGACAGTCACTCTTTCCAGGACCTGGGCCACTGGCTCTGACCGTCCTGCCACTGTGTAACCAGCCCTGTCTGGGTTCTGGCCAATTTCACGCAGGCACAACCCAGATCCACCTGCTGCCACCGCACTGAGCACTGCTGCCTGCTGCCCTTGGCCTTCTATTTTTCTAAGGATAGAAACAAGAGCAGCTTTGAGACCCGCCCTGTGCCATGTTTGTGCATCCCAGAAGTGTGGGGCGGCTATCTCATAAACTTCCACTGTGGGACATGGGAGCTGGTAGATGAGTCCCTCCTCCGCCCTCCCTCAGACACAACCCGTCCCAACCCTCCAGGTCATCACTCCAGACAGGGCTCCCTATGCTACACACAACTTCTCACCAGCTATCCATCTTGCACCCAATAGTGCATACATGTCGATGTTACTTTACCCATTCATCCCACTCTCTCCCTCTCACACTGTGTCTACACGTCCATTCTCTACATCTCCAAGGCAGAATTGAATAAGAACTCAGAGATTTGAGGTAGAGTTACTGTGTACAAAGATCTGGAAACAAATGTTTAGGACTCAGTAGGAGTGGGTTAGATATGCCCAGAAAGGGGAGGAGATGCTTTTTCTTCTTGACCGTATTATCCAACTCAAGAATTGTTTAAGTAGGGACTTCCCTGATGGTCCAGTGGTTTAGACTTCACTCTCAACGCAGGGGGCCCGGGTTCGATCCTTGGTCAGGGAACTAGACCCCATGTGCTGCGACTAACAGTTTAGGTGCCGCAACCAAAGATCCTGCATGCCGTGACAAAGATCCAGTGCAGCAAAACAAATAAATAAAAAAATTTAAAAAGAATTTTTCAGTAAAGTATTGCCATGAGGATTTACAATGTTATTAAAAAGAGATTAGAAGGATTGGAAAAGTAAGATTTTGAGACATGTGGAAAAGGGGGCCAGTTGACATGGTTTTTTTCACCCTGACATTGACTCCTGGCTTGGTGCTTTTCCCTTCAGAGACTGCTCTCCAGACTCATTCCTCTTGTTGGACAACTTGGCTTTGCCTCTTCTCAGAGGATACATCATGCGCCATACGGTGCCCCGCCTGTCGGATTAGCTTTTCGTGAACAATCGTGTTGGAACTTTCAAATGTTTGCCATGAGAGTGTTGGTTTGTTCCACTTGTGTATGTGGGACTGTATTATCAAAGTATGAAGGCATCAGATGAGATCCCTGTCAATTTGCCAAGTGGAGCTTTTGTGGAAACTACACCTTAAAAAAAATCCCATTCAAAGCAGCTTTGATTTGGAATTTTTAAAGGACATGATTTCCCTCTCAGATGTGATCTAGTAGGGGTATATTGTCAATGTGTACAAAAAAAAAGGGTATCACAAACAGTCTTCCGGCAAACAGGTTCCTCTTCCCAAAGCATCCCACTGACAGCCACTTCCTTTTTTTCCTTTCTGAATTTTTACATGACCCCAGAGTTGCTGTGTTACTAATAGGAAAGAATGGCTGAATGAACTCTAAAAGCATGGGGTGCTGCTCGTCTGTGGGTTACCATTTAGAACTCTTTCAGGCAGACGCGCAGCATGAAATACTAATTCATTACATCCACAATACCAGATCCATTAGAGGCTTCTCATGCTGGAATTTAAATAGTCCAAAGCTCAGAGAGTCACTAAGGAGAGTAATTAATACAATAGCACAATTCTCCGTGGTTCAGGTGGTATGATGGACTGACTCACCTGCCACAAATAAATATCATAGGAGACAGTCTCCTTCTGCTTGGCATTTTTAACCATTCTCCTCCTCCCTTCCCCTGGATCCTATACTTTCGCCCAGTGAAGACACGCTGCCCCTCTGTTCGCAGCCTCGTGTCTATTTCTATTCAAAATAGCTGCACAGTTTGACTAGGCACACAATTGCAGAAACCACGCACAGAAGGGAAATGGTTTCTGTGCTTCACTTTGTCCTGCCATTAGCTGTCTTTCCACCTCCTCTTCCTTGAAGGGGAGCAGACTCTGTTATCCCAGAAAATGACATTTTGGCATAAGGATGATTTTAGGCCAATTACTATTTTTTATACTGTAATTATCTTTGGCTGTGCTGGGTCTCTGTGGCTACGCAGGTTTTTCTAGCTGAGGTGAGCAGGGGCTACTCTCTCGTTGGGGAGCATGGGCGTCTCACGGCAGTGGCTTCTCTTGGATCACAGGCTCCAAGCACGTGGGGTTCAGCAGTTGAGGTAGAGGGCTCACTAACTGTGGCCCGTGGGCCCTACAGCATGCAGGCTCCAATAGCTGTGCTGCAGGGACTCAGCTGCAGCGTGCAGGCTCTAGAATATGGCTTCAGGAGTGTGGCACATGGGCTTAGATGCTCCGGGCGACGGGGAATCTTTCCAGACCAGGGAGCGAACCCATGTCCCCTGCCTTGGCAGGAGGATTCTTCTCCAGGAAATCCCTAGGCTGACTCTTAACCAGAAAATTCCTAGGCTTATTAAAGAAACAGCAGAAATAAGGAAGGCTCTGAAAAGTGAGTAGAAGTTATCCTTTTGTGGGAGATATCTACATTTGTGAGGGAAATCTCAGTTTCTCAGGGTGTCTCGCTCTCTATACCAGGAAGAGAAAGATGGTTAAATCTCTAGAAATGCTTGTTGCTCTTGTTGATAGAGAAGGCAAAGACCTAGATCTGCTCTTCTTATCCATTGCTGTGCTTTTCCTGGTTGCCTCCCTTTAACAGGCTCCTCTATCTTCCAATATCTTTCCTTTGTTGTTACCTAAAGATAGTATTTAAGATGATGGCTTGGGCCATTTGGGAGAGTGATTCAGTTTCTCTGAGTCTCTCCCTGGCATACAGGAGGTACACACATCATTAAATTTCTGTTTCCCTCTTCTTAATCCATTTTTTGTTTGTTTGTTTGTTACAAAGGCCCAGCCAAGAATCTGAAAGGGTAGAGGGAAAATTATATTTCTTCCTCTACAGTTCTCTCCCTCTTTTTTCAAATTCAGGCATGCATGCTTAATCTCTAAGTCATGTCTGACTCTTTGTGATCCCATGGACTGTAGCCTGCTAGGCTCTTTCTATCTATGGGATTTTCCAGGCAAGAATACTGGAGTGGGTTGCCATTTAATTCAGGGCAGTTCTACAAAGAGTACACAACTCTTTAGAAAATGGCTCGTCAGTCCTAAGACCATCCAAAGAGGGTTTCTTGACCTTGGAAACCTGTGTATATTGTTTGAGTTCAACGGTTTCCATCTCAGACTTCCAGCCTCAGACTTCCAGCCTCAGACTCTGAGGCTTTTGGGAAATCTCTGCTTCTAAGTGTATTCAAAATATCTCAAGAAACGTCACAAGCTTCACTCCAAGAGATGTGGTTTGCATTTGTGTACAGTATATGGGGAGTTAAAAATCTTTTGCAAAATGTTGGAATTGCTCAAATGACTTCTTTTTCACAGAAGAAAAAATTGCCCCATAGCTACAAATTTGTCCAATATTTTATACTTAGAAACACAACTTCCCATGCATGATATCATTTGATGCCTATAACTACTCTCCACATTTGACAGAGCAAGTATCATCACATGTATTTTTTCAATGGACAGACTGAAACAGGGTAAGACGAAACTTGTATATGGTAACTCTTAGATTAAAACCTAGGGCTTCTAACATATATATTAATCTCATCCAAAAAAGCATCCTCACTGACATATTCAGGATCATGTTTGACCAAAGATCTGGGTACCCTGTGGCCCAGTGAAACTGACACATAAGTACACTGTCACAACTTTTTGGAAACATATATCTCGGACTACCTGTCAGTCAGCTTCCTGGGTGGCTCAGTGGTAAGGAATCTGCCTGCCAATGCAGGAGACACAGGTTCGACCCCTGGGTCAGGAAGATCCGCTGGAGAAGGGAATGGCAACCCATTCCAGTATTCTTGCTTGGAGAACCCCGTGGACATAGGAGCCTGGCAGTCTACAGTCCATGCAGTCACAAAGAGCCAGACATGACTTGGAGACTAAAGAACAACAGCAGCCTACTAGGTTCACTTTTTCTTCACACAGGTCCTTCACGTTTAACCTGCTAAAACATTCGTGTGTAGTGTTTTTCTTCAAATTCATACCACCTCACGTATTCCTCAAAACTATGAAATGATACCACCACGACGTCAACTGCTTATGTTAGAACATGAGAGCCATCTTTTACACCTTTTTACCTCTATTCCTCCAAATCATCAATTTCAGCCAGTTTCAGTTCTTGTGATGTCATGTATTGTCACTTACTTCAGGTCATCATAATAGTAACACTATAGACCAAACTGGTCTGCAGACTTCTAATTCCCACCACCCCAACTCACGCTCTAGAAAGCACTGAGCGATCTTTTAAACCGCTCATTATATCGTGTTACACCCAGCTTAAAATTCCTCTATGGCTTCCCATGGCTGTTACGATAAATCCAAACTCCTGAACAAGCCCTAGAAAGCCTTGCATGATGTAACCTTTGCCAACATCATTAGCCTTATTTTGTCGTTCTTTCTCACTCAATGATGCCTTGCCGGGAACTTTTTCCTCTTCCTCCCACACATAGAGCCCTTCCTCTCCTCAACACTGTTACAGACACTGTTCTTTCTGCTAGAAACACTTGTGGCCTTTTACTGCCTTTGCCTGGACAAGTTCTATAGAGCCTCAGGACTCAGCTTATAAGTCAGTTTGCCTGGGAACTCTTCCTGAGTCCCATGATACAGTGACTGTGTACCCATGCTTCTCTGTTACAGCTCTAATCATAGGCACCACTAATTCACTGCTTTTGCAATTCCATCTAACGACCATCTCCCATACCAGACTGTGTATTTTATCCCGCTGAATTACTTGCATCTTGTAAGTTAAGCAGGGCTGATAGAAGGTACAAGCTGTCTAGTGAATAATGATCTAGTGAACAAATGAGTGATGCAATGGAGAAACCAGTGAAATGGCTGCTCTTCCTGCACAATCAAAAAGCAAGCCAAGCAACAGGCGCAGAATTTCTTCCCCTCCAAGTGGCACTCTGCATCCTGCGGAGAATCCAAAGGACAGTAGTAGCAGACAGTTCCTAGATGGATTCTTTATTCCATGTTTGCAGGAATGAAGAGGAGATCTGGAGGTCCCAGGTGCAGAAAGGCTAAGAGTCAGGAGAACAATGGTAAAGATGATAGGAACCTGGCTATTCCTAATAAAAACAGTACTTTCTTTTCAAGAATATAATTTGTCCTCTCGGTGTGGTTTTCCAGAAGGCATCAATAGCTAGGAAAAAAAAAACTTGGCGTCTAATATTGATATTCTTATTTTCAGTGAGGAGGGGAAGATACACATTGAGACTGATGCAACCACTGAAAGAACCTTCTATGACAATTATGATTCTTCTGTGTGTTGCTGGGCCCTGTGGCTGAACTGGGGGTGAAGTCCAGGGTGAGCCGTGTTTGGCTGCCCAGTGAGGTGCCTGAATTCAGCCAACACACTCGATACCTGCTTTATTGCAGGCTGGGTGTGGTGGGCTTGGCACGGACATCTGTATATTCTTCTTTCATCTGGTTTCAGGGAGTGTTATGCCTTTGGGATTTGGCTTCAGTGATGAATTTGGATGCTATGCTCAGACTCAGACAAAGGATGGCAGGAACTGTGTTATGAAGCAATCCGAGATTAGATAGCTCATATCACTGTGAAGCAAAGATAGCGCCAACCAAAGAGAACTTCAGCTTTTCGCTAGTTTATAAGCATTCAGAGGGCTGTCTGCAAATCAGGAGACAGAGAAAGCTATCTGAGTAGCATTGTTTAAGGAAGGCAATTTTAAGTAAAAGACAAATGAAGTTAGAAGACACATTGTACTGATCTTAGGGAAACAGTGAGGCATATGTCAGGGGAACAAGAAATGTATGAAACAAAGAAAGGAAAAGGGGTTTCGGACTGGGTGGTTTATTTCATTCCACACTGTGCAGATGCACTGAAGTCTGTCAAGTACGCAACGGATGCGTGTTACAGCTGTTTATGGCCATGCAATGTCTGAGCTCTCTTTCCCATTAAGACACCAAGGTCAATGATACAGATAATTAACCAACTGATTGAGTGCATTAATTTTCCTGGAAGCTGTAACAAGTGTCTTACCATTTAGCCTTGAGATTCCTACTCCACGTGGACACTGGGACAAAGGCAGCTCTCTAAGGGACACTGATGTAATCCAGGGCTGAGGTTTTGTCTAGCAGCAGCATGTATCTACTTAAATAATGACGAATGCTATCTTTGGTCCAGGCAGGAAGATGTCACTGTAATCAGTGGCTCAGATTGCCAGCCTCCCAGGGCTTCCCACTAAGTGTTGCCAAAGGGTTGTAATGCTGATAATTCCTCCTAGAGCTCTGAAGAGAATAAAGCAGATAGGCAAACCTGATGGAAAGTAAAGAGCCTAAAGGTGAATTGAAGTTTAATACACCAAAACAGCATAGAGCACGGCTGGCTTCTCATCCTTCCTCTTGTTTTGCCTTTCCACAATTTCAGGCAGCAGTCCACTGGTTATTTCTGCCTTCTCAAAGCATCCTTCAGTCACTCATCTCTAGTCCTGTACGTCACCTATCAATAAAAGGAATTTGAAATCTTTCAACACAGAGATATTATTTCTGCTTCAACTTATTTCAGGATGCCACAGTTCAAAATGAAAATCTGCAGATTGCTGATGGCTCTGTCAATATCAGTCAGCTGCTAACAACACTTTATTGGAGGTGCTTCAAGGTAGAGTGTAGGCACCTGAAACCATCAATAAATGGAGAGAAAGTCCTGGGGCTCACGCAATTCCATTCCACAAGAGGCCAACTTTACAAATTTCGCCTCTTCATTCCGGAAGAATTCTTTACAAGTTCTCAACTACATAAACTGTAACTATCCTGTAATGAGTTCGATGGTGTGGGAAAATAAGGACAAGAACAGTTCCTTCTTTTTCTCTTTGTGCTGCTTTCATTCTGCACTGAAAGAAAAAGGAGTATTTGCCATAATTATTGTTTCATGTCACAGATATGCAGTTTCTTCATACTGTATATTTAAAGACAGATTGTTCTTGTATTTTTAGAAAATAGTTTATAGTTGATTTAATTGTTTTTACCTCTTGTTGTTAGACGGTTGAATATCTTTTCACATGTTTCTTAATCATTCCTTTCTCTTTTTCAGTCGTTTGTACATTTGGTTTTATGGGCTTTCATTTACATGCATATGTACACACACTACACATGCATGTCTGCTGTGTACGCTCAGTTGCTAAGTCGTGTCCGACTCTTTGTGACCCCATGGACGATAGCCTACTTGGCTCCTCCGTCTATGGGATTTCCCAGGCAAGAATACTGGTGTGGGTTGCCACTTCCTTCTCCATGTTTGCACGTCCATGCATGTTTGTCGTTGCCATTGTCGAATTCAGTGAATTCGTAGAAGTTTTTTATTATAAATATTGAGCTTTTGTCTAGTGATTAACAAAAACTATTGATTCTTTAAGTCAATCTGATTTACAGGATTTTGATATTCACACTGTTCTAGGCCAATGACTCCTAGAAAATTACTGCTCACAAATGAATTTTAATAAAGTGGTATTTCAAGAAAAGAAAAATAAAGGGATCAATAGAAATATCATTACTGTCACCAGTTAATTGAATCAATATAACTAAGCCATTAAAAGTCAACATATCTGAGAGAATACTCAATACGAATCTCCTTCTGCCTCTAATGTTCAGGGAAAAATTACTAATCAAATATGGAATAAATCTATGTAATATAGTATAGTTTTTATAAGTCAAGATTTAATATAGTATTATTTTAGGATAAGTGAAAATAAAATATCTAGCTGAAAACTATGAGTGCTTTTATTTTCAGGAGAAAAAATAAACTCTACCCAAACATAATACTTCTAACTCAAATATCAAATAATGGGAATATTAGATATTTTAAGCCAATGTTTATAAGCAGAGGTATTTTATTATTGTATTTCTTATGAATAAAATGACAGAAATGAAGTTTCCTTACTATCAAAAGTCATGATGGTAATAGTGAGAAATAACATCATCCTGAGTAATCAGTGAGCTAAATTTTCTTAAACACTGTTAAATATAGACTGAGGAACTTTGAAAGGTCTGCTGCATCAGATATTAAGTGACCTGCAAAGTATAGCCTTTTTCTAAAAGAAAATCTATAGAAATGGAAAGAATCAGCATCAGTATTCTTAATGAATCACTATGTTCCTGAATTTTTTCAGGTATGCAGAATAGAAAGGAAAAATTATTCTTGATGTCATATGAAATAGATTCTTCCAAAATAACTAAATATTTACTAGTTAGTTTCTCCTATTAATATATCTATGAACTTGCTGCTGCTGCTGCTAAGTCGCTTCAGTCGTGTCCGACTCTGTGCGACCCCATAGATGGCAGCCCACCCGGCTCCCCCGTCCCTGGGATTCTCCAGGCAAGAACAGTGGCTGTCTCTTATACACATCTAGATGTGTATAAGAGACAGCTTTTAAACCGCTCATTATATCGTGTTACACCCAGCTTAAAATTCCTCTATGGCTTCCCATGGCTGTTACGATAAATCCAAACTCCTGAACAAGCCCTAGAAAGCCTTGCATGATGTAACCTTTGCCAACATCATTAGCCTTATTTTGTCGTTCTTTCTCACTCAATGATGCCTTGCCGGGAACTTTTTCCTCTTCCTCCCACACATAGAGCCCTTCCTCTCCTCAACACTGTTACAGACACTGTTCTTTCTGCTAGAAACACTTGTGGCCTTTTACTGCCTTTGCCTGGACAAGTTCTATAGAGCCTCAGGACTNGTGCCATTGCCTTCTCTGATCTATGAACTTACTGTGGGAAAAATAGACACTTCCCAGGGATAAATTTGTGTTCAACAGAAGCAGTAGACAGTCATACCGAACAACAGAGTTGATCATTGGAAAGCTATACTTTGGGTCTACATGGGAAGAAGAGATTTTTTTTTTAAAGACAAGTTGGAATCATGGCAACTGGTTTTCTATTTAGCATCTTTTTTCTCATTTCTTCTTCCCAAAGAACTCTAGTTTTGTTGAGGTCCCTTCTCATTTCCCACTCAGCTCAGGTGCCTCCAGAGACTTTAAACACACCCAACAGTTCCAAGTGTTAGTGGCTCGGTCGTGTCCACCTCTTCATGACCCCATGGACTGTAGTCCACACCAGGCTCCTCTATCCATAAAATTTTCCAGGAAAGAATACTGGAGTGGGTAGCCATTCCCTTCTCCAAGGTATCTTCTCAGCCCAGGGTTCGAACCTGGGTCTCCTGCATTGCAGGCAGATTCTTTACAATCTGAGCCACCAGCTCCAAGGGGTTTCCCATGTGGCTCACTGGTAAAGGAAATGCCTGCCAAAGCAGCAGATGTTGGAGATGTGGGATTGATGCCTGGGTCAGGAAGATCCCTTGGAGGAGGAAATGGCAACTCACTCCAGTAATCTTGCTGGAAAATTTCAAGGACAGAGGAGCCTGGTGGGCTACAGTCCATGGTGTTGTGAAGAGTTGGAGGTGACCGAGCATGCACACAGGTACAGTTCCAAGAGTGATTGGTCTGGTTGTGTTTTCAGGAAGGGTCACTTGACATAACTTGGCAAAATGGCACATGGACTTCACTGTAGAATCATCTTAGGAGAGGTCTTCCCTGCTGTTTTGGAAAAGGTTATAAAAGTGCTCCTTCTCTTTTGCCTTTGGACAGTTTGTCCTGTGCAAACACTGGATGCGAAGCTATTGCTGGTCTATCAAGAGCAACCCAAGGAGGAAGTCAACAGACATGGGAGGGCAGAACCAAATGAATTGCAGGCAAGGGGAAGAGCCAGATTAAGAGAAATATAATGCCTGTCCAGCCTTTGGATTTCCAGTGTTTTAAGCCAATAAGTGTCCTTACTGTTGATGCCAATTTCAGCTGGGTTTTCTGTTACTTGCAGCTATAGTCATCCTAAATAATACCTAAATAATTGGAATATCAGTATACTATGAACAAGAGGCAATAGAAGATAAATATGAGAATGGAAAAAAGTGCATGTTCTAACTCCAAATATCTGGTGTAAAATGATAAAAGGTTTTATTAATTATATTAATCATTCATGTACCTTAATTGAGGACTTTTATGATATTTTGAGATTATAAACCTATAGTTAATTATGCCTTATTTCCCCCTTGTTTCTTTTAAAGTTTTATCTCATTATTGTTTTTTGTAGACACAACCTTGGAATTTATTTAAAGTTTCTGATTAGTATCATCTTTGAACCCAGTGACGATGGTCTCTACTCACAGGAAGCAAATAATCTATTTTCTAAAACCTCCAAATTTTAAATAGTGATAATAACTAAGAGAATACACAAAGTATATTCTTATCATCAGTTGATTGAAGCAGATAGCTTGTGGCTTAGTAATTCAAGAGGGTGTTGTTTCAGGCATCGGTAGCCAGGAGAGGCTTTGGGGTCCCAGAGACTAGTTTGGGATGTCAGAGAGCCAGTAGAACTCAGATCTGTAAAGAGAGCTGGGCTTAAAGCAGTAGGAGACTGAGTCTGGCAAAAATGATCGATGCCCAAGAAAATGTATCTAAAGAACCTGGTGGTCCAGTGGATAAGAATCCATCTTGCAATACAGAGGATGCAGGTCCTTGGTCAGGGAACTAAGCTCTCAATGCCACGGAGCAACTAAGCCTGCGTACCAGAACTACTGTGCCCACGCATCACAACTAGAGAGTCCATGTGCCACGATAAAAAGACCCCACACGATGCAACAAAGATCCTGCATGCCGCAACTAAAACCCGACGCAGCCAAACAAATAAATAGTGAAAGTGAAAATGTTAGTCACTCAGTCGTGTCCAACTCCTTATGACCCCATGGACTGTAGCCCACCAGTCTCCTCTGTCCATGGAATTTTCCCAGGCAAGAATATTAGAGTGGGTAGCCATTCCCTCCCTTCTTTAGGGGATCTTCCTGACCCAGGGATCAAGCCTGAGTCTCCTGAGTTGGCAGGTGCGTTCTTTACCGGGGAAGCCCAAATAAATAAGTAAGTTTTTGAAAAAAGGATCTGGGCATAAACACCCATTAATCATTAAATTCTAAGACAGTAGAGGCTGTTGTGAAGCCATTTTTAAAAATTACCATGCTTATTTGTATGTACCACCCTCTAGTATCTCAAAGAACAACGAAAGAGTGCTTCTGCTTCATCATTGAAATGGTTAACTTCCTATGCTTCTCTAGTTAAAAAGGCATAAATCTCCAAACAAGCTATATTTATATTTACCTTTAATAAGAGCTGCAAAGCAAGTCTCAACAAGCAGAAATTTAATTACATCCATGCATTTGATCTGATGAACATCCTGTCCACAATAAAGCTTTACCTATAAACACACATTGAAGATACAAACTCAGCATCCATGTAAAGCCACGTGGTCTGTTTTCTAGATGCCATAAATTTTGCTCTGGATTTATCTGTATAGCCTCAGGAAGGGCCTATCTTCTTTGTGTAAACTTTAGCTTTAATTTGGAAAGTCAGAAACCTGGGACTTAGGAAGGGATAATACAAGAAATGTTATGGTTTCAAAAGTCAGCTATTCACCCTAGGAGTTCTCCCAAAAGACGTGAGGATTTCTTTATATAAGAAACAGAAACACTACTCTGGTTTTGCCACCTAGGAGTAAAAGCTGTAATTACTCAATAACATGGTCTTTTATTTCCCAATCCTTGACAGTATTTCATTTTGGGGAGTATGTTTATTTTTCATAAGATACTGTTCATTAATGAATTTCCATAATGTTACAGGTGAGCAAGAGAAGAGAATGTTCTACTTCTTCTAAGTAGATAAGATTGGAAATAGCTGTGGGGACTATTGGAAATCTGCAGTAAAATATTAATTCTTTTAGGGATTTCCTTGGTGGTCCTGTGGTTAAAAATCTGTGTTTCCACTATAAGGAACATGGGTTCCATCCCTTGGTTGGGGAACTACCCCACATGCCACATGGTGTGGCCAAAAAAATAGATGTTTAAAAATTAATTTTTAAGTCAGTTACTGTTTCTGTTGTAGAATCACACACAAGCACACATACAGATGAGTGTGTAAGTAAAAGCCCACACACCCTCTTGTTTTGCATATGTATGTGCATGCACACACACAGAGCTTTGAAAATTAGAATTCATTTTTAGAGAAGAATTTTCAAAAAACATGACCCTTTATTATCAAAAGGACATAAACTTCCTATGACATTGGCTTTAAATTTTACTTCATATTGTAACATAATCTACAACTCACCAAATACACACAAACTGAAACAAACATTTCACTAAGCCATATTTGCCTCTCGATGTAAGACAGGCTCAGAGAAGTTTTATTCTACAGTATCAGGTTGCGCCAGTGATAAAGATCTGGCCTGCCAATGCAGGAGACACAAGCGATGCATGTTCGATCCCTGCATCGGGAGGATCCCTGGAGTAGGAAATGGCAAACCACTCCAATATTCTTGCCTGGAAAATTCCAAGGATAGAAGAGCCTGGCAGCCTACAGTCTATGGGGCCACAAAGAACGGGACACAACTGAGCATGCACATACACATCTTTCATTTAAAAATGAAAGAGAAAGTTGCAACCCACAGCATAAATTTCACAACTCACTAATGGGACACATCAGTTGAAAAACACTGTCTTTAAGTACTTTAGATTATGTTCATAGACAACTCTAATATATGGGCTTCCCAGGTGGCTCAGCAGGTAAAGAAACCTCCTGCAATGCAGGAGATGCAGGAGATATGGGTTTAATGCTTGGATCAGAAAGATCCCCTGGATAGGGCATGGCAACCCATGCCTGGAGAATCCCATGGACAGAGGAACCTGGCAGGCTATGGTCCGTAGCGTAGCAAAGAGACAGACATGACTGAAGTGACTAGCACACACACATGTATAATATATGTAGAGATGCTTACATATGTAAATTTGCACATATTTGCTTTTTTACTATGTGAACTGGGATGCTCCTGAACCAGGGATTGCCAATAGAATAATCCTGAAACTTAGTATTTCATTCTTAATGTCTATAAATATTTTTATTATCAGCTCTTTTGACTGGGTAAGATCAGTAAATGATCTTGAGCTCTTTCAGATCTTCAGAAATACCTTGAAACATAAAGAAACATCAAAGCAGTCCATTCCTTCCATGTCATATTTATAGACCAACTTTATGTAACAGCTTCTGGTATTCACATGCTCTTAGTTGGATCTTTGAGCACGAGGAGGATTCCACAATGTGACGGTTGATAGCAAAGGCTGATAGTGACAGAAAACATCCTGGGAGTGTTCCTGGGCTGAATTATAAGCCAGATTCTCTTCCAGGAGGAACACAAGTCAATGGGGACCAGGATTTGAATCTGGCACATGCTCTGTTGCTGAGTGGAGAAGGAAATGGCAACCCACTCCAGTATTCTTGCCTGGAGAACCCCATAGACAGAGGAGCCTGGTGGGCTGTGGTCTATGGGGTCGCACAGAGTCGGACATGACTGAAGTGACTTAGCAGCAGCACAGCTATTGCTGTAAATGCTGAAAAGCCACACATCTCTTCATCTGCTTGAATGTTTTCAGTTACAACATCAGCTGCTGCTGCTGCTAAGTCGCTTCAGTCGTGTCCGACTCTGTGCGACCCCATGGACGGCAGCCTACCAGGCTCCTCTGTCTATGGGATTCTTCAGGCAAGAACACTGGAGTGGGTTGCCATTCCCTTCTCCAATGCGTGAAAGTGAAAAGTGAAAGTGAAGTCACTCAGTCGTTTCCAACTCTTAGCGACCCCATGGTCTGCAGCCTACCAGGCTCCTCCGTCCATGGGATTGTCCAGGCAAAAGTACTGGAGTGGGGTGCCATTGCCTCTCCGTACAAT
Organism: Oreotragus oreotragus; assembly: GCA_006410675.1. Lineage (NCBI taxonomy): Eukaryota > Metazoa > Chordata > Mammalia > Artiodactyla > Bovidae > Oreotragus > Oreotragus oreotragus. The sequence goes on along the minus strand of SJYX01002328.1, from coordinate 511,742 downwards.
ATCAGAGGATGAGGTAAAAGCTCATCTTTGTCAATTCAATGACATAGACATCTTTTTTTCAGAAATAATATTGGTCTAGCTCATTTGGGAAGGTATACCTTTTAAACTTCAGTCAAAGAAGATGAGGTCAGGAGAGCTGGGCAACAAAAGAATATATTAGCACCAGAAACCACACGTAAGTATTTAAGTTCTCACCCAATTTTTCAAAACTTCCCACTTGCAAATTGAAAATATGATATAGTTCACAAACACATCTAAATTCATTAAAACATAAAGTTAAGCTTATTTATCCAAAACCAGAACGAGATTTGTGCTGATCTATCTCCATTTCCACCTTACGACTCTGTGAGCACAGGGATCAGACTCAGTCACGTCCAATTCTTCTGTCTCCCCAAAGACTCTAGCCCGCCAGGCTCCTCTATTCCATGGGATTTTCCAGGCAAGATTACTGCAATGGGTTGCTGTTTCCTCCTCCAGGGGATCTTCCTGACCCAGGGCTCAAATCAACTAATAAAGCTTGGTAGTCACAAAATTTACAGCCCTAAAAGGAAAGTCATTTGACAGATCACTATCGAAACTGAATGGTTCATCAGCATGAAGAGCTGTTTAAAGGGAATATAGAAGAAAAAGGCAAAAGGCGCCGTCAGCATGGAGTTACAAAGTGCCTGTCACAAATGATCGCTCTTCTTTGGTGTCTACTTTGCCCCTACTCCCCCTAAGGAGTCGGGGAAGGCAATGGCACCCCACCCCAGTACTCTTGCCTGGAAAATCCAATGGACGGAGTAGCCTGGTGGGCTGCAGTCCATGGGGTCGCTAACAGTCGGACAGACTGAGCGACTTCACTTTCACTTTTCTCTTTCATGCATTGGAGAAGGAAATGGCAACCCACTCCAGTATTCTTGCCTGGAGAATCCCAGGGATGGGGGAGCCTGGTGGGCTGCCGTCTATGGGGTCACACAGAGTCGGACACGACTGAAGTGACTTAGCAGCAGCAGCAGCCTCCTAAGGAGTTGTATTATAATTCTGTTCCTCTCAGATGCAGACTAGATTCTATCTCATGGATTTATATCTGAATTGGAATTATGTTCTTTTACTATAGAACGTTCACTCCTTCACCACTGGACTAGAGTCAGCTGACCTAGCTTTAATCCTCCTACAACACAGTGGACAGTCTCTCCATTTGGGGCAATTGCTTGTAAGGCAGTGAGACGTATTTTTAAGTAAAAGGACATCATGGGATGGAGTGGGGGGTGGGCTATCATCAGAAAATGTGATTTATCAAGGTAGCTTCCCAACCAAGATTCCAGAAAGATTTGTCACAAACTGAACTCTCCAATATTTCTCCAAGAAGGGGAGATACGGTTAGCGCAATGAGATTTTAAGCCTGCTAAATTCTATAAAGAGCAGAAAGAATATTCAGGGATTTCTAGATAGCTCTGAAATGTCTTTGAAATCCTGAAACAATTATTTTGAGAAGTGATGTTTGTTACAATACATTTGTGGGTCTTTCTGTCTGCTTTAATAAAGGGATTTGGGTTGTACAGATGTTAGCGTCTAGGTTGGAATAAGAATGGAATGGATTTAGTGACTCTAGGGACCTCACTCTCTGCACCCATGGCAACTGCAGCGGTGCAGTCTCACCACTTCGGCTTCAAGGACGCCTTGCCAGCTGGGCTTTAATTAATGATAAATCAACAGACAGACAGGTGACAACCATTATATTCTTCCACCTTATCACTGGGGCTAGAATTAGTGACAAAAGTTTTAATGAAATTTTAACTTTATCTCAATTAACTTTATATGAAGATGGAACACACACACACTTATATGTGTATGTATGTATTTGTTTGTTTAGTAGTTAAATCTTTCTAAATTCTTGTTTTACATCAGAGTATTTAGAGAGAAAGGGATAGTATTTAATCCAAATTAATCCAGCATATGTTTAAGATTCTCCAATTGTCTTTCTTTGAGAATGTGAAATACTTAAAAGAGTGCCTGAAACACAGTTGGTGCACCTTGGATATTAATTAACAGTGACAATTTCACACGTTATCTTCTTTGCCTTGCCTTATTGAGACTCTCTCCCAGATCTCTGGCATGTTTTCCCCATGAATTCTCTCCATATGATATGCTGGCTATAAATAACGGAATGACTGATCTTTTCAGTGACTCAAGAGGAAGTAACCAGCCTGTTTCTTGTATATTAATATTTATTCCATACACTTTACTTAAGGGTAGGGATCATATCTACTTGTTTCTGCTATTTCCCCAAAGTGCCTCCTATCACAGTCCTCTTTCTTGCGAACAACTGATGGTAGATTAATTATAAGAACATTTGAGAGATACTTGAAAGCATAGGGAAAACATGATAACCACTTTAAATCTTACCATCTATTGATAACCGTAATTGACATTTTTACTAATGTTCTTTATATTTCTTCTATGCATATATTTCAATCCTTAAAGAAAGCTTATACACTCTACATGTGTTCCAGTAGTCTACTTTTCACTAATACATTTTAAATATTATCTCAAGCCATTAAATATTTTTCAAAACTATTATATACTAGGGCTGCTTAACACTGCTTTTTAAAAATGTATGTTATTTAATTTTTCCTTCTTTATTAGACATTTAGGTTGTATGAATATTTTGCTATTATAAATAAATGGTAATATTCTTTGCACATTGATTATTAAAAAAAAAAAGTGAACTGCTTCCTGTCATTCAGGTGCCATTTAATCTATTTAATCTACAATTTTTAGGATAGATAGTATATAAAGTTTTTTTCTTTAGGAGCACTTGGTAACTCTTGGCTTACCATCATGTGTCTCAGGACATGGTCTGTTAAGGAAACAGAGAAGGCAACACAACTTCTGTAAGGAAGCTAGTGCTTATAGCAGCTCTAAGTTGATTTTATACCTAGCCCAAACTTCCTCTAGATCCAGAATCACTTATCTTCTGTCATAACAGAAGAGTGTAAGACACATACTAGGTATTGAGTGAATTAACTGAATGTCCACATGTCTACTTGATGTTTCACTTGGTAGACTACAAGCATTTCAAACTTAACTCGCCCACATGCTGAACTCTTAATAACTTACGAATCACTCAGAAAACAGGTTAAAAAAAATCATCCATCTCTCTCCTCCCCATCACAGCAAATTGAGTCACAATTTACATGTTTTGTCAAACCAGAAAGCTGGGAATCACTCTTGACACTCTTATCTCCCTCTCTCCACTCAACAAGTCCTGATGCTTCCTTGACAGAACCACTTCCAGTCCATTCATTTCCCTTCATTGCTACAGCCATGGTGGTCCCACCCTGAGTCCTTCTCACCTCCACTATTGAGTGGTTCCAGACAGACTCTTTTTATATAATACATTTAAGGATTCTGCTACTTTGTTTTGGAAAAAAACCAAAAACCAAAAAACACCACTGTCTTTTGCATTTAGAACTTTTAATAAATAGAAACTCAGGCTCCATACCTTGGCTTCCAAGACTCTCCCCGATTCGTCTCCCATCACAGGTGCTCTGTAAGTTCTGTGGCTAAAGCAATGTCTCCTGTTCTCTGAGAACCCATTGAGGCTATCCTCTTTTGTTCTGTACCCCTCACCCTCTTCTCTGTTTCCCTTCACAAAGCTGGCTCCCTCTCAGACTTCGTGTCTAACCGTTTGCCATCTCCTACAATACCTGCCACTTTTTGTCAATGTGCCTCTTTCATTCTCTTCCCTGCACTTACCATACTTTGCAAATACATGTATTAATTGGCTTACTTATTCATTCTTTGTCTCTATCACTACACTGAAAACTATAAGAAAGCAGGGTCCGTCCTACTTACTTTACTCTTAGTGCTCTACTCAATGCTCAGCACAGTACATGGCACATAGTGGCCCTTCAGGAATATTTGTTGAAAGAGACAAGGCTTTAGGCTCCATCACCCCCAGGGTGGTGTAGAGATAACTTAGAATAATCTCCATCTATAGGTGCACAAGCTTACAGGCTCCCAAAGGATGGATCTTTTTCTAGTTGGACAACATCAGAAACTGTTGCAGTTTTTTTTTTTTTTTTTTTNGATTCTCCAATTGTCTTTCTTTGAGAATGTGAAATACTTAAAAGAGTGCCTGAAACACAGTTGGTGCACCTTGGATATTAATTAACAGTGACAATTTCACACGTTATCTTATTTGCCTTGCCTTATTGAGACTCTCTCCCAGATCTCTGGCATGTTTTCCCCATGAATTCTCTCCATATGATATGCTGGCTATAAATAACAGAATTACTGATCTTTTCAGTGACTCAAGAGGAAGTAACCAGCCTGTTTCTTGTATATTAATATTTATTCCATACACTTTACTTAAGGGTAGGGATCATATCTACTTGTTTCTGCTATTTCCCCAAAGTGCCTCCTATCACAGTCCTCTTTCTTGCGAACAACTGATGGTAGATTAATTATAAGAACATTTGAGAGGTACTTGAAAGCATAGGGAAAACATGATAACCACTTTAAATCTTACCATCTATTGATAACCGTAATTGACATTTTTACTAATGTTCTTTATATTTCTTCTATGCATATATTTCAATCCTTAAAGAAAGCTTATACACTCTACATGTGTTCCAGTAGTCTACTTTTCACTAATACATTTTAAATATTATCTCAAGCCATTAAATATTTTTCAAAACTATTATATACTAGGGCTGCTTAACACTGCTTTTTAAAAATGTATGTTATTTAATTTTTCCTTCTTTATTAGACATTTAGGTTGTATGAATATTTTGCTATTATAAATAAATGGTAATATTCTTTGCACATTGATTATTAAAAAAAAAAAGTGAACTGCTTCCTGTCATTCAGGTGCCATTTAATCTATTTAATCTACAATTTTTAGGATAGATAGTATATAAAGTTTTTTTCTTTAGGAGCACTTGGTAACTCTTGGCTTACCATCATGTGTCTCAGGACATGGTCTGTTAAGGAAACAGAGAAGGCAACACAACTTCTGTAAGGAAGCTAGTGCTTATAGCAGCTCTAAGTTGATTTTATACCTAGCCCAAACTTCCTCTAGATCCAGAATCACTTATCTTCTGTCATAACAGAAGAGTGTAAGACACATACTAGGTATTGAGTGAATTAACTGAATGTCCACATGTCTACTTGATGTTTCACTTGGTAGACTACAAGCATTTCAAACTTAACTCGCCCACATGCTGAACTCTTAATAACTTACGAATCACTCAGAAAACAGGTTAAAAAAAATCATCCATCTCTCTCCTCCCCATCACAGCAAATTGAGTCACAATTTACATGTTTTGTCAAACCAGAAAGCTGGGAATCACTCTTGACACTCTTATCTCCCTCTCTCCACTCAACAAGTCCTGATGCTTCCTTGACAGAACCACTTCCAGTCCATCCATTTCCCTTCATTGCTACAGCCATGGTGGTCCCACCCTGAGTCCTTCTCACCTCCACTATTGAGTGGTTCCAGACAGACTCTTTTTATATAATACATTTAAGGATTCTGCTACTTTGTTTTGGAAAAAAACCAAAAACCAAAAAACACCACTGTCTTTTGCATTTAGAACTTTTAATAAATAGAAACTCAGGCTCCATACCTTGGCTTCCAAGACTCTCCCCGATTCGTCTCCCATCACAGGTGCTCTGTAAGTTCTGTGGCTAAAGCAATGTCTCCTGTTCTCTGAGAACCCATTGAGGCTATCCTCTTTTGTTCTGTACCCCTCACCCTCTTCTCTGTTTCCCTTCACAAAGCTGGCTCCCTCTCAGACTTCGGGTCTAACCGTTTGCCATCTCCTACAATACCTGCCACTTTTTGTCAATGTGCCTCTTTCATTCTCTTCCCTGCACTTACCATACTTTGCAAATACATGTATTAATTGGCTTACTTATTCATTCTTTGTCTCTATCACTACACTGAAAACTATAAGAAAGCAGGGTCCGTCCTGCTTACTTTACTCATAGTGCTCTACTCAATGCTCAGCACAGTACATGGCACATAGTGGCCCTTCAGGAATATTTGTTGAAAGAGACAAGGCTTTAGGCTCCATCACCCCCAGGGTGGTGTAGAGATAACTTAGAATAATCTCCATCTATAGGTGCACAAGCTTACAGGCTCCCAAAGGATGGATCTTTTTCTAGTTGGACAACATCAGAAACTGTTGCAGTTTTTTTTTTTTTTTTTAAGTTTCTTGAAAGAATTCTACTTCTGAAAAAATCATGCTGGATAAATCCAAATAGTTTTTAAGCAAGCCTACTTCGAGGTAGCCAAAGGCTCTAGCGGTGCTAAACTCTGATGCTACCCAACCCAGCTTTTTCTTGGAAAGTACCACAACCATTTACTTCTCTCATGCTCTTGTTTCACACATGGTGATGCTTTGTAAGACTGCTAAGAATCATGTATGAGTCAGTGGTGACATGGTAGTCATCTATTTTGGATCTATCTGAGATATTTAAATTATTATTTGAATAATTCAATATCATAATTATTTTATTAATTATTATTAAGAATAGCAACTCTAAAGCCAGTGGCACGCACATTTTCTATTTTGAGGTCTACAAGATTTAGTAACAAGTTTTAAAACATCAAGCAACTGTTTCACTGTGATTGTTGGCTTGTGTTCAGTTTTAGGCAGAAAGACACCAGAAGGATAATGAGAATTCCCTCTTTAACAATATGCATTGAAACTTACTTTTTGAGTCTGGCCTTATTCAGAAGTTAAATTTAAAATGATTCATGTAAACTTCTAAAATTTTTGAAGTAGTACTCTGTATCCAATGGCTAATCAATACCCGATCCAGGTCTCATTTTTGGCTTATTTGACACAGAATCTTTCCAAGAGGCTGCCAGCATTGGTCAAATTCTTACATTCTCCATCCATCAAAATCATGATGACAGCATGCTTTGATANTTAAAATGATTCATGTAAACTTCTAAAATTTTTGAAGTAGTACTCTGTATCCAATGGCTAATCAATACCCGATCCAGGTCTCATTTTTGGCTTATTTGACACAGAATCTTTCCAAGAGGCTGCCAGCATTGGTCAAATTCTTACATTCTCCATCCATCAAAATCATGATGACAGCATGCTTTGATAATAAATGCATAATTAATAGTAACCATCTGATTTTTTTTAAGTCTGGGTCAATATGGTCCAGCATTATTATCTATTGTCTAAATTTTCTGCAGATTTGCCTGTTGCTCTCAAAGAACCCAAACTATTAAGTTTTCCTAATAAAGAATTCTGCTGCCAGACTCAAAAGTAAGGCAATGAAAGAAAGCATGAATGATAAGGCAGCTGATTTGCCTCAGATGGATGGGTAAGATTTAGGTACAGCAGGATTCATACTCTGGATGGGCCATCAAATTAAAATGAGAAATGGCATAGGTGGAAGTTAAGCAGTTGGGAGAATTAATAATCAGCCACAAATGCAAAATAAGGGCACTATTTTTTAGAGCGCTCATTTCCATCTCTATGTCCTCCAATCCAAATGACAGGCAGGAGATAATATCAACATGCTGCACAACATTGAAAAATGGTTTACCCTCTGACAGCACAAAATAGATGGGCAGGGCAGGAGATCATCCCTGGTCAAGTCCAGAAGGAATGAGAAATTACCAAGCGTTATGCTACTTACCCAAAGATCCCTATATCAAGGTCAAAGATAATGAGTACTGATGATCAGCGAGTTCCATGGTCCTTTTAGAGGGATCATCCTCTATCAGACAGAGGCCGGCAGAAAGTAATCCATAAATAGTGAAGCAGAACAAAGATGGGTGGTCTTTGTGGAGATAGATATATCCGCTGGAGGGAAATGGAACTGGTTTAAAATTATACTAACTATTGGCATGCAGGCCAGTTAGGAGGAGGTTAAACACAACACACATCTCCAGCCCCCAGGAGGAAGCACGCTGCTTTGCTAGGAAGGATCTGCCAAGTTCTCCACTTCAAAGAGAGCTCCGAAGGGGTGCCGTTGAAAGGAAGAATTCGGATGAACATGTGAAAATGCTTACATGGATCTAGGAGAAAAGATTGAACAAATTCACATGGACTAGAAAATTGCCTTGAGTACTTACTATAAAAAGAAATATGAGTCAAAAAAAAAAAAGGAAACTAATTTATTAAGAAATCAAGGTGATGAAGGCAAGGCTTTGACCACTAGAATATTACTTGGCATTAGTTCCAGTCCCCCATTCTGTAAGTTTTCTGTGCTTGCTGGGTGATGTTGGAAAAAAAAAAAAAATCACAAGTAGGCCATACCCATAAAATAGGTCTCTTTGCAAATATCTCTTCGGTTTTTCTCAGAGTTTTCTTTCTTTTTTTTTTCCCCCTATAGCTTTACATGGCATAGTTTTGACGGATTTGACAGCAAGCACATTCTGCCTATCTTTTATGGAAGAAGCTTTTCCCACAGGAATAAACTCATATTCATGTCTCTTGAGCTGGCTTTTCTGAGCCTCCCTGCCCTGGTTATCTTCCCGCAAGTCTGACTCTGAGTGGGCTGTTTTGGGAACACCATGTATGAATCCTATATAGCAGAAAAGGTTGTTAGAATATGAACAGGATATGTTGCTAATTGGCTTCCAGTTTAGTTAGAGAGTTCGTTCAGGTAAGAAAAGATCCCTCCTCTTGGTAGAGAGCCTCTCTTTGACTTACAAATTTTGATCCGGTAGTCAGAGCATGAGGGAAAAAGAAAATCAAAAGTGTTGGCCAATTAAATGTCAAACTAGAAAGGGTCCAACTCCAAGTAGGTACTCAATGAATTACTAAAAAAAAATAGTGGAATCATTTTTACTAGCATAATGGATATAAATGCATATTTTGAAGTAAAAAAAATGCAGTGTCTTCTCATTGCATAGGCTTTTGAGAATTGACATGGAACACAGACATCGTGGTTGGCTGAATGAGGTACATGTACCTTCTGCAGAGGTGGTCCCTGGCTAGAGGTGGTCCTTGGCTAGAGGTGGCTGGTATAGCATAGGGTCAAAAAAATAACTTGTGCCAACTTTTCCTTAATTGGGAACAAGCAGATATCCTAGGGAATTGCTCTGAAAAGCATTCTTTAAACATTTTGGAAATGCACTAATATAAATAAGTACTAAATTACATGTACTATTACTGCTAATCTATGACCAAAAGATGTCTTTTTGTTTCTTGCAAATGTGAATAATTACACCTAACATCTCCAGGCGCTAAAAATTATATGCATTTGAATGATTTAGGATGCAAAACAACATTGATTTTTTTTTTAAATTCGGAGAGAAGAAAAATGTGTTTACAAAAGGGTATGGTTTCTGAAGTTGTTTCCATTATATAGTTGGTGGAGTGAGCTCATGACATTTATACTTATTTATTTTCCCTTGAGATTTTAGAGTTTCTTTGAGCAGCATGGGCTTTTTTTTTTTTTTTGCAACAGATATTTTTAATATAGTCTTATCCAAACTATTTGGAGAAAAGATCCTCTTACAAAGAAATACATTTTAAAACTTGTATTGAAAAAAATTAATGTAAAGAAGGAAAATGAGTTACTAAGAAAAATTTTTCCTCTTAACTCATATTCTGGAATTGCTAGAGATGACCAAGTTTGCTTAACTGGAACTACTCCACTCGTATCACTATGTTTATGCTTCCAGAAATCTATTTTCTCTCTAATTTTGCATTGAAACATTTGCCTTAAATAATGTCTTTTAAGAGTTTATATGGTCTGGATGGCACCAAACCAAAGGTAATAATCCTTTTGTGTGTGACATTCTAGTCATTTCCATAGCAACCATGTGGGTTAAGATGTCACAAAGAGGATTATGACTTCAGGTGATGAATAAACAATAGGAACGAAATATCATTAAGACAAAGATGCTGCTTAGGCATTAAGTACATGAGTGGGAAATAGACAAAATGGAACAGCAGTGTTTTCCAATCAAAAAAATTAAAAAAAAAATTCACTGCACTTGTAAGTTGCCTGTCAGAAAGTGAAAGTGAAAGTCATTCAGTTGTGTCTGACTCTTTGCGACCACATGGACTATACAGTCCATGGAATTCTCCAGGCCAGAATACTGGAGTGCGTAGCCTTTCCCTTACTCCAGGGGATATTACCAATCCAGGGATCGAACCCAGGTCTCCTGCATTGCAGTTAGACAGAGGGAATCCTCAAATGTGAGTTTGGGCAGATAGTGTCTTCTCATCAGGGGTGATAATGGCCCAACTCTCTGTCGCCATTTAGATATTAGAGCTATTCTTATGTTATCAAAGGGCAGTCCTTGAGCTGGCTGCATAGAATGAAATACTTTGTGGAAAAACTATATTATCGTGGGTACCCGTAACTTGCCATTTTTTGGTTTTCATCAGAAATGCCCCCCATTTCTTCCAGTCCAAAGAAGTTTGCATTGCCTCTAAAGATCAGCTCTCATTCAATGGAGACTTCTAGCACCCTAAATCACAGGGTATCCTTAGAAACTTTCCAAGTTTGAAGGGAGTTTTTTGGGTAAAGACTATCAACAGTATTTGGAATCAGAAAAATCTGTGAACTGTGGACATATATTCTACAGTGGAAGGTAAACTTTCTAGGAGGCAAGATTATTTTCTTCACCATTTACCAGAAATGGTAACAGTCTTGGGCACAAGAAAATATTTAAGTTGAACATAGAAATGGATACCTTGAGAGCAAAGGTGGAAATGCCTATTATGTAACTTAGAATGTTTCACCCTGAAGTTAAGATTCCAACCACAAGGAATACAAACTTAATCTATCCTTTGCCAGAAGAAGCTGCCATTCTTGGTTGTTGCTAATAGAGATCATGGATCTTGCCTTTACGTACATTTCCAGGGAAGTATTGATACAAGAGCCTGGCTTCTGTGGAGAAGACTGTCCTGGTCATGGAGAGCTGAAGCTAGGGAGGCAGGTAGAGACCAAGCTATCCTGGAAGTCATCATAAGCACTGGCTTTGCCTCTAGCCATTTCAAGTTAAAGCTTTGCTCATTGTTCACAGCTAATTTAATGCTACACCTTCCTGTTAACCTGATTTCTTCCCAGGTAATTTCACTCAAATGAAAATGTTCTTGTAAAGAGATGATGGAGAAAGAAGTGTGTAACCATACACGCGGATAAACCTTAACTTGACTGAGTTATACATCGAAGAATGAAACCATACAAGCATTGGAAGAAAATATGAGTGAATTCCTCTTTAAATTTGGGTAGGAAAAAGCTTTTTAACTATGTCTTAAAATCCAGAGGTAATGAAAGATTGATAAATTTGATGACATAATTAAAATAGTTCACATGGCAAAAAGATCTCATAAACAACATCAAAAGACAACTGATAAACTAGGAGATGATATTTCAACATACATCACAGACAAAGGTCGAATATCCTTAATACGTAAGAAACTCTTAAAAACCGAAAGACAAAGGATCAAAAACACAATAGAAATGTGGGGAAAGAGTCAAAGAAAAACTTCATAAAATAAACATATATATATATGTTTAGAGTTTAATTCAGCTATTAAATTTGTTATAGGTATGGGTTTGCAATTCTGTAACTGCTTTATGTGTTTATTAGGATTGAATAAGTAAGTACAAGAAATACAGATAATGGGGACCAGGTTTTTTGATATTAAAGAAAAATTATAAACAAGGAAGACACAATGAATCTATGGTGGTGAATTGGAATTTATCAATCATCTGTCTATATTATCATCTAGGCAGACAGATGGATGTAGAAATGTAGATGTTTGTGTTTACACTCCAGTACTCTTGCCTGGAAAATCCTATGGATGGAGGAGCCTGGTGGGCTGCAGTCCATGGGGTCACTAACAGTTGGACACGACTGAGCGACTTCACTTTCACCTTTCACTTTCATACACTGGAGAAGGAAATGGCAACCCACTCCAGTGTTCTTGCCTGGAGAATCCCAGGGACAGGGGAGCCTGGTGGGCTGCCGTCTATGGGGTTGCACAGAGTCGGACACGACTGAAGTGACTTAGCAGCAGCAGCAGTGGGTTTATGCACATACATATATTTCCTAGGTCACCCTGGTTAGAGGTCCTAGAAGCAATGGTTTTCCAGTATTGATAGCAAGATTTTGCTATCTTGGGTCTAGATTTTGTTTCTAAACATCATTTTCCAACAAAACGGAACAGGGTTCCTTGGAGACATAGCTGACTCCAGACTTGCCCAGAGAAATTCAAAAGGAGCTGGTGTGTGTGTGTGTGTGTGTGAATTACCACCACCACCACATCACTACCACCAGAATGATTAAATCAACATGCTGATATCAGTATTAATCACCCGGCTAAGTGTTTATCAGGTTTCTCCACTGTAAAAGTGATTCTTCTAGCAATTTTTCCATACTATACTCTTCAGAAGGAAATTACAATGCATATCCCACATTTAAGGAAACAAATTTTAATGGGTTCAGAATTATGAATGAATTTCTGTATATTTAATCAGCTTCTTTTTTGGTTGATATAAAGAGGGTTTTCAAGTTTTAACTTCTTTTTTTTTTAATTTTTATTTTATTTTATTTTATTTTTATTTTTTTGTATTTATTTATTTTTTTACACAAACTCCCAAACATGAACCCCCCTCCCCCCTCCCCCCCCACATCATCCCTCCAGATCTACAAAGAACTTTGCAATGCATTCTAAACTAGTATATTGATTTCATCATGTGTCCTGACTATCTCTTTAGGGTAAAAAGCAAGAAGTGAAATTGCTGGGTCAAAGAATATGTACAGCAAGTCTTTTGATATATAGGCAAAACAGATCTCCAGAATATCTGTGGCAGCTCCTAGTGCCACCAGCCTATAACAGTGAGAGTGTGCTGTTCCCTTGGACTACTGCGCATCGCCAAGGTGAGGGAGTGTGATCCAAGATGACATTGGAATGGTGGGCAGAGGACCAGCTTGGCAGGGTGTGCAGAATTCACCTTTTATTCCTGGTGTCACGGAGGCCCTGAAGCTGGTTCACAGGGGAGAGGCTGATCAGTTTCATGTGATGGGAACCATGTTTGAGTTCTCAAAGTGGTCCATGAGATTATGGCCCACAGTGTCTCTTTCGACCTTGACTCAAGGTCTTCTGCATAAAAAGGTGACATGACAGATGACCTGTCATTCTTTCTTATGCCAATCTAACTTGCCATCAGGGAGGAAATGCAGGATTTGGAACTGAAATGAGAAGAGGGAATGCCAGATGATTTATTGGGGGTCGGGGTGGGTGCCGGGTGGCAGAATGGAGAGGGCAGAGGATGAGAAGAACCGCCCCGCTGCTGACGGCTTTCTGCATGACTCTGCTGATGAACTTGGCCTTGCCTGCTGTACACAATGTGCTGCACTGTGTACAATGAAGGGCAATGGAGAAGTGAAAGCAATGACTCCCTGACAGCTGACAGTTTTCTGCTGGTTTTGAATTCTGGCAGCAAATACATTACCCAGGATAAGAAGGGAATGAGGAAACATAGAAAAGAGCTAGCTGTTCAGAGATGGCTCTTTGGGAAGGACTCGGCTCAATTCAGTTGTTCAGTCATGTGCAACTCTTTGCGANCTTACCAATCCAGGGATCGAACCCAGGTCTCCTGCATTGCAGTTAGACAGAGGGAATCCTCAAATGTGAGTTTGGGCAGATAGTGTCTTCTCATCAGGGGTGATAATGGCCCAACTCTCTGTCGCCATTTAGATATTAGAGCTATTCTTATGTTATCAAAGGGCAGTCCTTGAGCTGGCTGCATAGAATGAAATACTTTGTGGAAAAACTATATTATCGTGGGTACCCGTAACTTGCCATTTTTTGGTTTTCATCAGAAATGCCCCCCATTTCTTCCAGTCCAAAGAAGTTTGCATTGCCTCTAAAGATCAGCTCTCATTCAATGGAGACTTCTAGCACCCTAAATCACAGGGTATCCTTAGAAACTTTCCAAGTTTGAAGGGAGTTTTTTGGGTAAAGACTATCAACAGTATTTGGAATCAGAAAAATCTGTGAACTGTGGACATATATTCTACAGTGGAAGGTAAACTTTCTAGGAGGCAAGATCATTTTCTTCACCATTTACCAGAAATGGTAACAGTCTTGGGCACAAGAAAATATTTAAGTTGAACATAGAAATGGATACCTTGAGAGCAAAGGTGGAAATGCCTATTATGTAACTTAGAATGTTTCACCCTGAAGTTAAGATTCCAACCACAAGGAATACAAACTTAATCTATCCTTTGCCAGAAGAAGCTGCCATTCTTGGTTGTTGCTAATAGAGATCATGGATCTTGCCTTTACGTACATTTCCAGGGAAGTATTGATACAAGAGCCTGGCTTCTGTGGAGAAGACTGTCCTGGTCATGGAGAGCTGAAGCTAGGGAGGCAGGTAGAGACCAAGCTATCCTGGAAGTCATCATAAGCACTGGCTTTGCCTCTAGCCATTTCAAGTTAAAGCTTTGCTCATTGTTCACAGCTAATTTAATGCTACACCTTCCTGTTAACCTGATTTCTTCCCAGGTAATTTCACTCAAATGAAAATGTTCTTGTAAAGAGATGATGGAGAAAGAAGTGTGTAACCATACACGCGGATAAACCTTAACTTGACTGAGTTATACATCGAAGAATGAAACCATACAAGCATTGGAAGAAAATATGAGTGAATTCCTCTTTAAATTTGGGTAGGAAAAAGCTTTTTAACTATGTCTTAAAATCCAGAGGTAATGAAAGATTGATAAATTTGATGACATAATTAAAATAGTTCACATGGCAAAAATATCTCATAAACAACATCAAAAGACAACTGATAAACTAGGAGATGATATTTCAACATACATCACAGACAAAGGTCGAATATCCTTAATACGTAAGAAACTCTTAAAAACCGAAAGACAAAGGATCAAAAACACAATAGAAACGTGGGGAAAGAGTCAAAGAAAAACTTCATAAAATAAACATATATATATATGTTTAGAGTTTAATTCAGCTATTAAATTTGTTATAGGTATGGGTTTGCAATTCTGTAACTGCTTTATGTGTTTATTAGGATTGAATAAGTAAGTACAAGAAATACAGATAATGGGGACCAGGTTTTTTGATATTAAAGAAAAATTATAAACAAGGAAGACACAATGAATCTATGGTGGTGAATTGTAATTTATCAATCATCTGTCTATATTATCATCTAGGCAGACAGATGGATGTAGAAATGTAGATGTTTGTGTTTACACTCCAGTACTCTTGCCTGGAAAATCCTATGGATGGAGGAGCCTGGTGGGCTGCAGTCCATGGGGTCACTAACAGTTGGACACGACTGAGCGACTTCACTTTCACCTTTCACTTTCATACACTGGAGAAGGAAATGGCAACCCACTCCAGTGTTCTTGCCTGGAGAATCCCAGGGACAGGGGAGCCTGGTGGGCTGCCGTCTATGGGGCTGCACAGAGTCGGACACGACTGAAGTGACTTAGCAGCAGCAGCAGTGGGTTTATGCACATACATATATTTCCTAGGTCACCCTGGTTAGAGGTCCTAGAAGCAATGGTTTTCCAGTATTGATAGCAAGATTTTGCTATCTTGGGTCTAGATTTTGTTTCTAAACATCATTTTCCAACAAAACGGAACAGGGTTCCTTGGAGACATAGCTGACTCCAGACTTGCCCAGAGAAATTCAAAAGGAGCTGGTGTGTGTGTGTGTGTGTGTGAATTACCACCACCACCACATCACTACCACCAGAATGATTAAATCAACATGCTGATATCAGTATTAATCACCCGGCTAAGTGTTTATCAGGTTTCTCCACTGTAAAAGTGATTCTTCTAGCAATTTTTCCATACTATACTCTTCAGAAGGAAATTACAATGCATATCCCACACTTAAGGAAACAAATTTTAATGGGTTCAGAATTATGAATGAATTTCTGTATATTTAATCAGCTTCTTTTTTGGTTGATATAAAGAGGGTTTTCAAGTTTTAACTTCTTTTTTTTTTAATTTTTATTTTATTTTATTTTATTTTATTATTTATTTATTTATTTATTTTTTTACACAAACTCCCAAACATGAACCCCCCTCCCACCTCCCACCCCACATCATCCCTCCAGATCTACAAAGAACTTTGCAATGCATTCTAAACTAGTATATTGATTTCATCATGTGTCCTGACTATCTCTTTAGGGTAAAAAGCAAGAAGTGAAATTGCTGGGTCAAAGAATATGTACAGCAAGNATTTTTTTACACAAACTCCCAAACATGAACCCCCCTCCCACCTCCCACCCCACATCATCCCTCCAGATCTACAAAGAACTTTGCAATGCATTCTAAACTAGTATATTGATTTCATCATGTGTCCTGACTATCTCTTTAGGGTAAAAAGCAAGAAGTGAAATTGCTGGGTCAAAGAATATGTACAGCAAGTCTTTTGATATATAGGCAAAACAGATCTCCAGAATATCTGTGGCAGCTCCTAGTGCCACCAGCCTATAACAGTGAGAGTGTGCTGTTCCCTTGGACTACTGCGCATCGCCAAGGTGAGGGAGTGTGATCCAAGATGACATTGGAATGGTGGGCAGAGGACCAGCTTGGCAGGGTGTGCAGAATTCACCTTTTATTCCTGGTGTCACGGAGGCCCTGAAGCTGGTTCACAGGGGAGAGGCTGATCAGTTTCATGTGATGGGAACCATGTTTGAGTTCTCAAAGTGGTCCATGAGATTATGGCCCACAGTGTCTCTTTCGACCTTGACTCAAGGTCTTCTGCATAAAAAGGTGACATGACAGATGACCTGTCATTCTTTCTTATGCCAATCTAACTTGCCATCAGGGAGGAAATGCAGGATTTGGAACTGAAATGAGAAGAGGGAATGCCAGATGATTTATTGGGGGTCGGGGTGGGTGCCGGGTGGCAGAATGGAGAGGGCAGAGGATGAGAAGAACCGCCCCGCTGCTGACGGCTTTCTGCATGACTCTGCTGATGAACTTGGCCTTGCCTGCTGTACACAATGTGCTGCACTGTGTACAATGAAGGGCAATGGAGAAGTGAAAGCAATGACTCCCTGACAGCTGACAGTTTTCTGCTGGTTTTGAATTCTGGCAGCAAATACATTACCCAGGATAAGAAGGGAATGAGGAAACATAGAAAAGAGCTAGCTGTTCAGAGATGGCTCTTTGGGAAGGACTCGGCTCAATTCAGTTGTTCAGTCATGTGCAACTCTTTGCGACCCCATGGGCTGCAGCACGCCAGGCTTCCCTGTCCATCACCAACGCCTGGAGCTTACTCAAACTCATGTCCATAGAGTCAGCGATGCCATCCAACCATCTCATCCTCTGTCATCCCCTTCTCCTCCCTCCCTCAATCTTTCTCAGCATCAGAGTCTTTTCCAATGAGTCAGTTCTTCACATCAGATGGCCAAAATATTGGAGTTTCATCTTCAGCATCAGTCCTTCCAAGGAATATTCAGGACTGATCTCTTTTGGGATAGACTGGTTGGATCTCCTTGCAGTCCAAGGGACTCTCAAGAGTCTTCTCCGACACCACAGTTCAAAAGCATCAATTCTTTGGCACTCAACTTTCTTTATAGTCTAACTCTCACATCCATATGTGACTACTAGAAAAACCGCAGCTTTGACTAGACAGACCTTTGTTGGCAAAGTAACATCTCTGCTTTTTAATATGCTGTCTAGGTTGTTCATAGCTTTTCTTCCAAGGAGCAAGAGTCTTTTAATTTCATGGCTGCAGTCACAATCTGCAGTGATTTTGGAGCCTAAGAAAATAAAGTCTGACACTGTTTCCACTGTTTCCCCATCTATTTGCCATGAAGTGATGGGGCCGGATGCCATTATCTTTGTTTTTTGAATGTTGAGTTTTAAGCAAACTTTTTTATTCTCCTCTTTCATTTTCATTAAGAGGCTCTTTAGTTCTTTGCTTTCTGCCATAAGGGTGGTGTCATCTGCATATCTGAGGTTATTGATATTTCTCCTGGCAATCTTGATCTGTCTTTTGGTGTGACTTACTAATTCTTCATACAAAGATGGTTATTACACTTGGGATGACAAAGGGCTAATATAAAGTTGCAGAATCTCCTAAATCTTTGTAGCTTTTCAAAAAAATGAGGATTAATGAGAATTATAGGAACAGTATGAAAAAGAAAAGTGAAAGTGAAGTCACTGAGCCGTGTCCAACTCATTGTGACCCTATGGACTTTAGCCCACCAGGCTCCTCCATTCGTGGGACTTTCCAGACAAGAATAATGGAGTGGGTTGCCATTTTCTTCTCCAGGGGATCTTCCTGACCCAGGATTTGAACCCAGGTCTCCTGCATTGCAGGCAGACTCTTTACCATCTGAGCCACCAGGGAATCCCTAGGAACAGTATATGAGCTACTAAACAGACCCACCAGAAAAATTTTACATGTTTAGGGAAGAGTTAGATGAGACCAATAAATAAGTTCAACAACAAAACACTGAGACTGCTTGTATTTTTTTTTCTCTCTAAAAGGTCTTACCATTGATTGGAACATATGAGCATCAATGCTCTTTAAGCATCTCAGGAATAACCAGATGGCCCATCCATCTTAGGGCCTAAAGAGATTGAGAATTAATCTTTAATTACTTATTTATAATTTATAATTGCACAGATAGGGGCCTCTCATCCCACTAGAGTCATTTTCTCTGTGGGATTAAGCTGTGCCATTTGGAAGGCACAGTGATTCTTTTAGTTCTTAGAGTATTTTGAACTGGTACACCAGGGTACCACATCCTCAAGATCAAAATTATTAGCCAACATTCACATGAAACCACTGAACAGATTGGTCTTGGTGGTCTCCTGTTTTAAAAATGATTAAATCATCTTACCAACTGAATCCTGCAAAACTGACAGTCAGCATCTTTTGGCTACTAAGAGTGCTGGCAAGACTGGATCAGAAGTTGTTTTTTTCTTCTTTGTTTCCACCCCCTCCCAACTCAATCATCTCACCATATAGGTTTGGCTTCATGAACTAAAACAAGCATACAAGCAAACAAAACCCTCAATATATTTCTCTTCAGTTGTATTATTTGTAACCAGAGTATTTTATCAGGTATTATGATCTACAGAAACTCAAATTTGATGTACGTGATACATCTCTGTAACAAGGCATGCAAAAACAGTTAGGAGATGGGTAAAAAATGAGTAGACATGATCTTAGCAGCAAAAAACTCTGGGCTAGAGCATGGACTACCTTCCCAACACCTTTATTTCAAAAGCTAGTGGGTTTAATGAACATTTACAGGAAAATAGCCAAAGAGGCAAGGATAAAGTCTTGCCAGTATGCTGGGCTAGATCCTTTCTCAGGGTTTTGTATCCTTTTCTGGTTACTCAGAAAGAATCCAGGATGAAGAATAAAACAATAGATTCTAAGACGGCAGAATTTCAAGGCTGGACTGAGTGCTCAAGGCAATCTAGTTTCCTTATTTTTAAAGATGAGAATGATCAAGTCCATTGACATTGGTAACTTCTCTCAATTCACACATTGAGCTGTTGGCTTACTCATTTAGCAGGTGTTTTTTTTGCCCATTAGTTGAGTTTATATTCTGAGTATTGCTGAATTCTAGGCACAGAAAAGATATTGTCAAGGAAGCTACTCTGCTTCCCCGATAGCTCAGTTGGTAAAGAATCCACCTGCAATGCAGGAGACCATGGTTTGATTCCTGGGTCAGGAAGATCTGCATGAGAAGGGATAGGCTACCCACTCCAGTATTCTTGGGCTTCCCCTGATAGCTCAGCTGGTAAAGAATCCACCTGCAATGCAGGAGATCTGGGTTCAATCTCTGGGTTGGGAAGATCCACTGGAGAAGGGAAAGGCTACCCACTCTAGTATTCTGGCCTGAAGAATTCCATAAACTGTATAGTCCATGGGGTTTCAAAGAGTCGGACGCAACTGAGTGACTTTCACTTTCTTTTCNTCTGGGTTGGGAAGATCCACTGGAGAAGGGAAAGGCTACCCACTCTAGTATTCTGGCCTGAAGAATTCCATAAACTGTATAGTCCATGGGGTTTCAAAGAGTCGGACGCAACTGAGTGACTTTCACTTTCTTTTCTATACAAGCTATCCTGTGGCTGACACACTGCTTCTCTCTTAAAGGCTATAAAGACACAATGTTGCTTAATTTTGACTAGGAAAGGCTAAGTGACAATGATTATTCATGAAGATGAGAAATATTCTGAGGAAAATGTTGACAAATTTGTTTTTATCACCATAGAGATGCAAATAAGGCAAATGGGCCCATGTTACAGTAGAATAAAGTTTAGTTAAAAATAAGAAACAACTTCTCAGATGCCATGGTGATTAAACCCTGAAATTATCAAGGAAGTATGGTGATAGTATAGAATGAAATAGATATTCCTCTTCTTCAACTCTAGTTTTCTTCTAAATAATTCTTTTTGTTTCTTGTGAGGTCTTGTTTCAAACTATTAATTCCAAAGGTTTGGGCTGCAAAGTTGTTTTTGGTATAAAGTGCATCACTGCTGTTCTCTCTGAGATACTAAGTTCATAAAAAATTAATTGTGACTTTTTTTCCACAACATACGGCTGCATAGAAATAGTTCATAAAACATGACAGGGATGGGATTCTGTAAAGTTGGCTTAAATAAATTCAGAATTTAACTTTTAATTTTTTATCACTGATTTTACGTTAAAATATGACAGACAAGTAACCATGGAAATCACTTGGTTTCTGCAGTTAATAATAGCCTATCACAATAACTTCCAAGGGCCAGTTTCTCACTTTGCACAGGATGCTTATAATTTCATGCAAGCATCTCAAGCAACCATATTTTACAACTGTTAAAAGAGAAAGAAACTCAGAAGATAATGAATATGGCCCAGTGTCCAAGGTAATAACTCTCAGGATAAGGTCTGCAACTGGAGAGAGATTGACCACAGGGCTGGTGGACCACAAGGCTGAATTCCACGGCCGCTCACTCACCTGGCCCCTGCAAGGCCCTGGGAGGTGCCCCAGAAATGTGTCTATAAGATAGAGTGACTGAGTGTTCTGGTTGTTGGAGACTAATGGGTTGTTGGGGAGGCTGGGCTTTCAGTGCTAAACCTGGGGCTGTCCTGGGCAAGCTGGGATGCTTGGTCACCCTATTATAAAGTGTCCTAGGTTTGTAAAAAAGTTTTAAAATGAGATGCTGTGATTCCAATGGATTAAGACAGATGCCTTTTCCCACTCGTATTACCTTCTCATCTGATAGCTCCCCTTCTGCTAGTGGTATTCCATTGTATTTTAGGGGTCTAGCTAAGGGGACATTATGTTGTGATTCATATATTTATGCAGATGGTTGGTTCTGTGATCAGTTAAAAGTTTGCCAGAATTTCTGGATTAGGAATGGCTGCCAGGGCTGCCCCTATGCCCACCTGGCCAGCCTCCTTAGCACTGTAATGTGATATTGCTGAGGTGGAGATCCAGTGGTAACATAAATACGCCCTGATAGCATCCTGTACTGAAGTGTGTGGGAAGTGGAGAGAAAACAAAATGTGAACTGTACAATTGTGAAGCTCTCCTACAAAAAATGCTTCCAAATCTCACAGTTCTTATAGGAAAGAAACGTGAAGAACTTCTCCCAAATTTAACTCCAATCCTACATGTGTATATGCTACTACCAATGACAAGTTAGGAAGCTGGAAGCTCTCATAGCAATAGTGACAATCACCACCAGCTTCTGGCCAGTCATTCTGGAAGATGGGGTCACCTTTCCACTTCATTAAAAAAAAAAGATTACCTATCATATCAAAAGGCGATCAAAGACTTCGTAACCAAAATGCATATTGCAGAAAGAGTAATACTGAGGTATTTGAGAGAGAGTAATACTGAGGTATTGGGGAAAGAGTAATACTGAGGTATTTGAGAGAGAGTAATACTGAGGTATTGGGGAAAGAGTAATACTGAGGTATTTGGGAAAGAGTAATACTGAGGTATTGGGGAAAGAGTAATACTGAGGTATTTGGGAAAGAGTAATACTGAGGTATTGGGGAAAGAGTAATACTGAGGTATTTGGGAAAGAGTAATACTGAGGTATTGGGGAAAGAGTAATACTGAGGTATTGGGGAAAGAGTAATACTGAGGTATTGGGGAAAGAGTGATACTGAGGTATTTGGGAAAGAGTAATACTGAGGTATTGGGGAAAGAGTAATACTGAGGTATTGGGGAAAGAGTAATACTGAGGTATTTGGGAAAGAGTAATACTGAGGTATTGGGGAAAGAGTAATACTGAGGTATTTGGGAAAGAGTAATACTGAGGTATTGGGGAAAGAGTAATACTGAGGTATTTGAGAAAGAGTAATACTGAGGTATTGGGGAAAGAGTAATACTGAGGTATTGGGGAAAGAGTGATACTGAGGTATTTGGGAAAGAGTAATACTGAGGTATTGGGGAAAGAGTAATACTGAGGTATTGGGGAAAGAGTAATACTGAGGTATTTGGGAAAGAGTAATACTGAGGTATTGGGGAAAGAGTAATACTGAGGTATTTGGGAAAGAGTAATACTGAGGTATTGGGGAAAGAGTAATACTGAGGTATTTGGGAAAGAGTAATACTGAGGTATTGGGGAAAGAGTAATACTGAGGTATTTGGGAAAGAGTAATACTGAGGTATTGGGGAAAGAGTAATACTGAGGTATTTGGGAAAGAGTAATACTGAGGTATTGGGGAAAGAGTAATACTGAGGTATTTGGGAAAGAGTAATACTGAGGTATTGGGGAAAGAGTAATACTGAGGTATTTGGGAAAGAGTAATACTGAGGTATTGGGGAAAGAGTAATACTGAGGTATTTGGGAAAGAGTAATACTGAGGTATTGGGGAAAGAGTAATACTGAGGTATTTGGGAAAGAGTAATACTGAGGTATTGGGGAAAGAGTAATACTGAGGTATTTGGGAAAGAGTAATACTGAGGTATTGGGGAAAGAGTAATACTGAGGTATTTGAGAAAGAGTAATACTGAGGTATTTGGGAAAGAGTAATACTGAGGTATTTGAGAAAGAGTAATACTGAGGTATTGGGGAAAGAGTAATACTGAGGTATTTGAGAGAGAGTAATACTGAGGTATTGGGGAAAGAGTGATACTGAGGTATTTGGGAAAGACTAATACTGAGGTATTGGGGAAAGAGTAATACTGAGGTATTGGGGAAAGAGTAATACTGAGGTATTTGGGAAAGAGTAATACTGAGGTATTGGGGAAAGAGTAATACTGAGGTATTTGAGAAAGAGTAATACTGAGGTATTAGGGAAAGAGTAATACTGAGGTATTTGAGAAAGAGTAATACTGAGGTATTGGAGAAAGAGTAATACTGAGGTGTTTTTTTGGTGGGTGTTTTTCAGGCACTAAGTTGTGTCCAACTCTGCAATCCCATGGACTGCAGCACGCCAGGCTCCCCTGTCCTTCACTATCTCCTGGAGTTGACTCATGTTCATGTGCACTGTCATTAATGCTGTTTAACCATCTTATCCTCTGCAGCCCCCTTCTCCTTTTGCCTTCAATCTTTCCTAGCATCAGGGTATTTTCCAGTGGGTCTGCTCTTCGCATCAGGTGGCCAAAGTATTGGAGCTTCAGTTTCAGCATCAGCTCTTCCAGTGAAAATTCGGGTTGATTCCCTTTAATAATGACCGGTTTGATCTCCTTGCAGTCCAAAGGACTCACAAGAGTATTCTCCAGCACCAGAATTCGAAAGCATCGATTATTCCGCGCTCAGCCTTCTTCATGGTCCAACTCTCACATCCATACATGACTACTGGAAAAATCATAGCTTTGACTATACAGACCTTTGTCAGCAAAGTGATGTCTCTGCTTTTTAATATGCTGTCTAGTTTTGTCAAAGCTTTCGTTCTAAGGAGAAAGCATCTTCTAAATAATTTCATGGCTGCAGTCACCATCTGCAGTGATATTGGAGCCCAAGAAAATAAAATCTGTCATTGCTCCTACTTTTTCCCCTTCTACTTGTCATGAAATGATGGGACTGGATGACATGATCTTAGTTTTAATGTTGAGTTTTAAGCCTGCCTTTTCACAGCTATTAATAAATATACATATGCTATTTTTCTGGATTTTTTGTTTTGTAAAATTTGTTATTTCCTATGATTTCTCATGCTCAAAAGAGACTTTCTTTTAAGTGGACTTTGTTTTCATAATTTTGTATCGTTCTTACAAAAGGCCTACCAAATTTAAGTTTTAGGCCCCACAAAATTTGCAGCCAATCCTGGATGAGGGTAAAGTCTCAGCTGTTATGGATTCTGCAGGCTGTCCCCTTTCTGCGGCCTCTCCTGGGCATACTCTCTTTACATGGTTAAAATTTGTCTCTCTGATGAGTGTTGTTGGAATATCTATCTCTACTGAAAGGCAGAGGGAGGGAAAGTTTGAAGAAAAATATAAGTTATGGATGTGATTCTAGACATGCTACATGCAATCCAAACAAGAACAGCAAATCTCTTATAGAAATTGACAGGTGGAATAAGCCTAGGCATAGACTGAACTTGTGGGCAACTCAGATGCAGGTGCTGAAGCATCCTTTAGGTCCTCTCCTTCTCCCTGAGAAGTGTGGTCTTTATCATTTGATAAGCGGTTAGCAGGTTGTATTACAATACTACTTAAAAGAAAAATTGAGCAGTGCTGTACGGCTTGCAGGATTTCAATTTCCCTACCAGAAACTGAACCCCAGTCACAGCAGTGAAAGTGCTGAATCCTAACCACTAGACTGTCCGGGAGCTCTTGCTACTTTTTAAAATAAAGAAAATGGTCCCAGAGTTAACTTCCAGGAGACAGCTACTCTATGCGACATTGAAACTGAGCAGGACACTATGGTCTTTACCCTCTGCCATGTTCTCTGCCTTTTGTCTATAGAAAAAAGAAAGAAAAAGTTTAATCAGAGACGTGAGAAAATGCAGAAACCAAGGGAAACAGTCAACAGAAACCAGATAATAATAAAATCATTAAGCAAAGTCAAGGACCTCTTCAAAGGCAATAGGTAATACTCTGAGCCATAGCCTCTGAACTGTCTTATAGACTGAAACCCCCACCAGGTGGAGAAGTTAACTGGAGTCCTGACATAAGCTCCCACAGTGCCAAGAACTGGCCTCAAGAAGTGGAACGTCAGATCGCTGATGACAGATATCAAGGTGACTGCCAGAGCTGATTGTGCTTGTTTCTACCTCCATGTATAAAAGCTCTTGCCCACCGATTGTCAGCTGGGGAAGCTGGCCTCTGGACAGGCATCCACCCTCTGCCCCCACCCCTGCCCCCATGGTCGCCAGCATCCAAAAGGGCAGTGAGTAGCCCAACCTCACTTTCAGTTACAACATCACACTTCTTATTGCTGGATGCTGCTTTCTTAATTTTCATTGCCAACTAATTGATCCCATCACAACCTCTTTCTCTCTTCGGCTAGGTTGAGGTTGGGCTTCCCAATCCCAACCTGCCTGCCAAAATATGTCTCCTTTCACGCAGTCTGGAGGTTACCTATTGTACTGGTATGCTGCTTTTTTTCCTCTTGGGGTTATGAATTGGTAGGGTTGAATATTGTGTGGATATACCAAACATACAAATTATTGAAAGTAGCACTGTTGGTGGCAATATTCCGAGGGGTAACCTTTCTAAATGATTTTTTTTGAAAGTGTTATTTTGACAAGCATGGATCTTCAAATATGGACTCACCACATTTTATCTCTTATTTTACATTTCACACTGCATTTAAAAATATAAGTTTCCATATTTCCATAACAGATGCTGGGGAAGTTTTCGATCCACAACTTTCAGAAGAGAATGTCATTTATGTTAGATCCTCACTTCTTCCTACTTTATAAAACTGTCATTTTTTTCTATTAATTATATTGTGTGCAATATAATGGAACCATCCATTCAGTAACATTAGACATGGGAATTCCATCCATTCAATAACATTAGACATGAAAATAATATCTACTTGAATGATCATGGTAATCTATCTGTTTATATCAAGTCTTTTTCTGTATTGACTAAGAAGACAGTGAATGAAGTTGCTGAGATGTGTGTGTTTGTGTAATGTTCTGCAGAGTCATCCTTGTCAACTTAGTATACAAGCCCACTCTGAAAAGAGTTTTTCCATTGGAGGAAAACCTTCAGGTATGGACTACTGCAATACTTGAAAGTTTAATCAGATTGGCCCCTTTGGGAATGGCATGGAGGTTGGGAGTGAGGTTGAGATGATCAGGAAGGTGTATACCATATGGTGTGGGCTTCCGAGATGGCGCTAGTGGTAAGGAACCCACCTGCCAATGCGGGAGACGTAAGAGACTGGATTTGATTCCTGGGTTGGAAAGATCCCCTGGAGGATGAAATGGCAACCCACACCAGTATTCTTGCCTGGAGAATACCTGTTAGAGGAGCCTGGCAGGCTATAGTCCACAGGGTCCCAAAGAGTTGTATACAACTGAAACAATTTAGCATGCATGCATGCATACCATATGGCATTTAACTAAGAGAAGGAATGTTTCCTGGGAGATAATAGCAGCCACTTTATCTTTGCTTACTGTACTATCCAGCATCATCTCAGGGACTTAGAACCACAAAAGGCGATTTCTAACTCTTACATTATGTCCATAGGTTAGTTTGGGACTCTGTTCATTATAGTTAATCTGGGATTATAATTCAGGCTGATGGAGAAGCTGGCATGAGCACTGAGAGAGTGAATGTACACCTTACAAAGTCTCACACTAGCAGCCAGACTGGCCAGCCTGATGTGAGCATGGCCGCACTCATGTGACCCCACTAAACTACACAAGGGCCAGATTGCAACATTCCCGCATGCAGAAACAGAGCTATTTTATGGACAGAATGAATGGTTTTCACTTGGGAAATATTTTAACCTTTCTTGTGTTTATTTCTGCCTCTTTGCAGCTGACCATCATTTTAATATGTATTTATTTAGTTATTACTATGTGCCCATTGCTGTGCTAAATGCTAGGAGACAAGATATGAACCAATTCTTGATTCCCAAGACTGAGGGCACAGTGAGGGAAAAAGTAGATTTATAAAAGATTAGAGAAGTCTCTGTGCAACCCCATAGACGGCAGCCCCAGTCGGACACGACTGAAGTGAATTAGCAGCAGCAGCAGGAGCAGCAGCAGCAGCAGCAGAGAAGTCTCTTAGTAAATTCCATAGACGTTGAAATGTTCTGACATTTCTCTAATCTTGGTGTATGTCGTGTTTCCTATCTTAATCAATAGGGGTTGTTGCAGACCATCATCAGGCGTTTTCTACTGCTTATATGCCATTACGCTGTCCTGGGCTTCAGTGCTGAGAAACGTTTGGGTCTATCTATTCTTCCAGATATAGACACTGAAAGTTTGAAACCCGCTAGGAATAGCCAATGTATGAAAATTCTTCTCTGAGGTACAAAAAATGATTGATTTTTACTTATTTTGCTATAATACACCCCACAACTTTATTAGTGATAGCAATAAGCTTATTATCAATAATTGTGCTGATTATTGATCATACTTATCTTTAAGATTCTATGTAATTCTATGATGCTGTTATTGTTAGGAATAATTAACCACAACTAGAAATACATTGCAACCTGTGGGGTTTTTTTTGTCATGTTGCTTTCTAAGGAAAGAAACACAAGACAATTGACTTGAAGAACCTCAGGTTCAGAGAATGTGGCTTGACCAAGCTAACCTAATCTATTATATCTTTCAAATTGGGCTTCCTTGATAGCTCAGTTGGTAAAGAATCTACCTGCAATGCAGGAGACCTGGGTTTGACCCCTGGGTTGGGAAGATCCCCTGGAGAAGGGAAAGGCTACCCACTCCAGTATGCTGGCCTAGAGAATCCCATGGATTACAGTCAGAGACATGAATTAAATATTTGATTAGCTTTATTTCTTTTATCATCTACTAACTAACCTACTTTATTTGGATTTCAAAAAGTTAGGAACCTGTCTGTAGACTCATCCATTAAATAAAGGGCACAGCTAAGGTTTTAGAACATCTGGTCAAAAGACTGCAACTTCCTCTCTCATGAAGACTCATATTTTTATCTGGTACCCTCAGTTTGTCTGCATAATTTCTCCCCACAAATTGGTATTTAAACCTCAAAACCTTTAGCTAACTACATCTGTCATTGATATTTTATTGTTTAATTTTCTTTTTATGGAGCCAAATTACATCTCTCCCACATACAGCCGGCGCTTTACATGTCTAATTTGTCGACATGTTCTATAATGATAATTTCATTGATTTAGAAAGTGACATTATGAGCAACATATGTTCAGTTTAGCAGTAGACCTTGTTATGGCAATCAATTTTTTTCCCCTCCAGAACTCAACTAGTTTCCACATTTAGAGGCGGCAAAGTAATTTAACCAGCTCATGTTCTTACGATTTTTTAAGAAAGAGAAAGAAGGCTACTTGTGGCAAGTTTTCCTGAAAGCGGCAGTTCTTACAGTGTGCAGTTTGCCATGTGTACATATTATCACTGTACACCAGAGGCAGGCATATAAAGGAGCAAAAGCACCTAATGAAATAGAAAATAACAGAGACAGAATGTCTTGCAAAAGTCCTTTAACTTTTTCCTATCTCTCTGACTCACCATGCAAGCTTAAATCAACAGCTCTGCAAGTATCAGCTGAGAATCCCCAGCACATCAGGCACCATGCCAAGCTCTGGACTTTTCCGGGTGTTTTCTAGCCCCCATGATCATGCTTGTATTTTTTTTTTCTCTCCCTCTACTTAAACAAAAACATTCCTCTCATACTTCAAAATCCAACTCAAAGGTCACCTCTACACAGAGGCTCTCCTCAACCCTCTTCTCTCAATCCATCAGCATTATGCCATCGCTGAAAGTGAAAGTGGCTCAGTCGTGTCCGGCTCTTTGCGACCCCATGGACTATACAGTCCATGGAATTCTCCAGGCCAGAATACCAAAGTGGGCAGCCTTTTGCTACTCCAGGGGATCTTCCCAACCCAGGGATCGAACCAAGGCCTTCCAGATTGTGGGTGGATTCTTTACAGCTGAGCCACAAGGGAAGCCCAAGAATATTGGAGTAGGTAGCCTATCCCTTCTCCAGCAGATCTTCCTGACCAGGAATCGAACTGCGGTCTTCTGCATTGCAGGCAGATTCTTTACCAGCTGAGCTCTGTCATCACTACCTGTCTTTAGTGTGTGGGACCTCCTCCTCCCTCTACTGTAAACAGCTTGGGGAGGGAGGATCTTTCTCCTATTTGTGTCCCCTAGCAGCTCAGTGCCTGGCTTATCCTAGTGCTTGATAAAAATGAATTGGATTAAACAGAAGCTATTTTCTATTTGACCAGGTTATTGTATACCATAAAGAAATCTTTAAGATGGCACCCTGTTTTTCTTTATCAAGCCTTCGAGGGCAGGTATTCGGTGTTGTTGCCAATGAGGATTTGTAGAGTCACCTTGGACTTTAGTTAAGTATCAGTATGGAGTGGTTTAGAAACAATGTGAGGAGTATTGGGAAGAAGGTACGAACGTCTCTAAGAATGTTAGGATAGGTAGTTGCATAAAAAAAGAAAAGTGACACAGGATAATCAGCACACTGATTTAACCATTACAGGGGCCTTAGTTTTGCCTGAAAGTAATATTTAGGATTTAGCTTATAATGGAGGTAAATCCCCTATAGCATCTGTGTCTACGATACTATGCAGTTATGATAGTGAACAGATCATTATTCTTAAAAATTTTTTTAACATAGTGATACCTTAATGATAAAAGATTAAATTGTGTTTTGTATAGGATGCTTAGGAAGGTAGGAAGATAGGGACATACTTTAGAGATGTGTTTTTCAAAAATAAACATTATTGCAGAAAATCTGTGTTCCACGTTCATGACCAAGATGGAGTACATGTTAAGTACAGCCAAACACTCGGTCACTGTGTCTATGAAACAGACATAAGAAGACTGACATGTGGAGAAAGCAGTCCAGCTACACTCGATGGGACTTGATCCACAATATGGCAGTGAGTTCCCTGGGTTTTCTTCATGCCTCAAATATCCCCAGCTGGGGACTGTAGAAAGAGACAACCCTGAAACTACAATGGGAGTAGACAAAAAATGTCAGGAGAAAAGCTGGAGAAAACTCTCTTTTCTAACCAAACGACCAAGAAAGCGACCAATTGGCAAGACAGAAAATGTGTAGACAATGACCAGTCAAACAAAGTGGAAAAAAACTCACTGTCTCACTCTCAGCCCTGGGTATCAATTCCGTACTTTCCTCCTGGAGGAATTATCGCATGTGGCGTACTGAAGGCATACACTAGGCAACTGGGATGTTTTATGTCATTTAATGGTTATAACATCCTGCCAGGGGAGTCATCATCACATCCTGCACTGACCACACAGGGACGACAAACACTGCTCACAGAAGCTGTGTGATTGGCCCAAGTTGGAAAGTTCCTAAGTGAAAGAAGTGGAACGAGAGAACAGGTCCATCTGTCTCTAATCCCACACTTGTCCCATTTCGACACTCTGTCTTAATACTGTACCCAAGGTGGGAACACAAATGACTGGAGGTGAAATTTACTCCAAGCCCTTTGGGATTTTCTCTGGCAGTCTGAGAAGGACCACCAACAGTGGAAATACATCCCATAAGATGACAAAGAAAGAAATCTTTTTTTGTGTTCACCCTTCACTCCTGTATTTAATAGCTGCGACATTTCACCCCTGGTGATGGAATCGATCACTTTGATTCAGTTTGTTTATCACCCTGTCAAACAGGATAAGGCCTCTATCCTCCTTTGAAAGAAAGAATATACTATATAAATGTAAGCACCTACAAATATATTTACTATTATTTTTCTTGTTAGTGTCAGTTTATTAGAGTCACTTTTCAATTCATATTCAGAAACAAACAATCAAAAAAAAGATTTTTCAGTAATACAGAAAGAAAGATACCCTTGGGGAAATTATAGTCAATAATTAAGCTAGGAATTGGAATTCTGGTAAAAGCAGAAAGAAATCCAAGACTAATCTACACAAGTTAGGCCTGAAGTTGAACTTGTTTCCAAAACAGCAGAAAACAGAGGTTGCCAACTAGTTCTACTAATCAGGATTAAATGTTTTAAGTAGAACTGCCATCTTGTACATCTTAGAATTACAGTAAAAATCATACTCCTTTCAGAGCTTTCTGAATGTATATCAAGATCATTATCATTTATAAATATCCCAATAAACTCAATGATTAAGTCAACTCTATGTGGCCATTTGGAGTCATTTACATCAAAACTTATGGGCTAGAAATATTTACAGGAGGCAAGGATTTTAGAGAAAGATATGAACAGCTAGTACGTTTTAAGTATGAACACCATGCTGACAGCTATCACTGACAAAATCCATATAATTAAGGTTGTAGTGTGACCTTGGACTTTTGAAGCACGAAAGAGTTAATCCATGCTTCAACTATAAATTTAACTTTTAGTTCAGGCGATTGAAATCAAAAGAGGTGAAATTACTCTTCCCAATTTGTACATCCTGGAAGAGGTGGCCTTGGGAATAAGGCCTTCGAGGGCAGGTATTCGGTGTTGTTGCCAATGAGGATTTGTAGAGTCACCTTGGACTTTAGTTCAGTATCAGTATGGAGTGGTTTAGAAACAATGTGAGGAATATTGGGAAAAAGGTACAAACGTCTCTAAGAATGTTAGGATAGGTAGTTGCATAAAAAAAGAAAAGTGACACAGGATGATGGAAGCACACTGATTTAACCATTACAGGGGCCTTAGTTTTGCCTGAAAGTAATATTTAGGATTTAGCTTATAATGGAGGTAAATCCCCTATAGCATCTGTGTCTACGATACTATGCAGTTATGATAGTGAACAGATCATTATTCTTAAAAAATTTTTTAACATAGTGATACCTTAATGATAAAAGATTAAATTGTGTTTTGTATAGGATGCTTAGGAAGGTAGGAAGATAGGGACATACTTTAGAGATGTGTTTTTCAAAAATAAACATTATTGCAGAAAATCTGTGTTCCACGTTCATGACCAAGATGGAGTACATGTTAAGTACAGCCAAACACTCGGTCACTGTGTCTATGAAACAGACATAAGAAGACTGACATGTGGAGAAAGCAGTCCAGCTACACTCGATGGGACTTGATCCACAATATGGCAGTGAGTTCCCTGGGTTAATTTTTTAACATAGTGATACCTTAATAATAAAAGATTAAATTGTGTTTTGTATAGGATGCTTAGGAAGGTAGGAAATAGGGACATACTTTAGAGATGTGTTTTTAAAAAATAAACATTATTGCAGAAAATCTGTGTTCCACGTTCATGACCAAGATGGAGTACATGCTAAGTACAGCCAAACACTCGGTCACTGTGTCTATGAAACAGACATAAGAAGACTGATATGTGGAGAAAGCAGTCCAGCTACACTCGATGGGACTTGATCCACAATATGGCAGTGAGTTCCCTGGGTTTTCTTCATGCCTCAAATATCCCCAGCTGGGGACTGTAGAAAGAGACAACCCTGAAACTACAATGGGAGTAGACAAAAAATGTCAGGAGAAAAGCTGGAGAAAACTCTCTTTTCTAACCAAACGACCAAGAAAGCGACCAATTGGCAAGACAGAAAATGTGTAGACAATGACCAGTCAAACAAAGTGGAAAAAAACTCACTGTCCCAGTCTCAGCCCTGGGTATCAATTCCGTACTTTCCTCCTGGAGGAATTATCGCATGTGGTGTACTGAAGGCGTACACTAGGCAACTGGGATGTTTTATGTCATTTAATGGTTATAACATCCTGCCAGGGGAGTCATCATCACATCCTGCACTGACCACACAGGGACGACAAACACTGCTCACAGAAGCTGTGTGATTGGCCCAAGTTGGAAAGTTCCTAAGTGAAAGAAGTGGAACCAGAGAACAGGTCCATCTGTCTCTAATCCCACACTTGTCCCATTTCGACACTCTGTCTTAATACTGTACCCAAGGTGGGAACACAAATGACTGGAGGTGAAATTTACTCCAAGCCCTTTGGGAGTTTCTCTGGCAGTCTGAGAAGGACCAGCAACAGTGGAAATACATCCCATAAGATGACAAAGAAAGAAATCTTTTTTTGTGTTCACCCTTCACTCCTGTATTTAATAGCTGTGACATTTCACCCCTGGTGATGGAATCGATCACTTTGATTCAGTTTGTTTATCACCCTGTCAAACAGGATAAGGCCTCTATCCTCCTTTGAAAGAAAGAATATACTATATAAATGTAAGCACCTACAAATATATTTACTATTATTTTTCTTGTTAGTGTCAGTTTATTAGAGTCACTTTTCAATTCATATTCAGAAACAAACAATCAAAAAAAAGATTTTTCAGTAATACAGAAAGAAAGATACCCTTGGGGAAATTATAGTCAATAATTAAGCTAGGAATTGGAATTCTGGTAAAAGCAGAAAGAAATCCAAGACTAATCTACACAAGTTAGGCCTGAAGTTGAACTTGTTTCCAAAACAGCAGAAAACAGAGGTTGCCAACTAGTTCTACTAATCAGGATTAAATGTTTTAAGTAGAACTGCCATCTTGTACATCTTAGAATTACAGTAAAAATCATACTCCTTTCAGAGCTTTCTGAATGTATATCAAGATCATTATCATTTATAAATATCCCAATAAACTCAATGATTAAGTCAACTCTATGTGGCCATTTGGAGTCATTTACATCAAAACTTATGGGCTAGAAATATTTACAGGAGGCAAGGATTTTAGAGAAAGATATGAACAGCTAGTACGTTTTAAGTATGAACACCATGCTGACAGCTATCACTGACAAAATCCATATAATTAAGGTTGTAGTGTGACCTTGGACTTTTGAAGCACAAAAGAGTTAATCCATGCTTCAACTATAAATTTAACTTTTAGTTCAGGCGATTGAAATCAAAAGAGGTGAAATTACTCTTCCCAATTTGTACATCCTGGAAGAGGTGGCCTTGGGAATAGAAACATGTCAGGATTACTACCCAGACATTATTTTTGTTTTTGATTTGTTTTCATTCAAAATCAAAGGAACAGAACTTTTTGTGAAAATGCGCAGAGATGAGGTAATTTACAATAGTTGGTAAGTTCAAGGATGGGGCCTTGATTTTTCTGCAGTTCTAAGTCAGCCATCCTGAGGCTGGGGTTTGAAGCATAAGTGGGAGGAACACAGATATTCATCTGCTGAATATATCAACACACTGATTCTACATTGCTTTAACAGATTGATAGGTAATATTACTGGCCCTTTAAAAATCAAATATCATGCTTACTTTAAAAGGAAAAGACAATCCTCAGTCTTCCCACTACCCTTCTGATGGTATTTAGAGCAATTATCCGACCAAGATGTGAAGAACACTACCAATGAGATGTGATTTATGTAAATATAACAAAACGTTTTGAAATGCGTTGGCTGTTTGTCAAGTATGTACTACTGCTTTTAATTTTCACCTCCTTTAGAATGCTCTCTCTCTCTTCCTCCCAGAAAGACATGCTGGTGCTTTCCCGAGTTCTCAAAGCAGTATTCTTTTATCCTCCCTAATGTTGCTAATTCACTTTTTCAGGTTCGTAATCAGGTTCTGGG
The DNA here is from genome assembly GCA_006410675.1 of Oreotragus oreotragus. Taxonomy (NCBI): domain Eukaryota; kingdom Metazoa; phylum Chordata; class Mammalia; order Artiodactyla; family Bovidae; genus Oreotragus; species Oreotragus oreotragus. The sequence goes on along the minus strand of SJYX01002328.1, from coordinate 477,184 downwards.
TTTTTTAAAAAAGAAGGGACAGCAAAAGATGTAGGTACATTAGATGGTTTAAGTAAGTTTCAAAGAAAGACTCATATTTCAAGGTAAAAGCTAATTGGTGAACCGCTTGGAATTTCTAGAAGAATTTCCAGCAGCTCAAACGCTATTCAAATGACAATGAACTAAGAACTGAAAACACACTCGCACAAACGTTATCTTTACTGGCCCCCGACTGTGTCTCCCTCTTTAACTGGATCTGTTTGAGTAGCCACTGAGAATTCCCTTTCTAGGATGCTGGGGACATAGCTTAGAAAATCTTTTAGACCAGAATCTCGCTTACTTCAGCTTACTGAAAGTCAAGAAATGTTTGATCTTTTTTTTTTTTTTCTGAGACAGCTATATTCATTTTTGTATACGTATTATGGAGTGTTTCTTATTGTAACCACTCTAAGAACAGCCATCCTGAGGAAAGTACAGACCCAGCCCAGGGTCATACTAAATAGAAAAAAAGATAAATTTAGGGAATATTTAGTACTTTCAATTGGTGACAACTGGGTCTAAAATCTTGTTCCTTACAGATATCACTAAATCAAATTCAGAGAAAAGATAAAATCCTTGACTAGCACAGAGCATAATGATTTATGACGAAGGAATCGATTTTGCAGTTGAGACGATAGCATTTCCTCTGAGAAAAATCCAAATCAGATTAACATCAGAATCCAACATCAAGGAAGAGAAGTATTGTTTCTTTGTCAGAAGAAGTATCTTGGCTCATTATCTCTTAGTTTGTCCAGTTCTGAAATCTCATTTCTGCTGGCATCTTGCCCAAGGTAAGATAATCAAAATGGTTATTATAAAAGGAAATGCTAAAGCTTGCTTCAATTTATCCATGCAAGTTATTCTTAATTTTTCTGGTCATTGACAGATGGCTCGTTGTAGTAAGTCAGGTGTCATTCATGATTCCTACACAGCAGAATTGTTCCCCTATTGAAACTCATTACATTGATGACTTTAAGCATTGGGCTACAAAATTCTGTTCTTGAAAACAATAACTTTTACTTAGAAAAACATTTCTGTTATGAGAATTAGGCTCTGAGTCAGGGTTGAGAGGAGAAAATAAAGGGCATTGCTTTGTTTTCAATGTTTCAATTCAAGCATTGAGGAAACTATGCTACCTTTTATGGAAAAAAGTTATTTAAGCTATGCACATTTTTATGAGCCTACAGGTATTTATTTCCCACCTTCAACTTCTTTCAAAAATTTCTTACCATGCACTAGTCAAAGGGTGGCAATAGTAATAAGAATATATGTTTATACATCATTTTACTACTTTTAAAATGTTTGCCTAGATTCTGACTTGTTTAATCATTGCAACAGCCTGTTTGATGAGTGGGGTGGATTCCATTATCCTCACTATACATGTGAGGATGGTCATTATTTCATTCATCAAACTCTCAACTCATAGTACTGTGCTGCCCCCAGAGATGAAAGGACTGATCTGAAGAAATGCAACAGGAAAGGGGGCAGGACAGGAGGAAGGCTGTTCTTGGCTGTAACTGACTGCGACTAGCGAAGTTGTAGAGAAGGCAAATATGTGGTGAGAGGTGGGTATATTGCTAGCTTATCCAGGGTGAAATTTGAGAAGGAAACATCTGCCATCCGGGGGAAATGCAAATTCTTTATAGAAATTAAGATTTAATTCAAGAAAATACTCATTGTGCTCCACTTTCAAAGGGCAATGCAAGGAAAGATCAGAAGGAGATAGTATCGATAAGCAGAGGAAGGTATGGAACGCTGATGTATCATTTTGTTCCAAAACTTCCACTTGGCAAACATTAATCAAACAGAACAAACAGTAACTTTGAGTTATACCGATTACTTTTCCTAAACAGACACTAAATATTTGATGGTTGGGTATAGATTGCTGTTAAATTCCAAGTGAGATTTCCGTGTAGATGAACAGGAGTAAAATGCATTAAATGTGGATAAACAAATGATTAATATTTCAAGCTGGATCTACTTGGTTACTTTTAAAGACTGACCTCGGCCTTCTACTAAACCTCTGTCAAAACCCAGAGGCAGGCTCCTCTTTGCAATCGGTGCAGGAGTAACTCTTCATCAAATGCAGCTGTGTGTGACACTAAGGTTTTGAATTTAAAGTACGATATGCTTTTAAAAACTCATAAAAGGCAAATGTTTATAGTCTCTGTGCAGAAGTTGCAATCTGTGCAGGAGTGCTTTACCCACACTAAATTGACTAAAACATGACCTGTCTAACATGGCTTAATTATTTTATTAATCTGTGTTACCAGGCAGAACATTTTTGTTTGACATCCAGTAGGGTTTTAAATGATAGTTTTAGAGTTTGCATTCATTTTATCTCTCCACCTGGCTTTCCTAAGATATGATTTCTGCTTACTTTACGGTGCATTTAATGCTGAATTCACTTGCGGGAGGGGGTTGCATACTGATCCCAGGCAAGAACCCAGTTGGATTATCTGCAAAGGTGGCCCATCGAGATTATCTGGGTCAAACACCAGCTGCCAGTGGAGTTGTGGCAACTGTCACAGAACTCCCTGTCGGTGGAGTTCTTTGTGGCAGTCCCGAAGGCCTTGGGTTTCTGTGCCCAAGGTTTGAACGCAGGCTCTGCTACTCCCCACCTGTGGGAGCTGGGGCAGCTGTTGATCCTCTCCGAGCTTCTTCCCTCATCTCCACACCAAGGACTGTTGATAACCCCAAATGATGCTTGGCTCATGGGAAGCTCTCAATAAACTATGGTCAGAAAAAAAAAAATTATTTGAATCTGGATCAGATGACTGGACTCTTAATTAAGAACCATTACTTTGGACAAGGAAGTTTAGATAAACAGACCTCAATGGCACGCTTAGGCTTTTCACGGTGTTTCTGAATTTCTCTATCATTTGAACGAAGGACATCCAGTCAACATTGACTGCAGCTAGGATGATCTGATCCTTGGCACTACCCCTTTCTTCTCAAAATTCTTGCATCCCAGGTTCTGTGCCATTCCTTCTCCCTACACAGGGGAGCAGGTGTAGGTGGACACAAGAATTAGTGAAGGGACCCAGTATCTAAGGAAGCTGTCCTGCTGTTCATTAGCTGCCTCACCTAGAAGTTTCATGTAATCATTACTGATATCATTTTGTGGGGTTTTCAAGAGCTGGTGCTGACAATCGGGACTCTCTCAAGACATTGGGTATTGACAGCAGCTTCAGAAAAGCAATTAGGAAGCAGACAAACTCATCATGGGCAAGGAATATGCTACTGAAGATGATAAGAGTCCCTTACATTTGCCTTGTATTCTAAACTTCACATAATAATGTTTTAAAATTTTGTTTATTACACCCAAACCATGAGATTGTAGAATTATGATAATTCCTATTTATTAATGAGTTACTTGTCAGATGTCCTGAAAGTGAAAAAATGAAAGCATTAGTCACTCAGTTGTGTCTGACTCTTTGAGACCCCACAGACTGTAGTCCACCAGGCTCCTTTGTTCATGGAATTCTCCAGGCAACAATACTGGTGTAGGTAGCCATTCCCCTCTCCAGGGGATCTTCCTGACCCAGGGATCGAAGCTGGGTCTCCTGCATTGCAGGCAGATTCTTGACTTGTCTGAGCCACCAGGGAAGCCCAGCAGGTGTCCTACTCAGTGTAAACCAGAGTCCCAGACTAGTATATAGGCTGATACTTCCCATCTGACAGTTCCTGCCCCTCCTCATGAAAAGCAGTCCGATTGGATCCACTCAATTGCTTTAAATTGTATCATTTGAGGACTGAACCAGATATCAAGAAATGATGAAATTCAGGCAGATGAAAGGGCTGATAATATCTGTAACCTGTGATTAATTGAATGTCCGTCTTTGGAAGAAAACAGCCTCATTGGTCCTTTTCAAATTAGGTTATGGATGGCTTTAATCCCACCATCCAAATCAGAATCAACAGCTAACATTTATTGAGTGTTTACTACCTTCTGTGAGGTAAGCTAACTATTTTACCTCTATCAGTCCTTCTAATCTTCCCACAGGATCAATATTACATTAATTCCTTCTTAAGAGATCAGATGAAACACAGAAAGGAAAGGTCACACAGCTAGATAATAAGGTCAGGAAAACAGCCCAGGTCATTTGGATTTAGGGCTGTCATGTAGTTCACATCACAGCATTGAACGAAGCCCTTGGCCACTGTCATACAGCATTCAGAAGTGATATCAAACTTCCATTAAATAATTGTTTTGGAATAAACTTAGGTTTCCTCAGAATGAATCAGTTCAGTTCAGTTGCTCAGCTGTGTTCGACTCTTGGCGACCCCATGAACCACAGCACGCCAGGCCTTCCTGTCCATCACCAACTCCCGGAGTTTACCCAAACTCATGTCCATTGAGTCGGCGATGCCATCCAACCATCTCATCCTCTGTCATCCCCTTCTCCTCCTGCCTTCAATATTTCCCAGCATCAGGGTCTTTTCGAATGAGTCAGTTCTTTGCATCAGGTGGCCAAAGTATTGGAGTTTCAGCTTCAGCATCAGTTCTTCCAATGAATATTCAGGACTGATTTCCTTTAGGATGGACTGGTTGGATCTCCTTGCAGTCCAAGGAACTCTCAAGAGTCTTCTCCAACACCACAGTTCAAAAGCATCAATTCTTCAGCACTCAGCTTTCTTCATAGTCCAACTTTCACATCCATATATGACTACTGGAAAAACTATATTCTTGACTAGATGGACCTTTGTTGGCAAAGTAATGTCTCTGTGTTTTAATATGCTGTCTAGGTTGGTCATAACTTTCCTTCCAAGGAGTAAGCATCTTTTAATTTCATGGCTGCAATCACCATCTGCGGTGATTTTGGAGCCCAGAATGCGTGGAAATATTTAAACAATAGTTTATCTTTGCTGCTTAAAATGTTTGTGCTGAAGAAGTCTGGGGAGTTGGTGCAAAGGGCATTCAGGTTCACTGTCAGCGGGTGACAAGTTCACTGCCACAGGTATGAAGCCTGCTGGCTTCTGTCCCCAGGTGTGAGAAGGACACAGCAGGAGGTGCCCGGCGGCCTGGTGTTTGGTGGCCTAACCTTGGTTGGCTTCCTGGAAGAGAGTCCCTGTGACAGCCAGGTTTCAGCCTAGCTTTCAGCAGGAGTGTGGGGAGCCCCCCATAGAGCTATTTTTCCACACAATGAATTGAGGGAGGAAAGAGCAACAAAGGGCTTCCTCTGAGCAAGAACCATGAGTCCTGGCAGGAGAATGCTGGAGTTAGCAGGGACCAGCACTTAGGTGCTGCCTAAACATGACATGCAGTTTGGATTATGCAGATGCAGAGACAGGGCCACTCCTATTCCACCTCTGAGAACCCTGCAAACACCACCAACTGCAGTGCGGCAGCTTTGGTCTTGTTCCTATGCCCTTGGCCGCACTGGATCTGAGTGATGAACCTCACTCTGAGGCCAGCCCAGAGAAAGAAGAGGGGGGGTTGCCAAGAGGGATGAAGACAAGCTAAGCAAACAGCTCAAGGGGAATGTGATGTTGATCAGCCCACACAATGTGGTGAGGTTTGAGAGGAGCCTTGGTCAAGAACTGTGCTCCTGTACACCGCAGATTTTCAGTCTCATAAACATGATGGATGAGCTGCCCTAGACTCATGGGAAGTCACCAAAAGGGCGAGAGAGCAGACTGAATAGATGTGTCTTGGGTTCAAATTCCTAGTGTTCTTTTACTTCCTGTTAAGAACAACATGGCATCCACATTCCCAAACACAGCTTTTAGATGTGTTTATTTAAAATCTGAGAAATTTAAAGAAAATTGGATTGGTTTTGTTAGACAAGAAAGCATTTATAAGTGGCTTCTTTCTCCCTTTGATGTTTCATTTCCCACATTCTTGAGATAACAGTGATCTTCTCTTCCTATCTTTAATACCAAATATGAAGTCATTATTTAAGTGAATGCATCTTGTTACTGGGGGAGAATACTGATAATTCATGAATTTGAGAGTATAGCTTCACTGCTGCTGCTGTTGCTAAGTTGCTTCAGTCGTGTCCGACTCTGTGCAACCTCATAGATGGCAACCCACCAGGCTCCTCTGTCCCTGGGATTCTCCAGGCAAGAATACTGGAGTGGGTTGCCATTTCCTTCTCCAATACATGCATGCTTGCTAAGTCGCTTCAGTTGTGCCCGACTCTGTGTGACCCTATGAACAGCAGCTCACCAGGCTCCTCTGTCCACAGGATTCTCCAGGCAAGAGTATTGGAGTGGGCTGCCATTTCCTTCTCCCTTAGCTTCACTAGGAAACATGATTCAGTCAGTATCTGAATTATTTATAATAATTTAGCAACCCTGGGTGGGGTGAAGGTGGAGGAGGAAAGTTTCCCAAGCCAATTAATATCCACAAAGACACTAACAGAAACCTATAAAACAGCATAGTATTCCCTTTGGAGAAGACTGGGGATAAATTTTTTGGATAGAACGTACTTTGATGGATCAAATAGAATATCATATCATTTCTGCCCTCCTCCCTCAAATGACCCTGGTTCCTTTTTCTTTGCTTTTTTTTTCCTTTCACTTAAATCATCACATACAATGGCAATTCATTCTTTTTGCATTTTACTTCCTGTAGGTCAACACATGACTTAATATAAAGAGTTGTAAAAGCTTTTAATTTGGGAGGCACGAGGTTAACTATTTTATACATAAAATGGTTCATTCCCATGTGCATGAAAAGAGAGAGCTAAACATAAATTTATTTTTCACATAATAGACTTAAATTTTCTTTCATGAATAAAAGTAATGGCCTATGAAGTAGTTTAAAAAGCCATTCACAAGACTATTTTGATGAGGCGCCTGTATTTGACTAAGATACATTATTTTCTTAATAAGTTTCATTGCCTTTGGTGACTCCTCTCTCAAAGGGAAGAAAAAACCGGTAAATTAAAGGTATATGCTGGCACGTTAAAAAAAGTTCCAATGGCAGGACACAAATTATTTTATTACCACACCAACTGAGCCACTGATACTTCCCAATTCATGAACAAATTTTCCATTACTATAGAGTCATGCTTTTATTGACTGTTATAAAATCACCATTTGTATCTTTTTTATCCTGCTGTGTTTCTATTTTATTGGAAAACTCCTATAACAGGTATAACATCAGCTCAGATTACCAAGAAATCTATAAAATAGCTTCCTGCTACTACCTTTGGTGCAGATTGAAAGAATACATTATGATCCCACTGAGTCTCTGATAAAAACTGTGATTCACACGCCCACATGATTTATCCTTATCTGTTAGACATCCAGGCTTTATCTCCTCTATTAAATTATGGGAGCATTTCGCTGGTATTGATTAGTTATGCTCGGCGTAATTAAAACATCTGGGTCATGAGATTTAGGTACAAACTTTGGGCACAGTAATAAAAACAAAGGAAGCCAGACTGTTGCCATGGGAAGGAATATTCCAACAACAGATTATCTTTGCCTGTGCTGTGGGTGGTACTGATCACTTTGGTCTCTCACACTCAGATATAGTACCCACCTGAGGTTCAAAGGAAGATAGGGACACAAGTGTGGCAATCAACTAAAAGTAGCACTGCTGCTGCTGCTGCTGCTAAGGCGCTTCAGTCGTGTCCGACCCTGTGCGACCCCAGAGACGGCAGCCCACCAGGCTCCCCCGTCCCTGGGATTCTCCAGGCAAGAACACTGGAGTGGGTTGCCATTGCCTTCTCCAATGCATGAAAGTGAAGAGTGAAAGTGAAGTCGCTCAGTCATGTCCGACTCTTCGCGACCCCATGGACTACAGCCCACCAGGCTCCTCCGTCCATGGGATTTTCCAGGCAAGAGTGCTGGAGTGGGGTGCCATCGCCTTCTCCGAGGAAAGTAACACTAACTGACTCAAACAATAACAACAATAATCAAAAGGAATTGGTTTTTTGATGATCAGTCTCAAATCTTTTACAAAGCATAAGTGTGGATACTATGATAGAACTTCATGAATTATTTGACCATTTGAATAGTAATAGAGCATAATTGATAAAAATTGCTCTCGACTGTTATTGGGGATAGGATTTCTATCTGTGATTATATCTGTGGGTCAGCTAGCAATATCAGCTGGTACATTCTTGTTTCCTTCCACATAGTTTCTGTTGATGTTCAAGCAGAAATTTTCAAACTAATGGAGAATGAAGTTTGTGTTTTAAAGTACAGAGCATATTACATCTGAACTATATCAACTCTAGCTGATTTCAAAAGAACAGGTCACGTGGAAGAGGAAGTGTCCTTTTGTCACAGATGGGGACCTGCCAGAAGCTTCACCGTGTCACTTTCAGGGACCACGTAGGGGTACTTTCTAATCACCTGTGGGTGATAAATGCAAATGACATACCAGTGTTAACCATCCCTGTTTCTGTTGGCTGTATGGACAGCTATTCATGCTACTCAGAGTTTTCAGGTAGCTCAGCCCATCTTATCGTTATAGAAATCCCTTAAGACAAGCAGATAGGTGAGATATTGCATTGCTAATGAAAATGATGGTTTTGTGCTGTGCTATGCTTTGTCATTCAGTCGTATCAACTCTTTGTGACGCCATGGACTATATAGCCTGCCAGGCTGCTCTGTCCAAGGGTTTCTCCAGGCAAGAATTCTGGAGTGGGTTGCCATGCCCTCCTCCTGGGGAACTTCCCAGCCTAGGGATTGAGCCCAGGCCTTCCGCACTGCAGGCAGATTCTTTATCATCTGAAACACAATCCTGGGTTGTAATTTTTCTACGAGAGTTTTTGGCTAATGTGTCAGCTATGTTTGGTTTCAGAGAACAGCACAATGGTAATTTAGACTCACTATTTGAACCCACAATGTTACATAACATAGATTAATAGAAGAAATGATGATTTAAGCCTTTTTGTTATAAGTGTAGTAAGCAGTAAATATTGAAAAAGCAGCTTTCATAAAAAAATAGAAAATCACTTATATCCAAGGATATAATTTAGCGATTTGAAAGTAAAAGGAGGTTACTAAACACTGACCGAGTTTTGATATATGAAAACTTATTTTATATATACAATTTGATCATATAGCTTTTAAGTTGGAGGCTGGAGGGTTAAAAATTCTGTGAGTATGGTTGAACAAGGTTATTTTGTTCCAGTCACTTAAAAAGCAAAGGGTCTATTTTCTTCTTTCATGGCTTTTGGTTAACTACCGATGTCCTGTTTTATATCATGTTTTTGTTCTTTAAAGAGATCCATGAAATTCTTAAAATGTTGACTTACATTCCTATCGACACATTGAATGATTTTAGAGATGCTTTAAAAAAATTTTTTTTTATAGCTCTTCAATTGGTTATGGCTTTCTGGAATGTGAACTTTAAATTTCTTTCTTTTTATCATCTAGGTCCAACAATAATCTCTAAGCAAACACTCAAAAAACACAGGAGAGCTCTTTATAAAGTCATCCAGTGATGAATCTTTTATATGGTGGAAATAAAACCCCTTTGTAGTATAAACTACATTTTCAATAAGCTAGATGTTTATTATGTTTTACATGGCTTTTATATGTCTATGTTTGTTTGGGGTAGGAATGAGTACAGGATGAGCTCACTGTAGGTCTAAGCCAACATAATTATTTGTCAATTAAAATATACATATGGGAAGGCAAAAAGAGTATTTTAACATGCCCACTTTTATATTTTGGGGAATTCATTTTCCCTCTGATTAAAGGATATCACTTTGTATGGGATTCATCAAAAATTTCCTGTCCTTCCAGCGGTGAAATGATCGTAATTCTGTCAACACGTCATAGGGGCATATGTAACCTCCTTTTATTGTGTCAGCCTACAGGCATCCTTGATCTCAATTGGTGTGAATTTCATTTAATTGCTGAGCTGTGGAAAGATGCAAGGTAGATTCGGATATTTTTTCCCCTTGTAGTTCACACTTTTTTTCCTCTTGAAGCTGAATATGTCTAACTAGCAGGGCTCCCTAATTCTGATGGCTTGTCTCTAATTAGCTGTCGTTCAGCTACCATCTTGTTTTATATTTCAGGTCAATATTGGTCATTGTACTGCATACTTGCTTTGTTTTTCAGGTAGAAATTTATTTTACCAATGATAATTCTGTTGATGTAAGCAACAACAAAGTCATTATAGAGAAAGTAATAGTGGTGTAAATGAAAAGAAAAAGAAAAAAATGAGCTTTGGAGAGTTGCTTCAATTTAAAGGCTACTCTTGAAGGAAGTTTCATATTTTCTAGTGGCCAAAAGATGTTTAATATTTGGGGAGGGGTTATGGTTTTAATTATCGTCTAAGCATTGTCTGAAAGAAGAATCCTGCGTTGATCCCGTTGCTCTGAAAGCATCTATACCTTTATTTCCTTTTGGTGCTAGTTCGATTCACACACAATCACTCATTCTGTTCTTAGGTTGCCTAAGAATTCTGGCATCCCAAATCCCCAATCCATGTATACACTGCTATATTTAAAATAGATAACCAGGGCTGCCCTGATGGTCTAGTGGTTGAGAATGCACCTGCCAATCCAGGGGTCACGGGTTCAACCTTTGATCCAGGAAGAGCCCACGTGCTGCGGAGCAATTAAGCCCATTCACCACAACTACTGAGCCCAGGCGCCTAGAGTATGTGCTCCAAAACAAGAGAAGCCCTCACAGGGCAACCAAGACCCAGTGCAAGCAAAGCAGAATACAGCGTAAAATAAAACACATCCAACACAGGGCAACCAGACCCAGCGCAAGCAAAGCGGAATACAGCGTAAAATAAAACACATCCAACAAAGACCTGTTTAGAGAAAAAAGCATCACTGGGTCTAAGAGGTAACCCAAAATGTGAAAGCACAATTGCATGACATGCCAGAATTCGAAGCAAGCTACCCAGAAATAGGAGTTCACCTGATTAGTTCACATGTAGACTTTTAAAAAATCACTGAAGGGCTAGTTGGGATTCTCTGCAGATCTCAAGATGGATAAAGATACTCTGTGGGTCAGCAAGCACATGAGAGAGTCAAGTAGTTGGCTTATTAGAAAGTCTTGAAATAGTGTCACATACACAAAGGGAAATGGGCAAAAAGCTTTTCCATCAAAACAAAGGGCTTCCCAGCTGGTGCAGTGGTAAAGAATCTGCCTGCCAATACAGGGGATGGAAGAGACTCAGGTTCAGTCGCTGGGTCGGGAAGACAGCCTGGAGAAGGCGATGGCAACCCACTCCAGTACTCTTGCCTGGAGAATCCCACGCACTGAAGAGCCAGGAGGCTGCAGTCCATGCGGCTGCAAAGAGTCAGACATAACTGAGTGCCCTGAGCATGTTCACACACACACACACACACACACACACACACACACACACACACCCCAAAACGAATCAGATGTGTTAGGGACTGAAGTAAGGTCAGTGTGACAACTGTGTTGTCAGTGAGGGAGGGGTGGTGGGAAGTGACAGCCAGGATCCGGAGGTCTTGTTGATTTTAATAAGGGTTGAATTGCACCCTAAGCGTAATGGGAAGCAGAGAACCGAAAGCTTTAGAATTACTTTGTTGACAGAGAGGTAATTCAAGGATGATTGCTTTGATCCAGGTGAGAGATGCAGGTGGTTTGCACTAGGGTGAGAATGGAGAATGTGAACAGTGGTTGGAAAACTAGGTTTCCAAACTGTTTTGAAAAACTAGGTATGTGTATGAAGCAAAGAAAGGATGCCTCCTAGATTTGGGGGAGAACTGGGTGTTTGGAAGTCAGTGGTTGGCCCTTGGCCAGGTCAAGTTTGAGGTGATCATTTGTGTTGAGATGAAGACGCTAAGTACAAGTTGGATGGAGGAGTTAGATCAGTACAGTGACTGTAGGCTGTGGAAATGCACCACTGGCAGGTGAATTTATTTGGAACTGGGATTGAATGAGATCATAGAGGAGGAAGCCGAAGGAGGAGAACAGAGCTGAGGAGAGGGCCCTGTGAACCCTGTTCTATTGGTAGGTTTTTATAGGAGGGAGCGGGGCTTCCCTGGTGGCTAAGATGGTAAAGAATCTGCCTGCAATGCAGGAGACCTGGGTTCGACTCCTGGGTTGAGAAGATCCCCTGGAGAAGGGAATGGAAACCCACTCCAGTACTCTTGCCTGGAGAATTCCATGGACAGAGGAAGCTGGTGAGCTGCAGTCCATGGGGTCGCAAAGAGTCAGACCTGACTGAACAGCTAACATATACACACATACACAGAAAGGAGGGCCCGGGAAAGGAGCTTACCTGGGATGTGTTAGGAAAATGAGACAAACATAGTTTACAGAAATCAAGACAGTAAATAGAGGAAAAGAATGTAGTCCATCATGGCAAATCCTACTGAAACTTTAGGCAAGAACCATCCGCTCTGAAAAGTCCTGGGTCTTGTGAGGGTACAAATCTTTCCTGACCTACAAGGCAAGCTTGGGTTGACACACCATTAAAAGGTAACTGATGCCCTTTTCCCATTCTGATAAACTCCAGTTCTTCATGTTTAAATCCTACCAATCTCCAAGAAGCTCCATAAAACTACAGAAACATCCTCAAATCTTCTGAGACAAGAAAGGTCCAAGGGAACAAGATACTCAACTTTTGATAAACAGGGAAATAAAGGTCTAGAAAAGCTGAGGATTGTTTGGGCTCTGTGCTCCCTTTGTGGCCTCTTCTTTGCAAATCCAGAGATAAACAGTTTGCCATCCTCCCAGAAGGTAAGCAGATGGTAGAATAAATACATTCACCGTTCCCTCTCTTATGGTGCACATGGTTTGTCATTATAACTAACCCCCATGCACACAAGTTGAAGTAAAAGTTCCAGGTGGTCTCTGCTCAGGGAAATTAAGGCATGAACTTGAGATACAGAGGTTACTTGGTGACTCAGAAAGGCAACTCTGGGACCAGGACATCACAACACTGCATTTTTTTTCTTAAGAAAAGAAACTTATGAGTCACACACAAAAAATATGAATTCTAGTGGGACAGGACAGAAAAAAGGTAAGGGATTAAGAGATACAAGCTACTTTGTATAAAATAAATAAGCTCCAAGGATATATTGTACAGCACAGGGAATATGCGTTAGTTGCTCGGTTGTGTCCAGCTGTTTGTCCATGGGATTCTCCAGGCAAGAATACTGGGATGGGAAGCCATTCCATTCTATGTAAAGAATCTGCCCACAATGCAAGAGACCTGGGTTTGATTCCTGGGTTAGGAAGATCCCTGGAGAAGGTAATTGGTACCCATTTCAGTATTCTTGCCTTGAGAATTCCATGGACAAAGGAGTCTGTCCTTGGGCTCACAAAGAGTTAGATATGACTGAGTGACTAATACTTTTGCTTTTTTTCCACTTTCACAGGGATTATGGCCATTTTTAAAATAACTATAAATGGAGTATAACCTTTAAAATTTGTGAATCCCTCTGTCGTACACCTGAAACTTACATAATATTGGACATCAACTAGATTGTAATTTTAAAAAAACCCACAAATTTGATAATGCTATAGTTCCTGGAGTATGTGATTTCTTGGTTTAACTTAGAGCAACAGTGATGCATTGAATCCAAAATTTGCTCTCACAGCCGATAGCACTTCACAAAACTTATTCTTCCTTAGGCATCAGTACAAAGCAGAGTTTCTAAAAGAGGCGGTTTCAATATATAGCAGAGACAGTTGGCAACGTCTGGAGACAGGCAGTTTGGGTTGTCACACTGGGGCCTGCTGCTGCATTTAGTGGGTAGAGGCCAGGGATGCTCCTGAACATCCCACAACCTACAGAAGCGTCCCCACAACAAAGAACTATCTGACCCCAAATGTCAATGCAGTCAAGACAGGGAAACTCTTGTACAAAGAAAACTAAAAAGCCGTCTTTAATTCTTAGCATTAGACTTACTTTTCAAATGCATTGGGTGTACCATCTCATGAGTTCATTTTCCTGGCTGTTCTATCATTATATAACAACATCTGTGTCTCCATTTTTTGCCATTTGTCTCACTTTGTAAAAAGAAAATGAGAAAGGTATTCCATTAGAAAAAGTATGCAAGTGCCCATAGCTAGCTACTGAATCCATTAATGCATTTTAGCATTTCTTGTGAAATTTCATGATGCTGATATTGCAAATGAAACCCCCATTGCTTCTACAACAAAATGTGACATTTTAAAGTCATTTCAAGGGAGGAACAGAAATGAAAAGAAAAAAAAATTCAGATTTCAAGCTCACCGGGTAGTGGGTAAACCACTGTAATTGATTTTCAACCAAACAACTCTTTCCTTAATCATATTATAAAATCAACACCACACTTCTGCTGGACTCTGTGATGCTCGTAAGACTGCTACCCACACAGTAAAAGCTTAGTATATGTATCTTGAATCAGAGCAGCTCATTGATTGGCATGTGCTTCCTGCATCCCTGTAATTATTCCTACTTAGCCATATGAAATTCTGGTCTTAGCAAATTTTTGTCTGGGACACTAGTTATCCCCAGATGACAGAGGTTCTTATTTCAAATTCATCTCTTCACCCCACCTTATGATTGTAACAATGCCACCCTGCCTGAAGGTTTGACTTTGAAAAACCCATTCCCCTCCACCACCACCCCCCCACC
>SJYX01002328.1:426789-459532 GCA_006410675.1 Oreotragus oreotragus | reverse complement strand
ATTTGAATCAGTTCTAATAAGATGGATGAAACTGGAACCAATTATACAGAGTGAAGTAAGCCAGAAAGAAAAACACCAATACAGTATACTAACACATATATATGGAATTTAGAAAGATGGTAATGAGGACCCTGTATGCAAGACAGCAAAAGAGATACAGATGTGTAGAGCGGACTTATGGACTCTGAGGGAGAAGGAGAGGGAGAAGGAGAGGGTGGGATGATTTGGGAGAATAGCATTGAAATTTGTATACTATCATGTAAGAAATGAATTGCCAGTCTATGTTCAATGCAGGATGCAGGACGCTTGGGGCTGGTGTATGGGGATGATCTGGAGGGATGATGTGGGGTGGGAGGTGGGAGGCGGGTTCATGTTTGGGAGTTCGTGTAAAAAAATAAATTAAAAAAATAAATAAATAAAATGTGTTCATTCCATCAGCTAAAGATTGGCACTTGCTATCTGCCTTTACAAGGAGAAAGTCACTGGCCACAGCAGTTGCTGACCTTCAACACATCCTGAAAAGAGTTCAAGGTGGAAATCGGCAATGACGCCCTCTGTGCTGTGGGAAAACTGGGAGAACAGGCTTTAGACGTTTTCAGGAAGAGATTTTAGGAGCTCAAATTCTTGCATTTTCTCACATTTAGAAAATCACTAGATCATGAACAGAGACACTGCTATTTGTGACCAGCAACAACTTTCTGCCACAGTGTGTGTTTACATGGATCCCCTTCACTAAAACCACATATATACTCACTCTCCCCCATCTCTTCAGAGCAGTTCCTCAGAGCTATCTGAGAGGCTGTCTTCCAGGCTAGAGTTCTCATTTCACCCCAGATAAAACCTTACTCTCGCATTGTGTGTGTGGTATATTTTTTTTTCAGTCGACAATTACGTGATAGTACTGAAACATGATCCTGTGTTTCTCAACTTGTAGACTGAAATAGAATTATTGTGCAACAGTAAAATTTTATTTCACAGTTGACGTTTCCTCTTTTTCCCTTTTAATTTTGCTTCCTGCCTCAAACACTCAGTGTTGTCATAACTTCCCTTTCTCAAATCAGCTCCAAAAGCATAAAATGTGAAATCCTACCTTTTCCCTTGTTTGTGTGCATTTATTTACGTTCATAAAATCCACATTCCTGAAGTTCTCCCTATAAAGGATCTAGGGACTTCCCTGCTGGTCCAGTGGCTAAGACTTCACACTCCCATTGCAGGGGGCCTGGGTTCAATCCCTGGTTGGGGAACTAGATCCCACATGGCTCAACTAAAGAGTTCATGTGCTGCAACTAAGAACCAGAGCAACCAAATAAATAAAAACATAAAAACGAACATTTTAAAACACTGTCTAGTAAAGTGCATCTTTAGATGCTTAGTAATAATTGATTTAAGCTAATATAAAACTTACTAAAATCAGTTAATACTTTCTGAATTTTATCATGCCTGCTATTAGAAGGAAATTATTATAAAGGAAGTCACCTTGTTGAATTCCCCACCCAACATAGGAATCCCACCTTTATCCCCCTTGACAGATGGTTATCTAGTTTGCTTCTGTTTCAGCAGTGACCAGTTGTTCACATGTTCTTAGAGTGGGTCATTTATAACTATTGACCAGCTCTGATGGGAACTGTTTTCTGTACATGAACCAAAACTCTCTCTATACTTTATTCAATTTTTCCTATTTTGCCTCTAGATTTACAAGGAATTCATCTACATTGTCACCATCCAAGTATTTAATGATAATGATCATTTCCCCACTCTCTGACATTAACTTCATTTGATTGACCAACTTTTCCTACCTTAAATAGAGGAAAGAAATCTACTATCACCCTGCCTGCTGGATTCGAAAGCCCCGAATACTATCAGATGGCTAGACACTTGCTGACATTTAAAGAAGTGTCTGGAGATTGAGGCTACACACTCCACTGCAGACTTTCTAGATCAAATTGTTCACTGATTATAGAGACTGGGGTCTGTAATTAGCACCCTTAACATTGAATTATTATTTACGTGTCCACTAGAGCATTGTACTCAAAGAGCCAGCATTTCAAAGGAATCTGAATATTTAACCCAGATTGATAAACTGGTGGAAAGTCAGCCACCGCACAAGCTCACGATTTTGGTGTTTACTTCAAGAGTTGAGTTCCATGGAAAAAGTGGCTTGTTTTTAGGAGATAAAAGTCTGAGTTGTAGGCCAGTCTTGGTGGTCTAGTTGCTCTCCTACTTGTACTGTTAAGGACTTTCTGAGCTCTGGTGTTTTCATCTACTTTATCTTCTGTCCTTCAAACCAGTAGGGGACATATAGAGAAGGAATCTTTGGATGGTTGGCAAATCTATTTGTCTAAGGTTTTGGTACAATCATAAAGCTTAAAGTTATAAAATCTAGGTAAAAAAAATAACCACAGGATCTGAATGTATCACTCATATGTGGAATCTAAAAAGCAAAGCAAACTAGTGAAAAGAAGCAGAGTCACATATACAGAGAACAAAATAGAGCCAGCCAGGGGTGAGGGGTGGGACATACAAATGCTTGGGCATAAGATAGGCTATAGGGATGTGTTTTCCAGTGTGGTGAATGTGCTCAATATTTCGTAATAACTGCAAATGGAAAGTGAATTTTAAAAATGGTATGAAAACGTGTAAAAAGTAAAGAAGTTCTATGGGTGGGCAGACTCTTCCTTTAGAGGACCAAGAGTAAACATGCTTGCCTTTGTGAAACACACAGTCTCAGACACTGTTTATAATATTAGTCCAAAAGCAGCCATAGGTAATATATAAATGAATGGGTATGATAATAGATATTCCAAAATACTGGAACATTTTATCTGTTCCAATAAAATGTTACTAAAAATTGTAGTTCATCCTGATTTCCACAAAGTCGGGGAGGGGGGTGGTAACAGGGGAAATTCAAGAAGATTTTGGCAGAAAGAAATGAGCCCAAACTTACTTTCTTTTCTGATCTCCTCTAAGTGCTAAATGAAAGACTGAAGGCTGGAGGAGAAGGGGACGACAGAGGATGAGATGGCTGGATGGCATCACTGACTCAATGGACATGAGTTTGAGCAAGCTCCGAGAGCTGGTGATGGACAGGGAAGCCTGGCATGCTGCAGTCCACGGGGTCGCAAAGAGTGGACACGACTGAGCGACTGAACTGAATTGAAGTGCTAAGTGAGTAAGTGAGACGTGTGAGGCTCCACTTCACATTTTTGTGTATAATTTCAGGTGGTATTNGCTAATATAAAACTTACTAAAATCAGTTAATACTTTCTGAATTTTATCATGCCTGCTATTAGAAGGAAATTATTATAAAGGAAGTCACCTTGTTGAATTCCCCACCCAACATAGGAATCCCACCTTTATCCCCCTTGACAGATGGTTATCTAGTTTGCTTCTGTTTCAGCAGTGACCAGTTGTTCACATGTTCTTAGAGTGGGTCATTTATAACTATTGACCAGCTCTGATGGGAACTGTTTTCTGTACATGAACCAAAACTCTCTCTATACTTTATTCAATTTTTCCTATTTTGCCTCTAGATTTACAAGGAATTCATCTACATTGTCACCATCCAAGTATTTAATGATAATGATCATTTCCCCACTCTCTGACATTAACTTCATTTGATTGACCAACTTTTCCTACCTTAAATAGAGGAAAGAAATCTACTATCACCCTGCCTGCTGGATTCGAAAGCCCCGAATACTATCAGATGGCTAGACACTTGCTGACATTTAAAGAAGTGTCTGGAGATTGAGGCTACACACTCCACTGCAGACTTTCTAGATCAAATTGTTCACTGATTATAGAGACTGGGGTCTGTAATTAGCACCCTTAACATTGAATTATTATTTACGTGTCCACTAGAGCATTGTACTCAAAGAGCCAGCATTTCAAAGGAATCTGAATATTTAACCCAGATTGATAAACTGGTGGAAAGTCAGCCACCGCACAAGCTCACGATTTTGGTGTTTACTTCAAGAGTTGAGTTCCATGGAAAAAGTGGCTTGTTTTTAGGAGATAAAAGTCTGAGTTGTAGGCCAGTCTTGGTGGTCTAGTTGCTCTCCTACTTGTACTGTTAAGGACTTTCTGAGCTCTGGTGTTTTCATCTACTTTATCTTCTGTCCTTCAAACCAGTAGGGGACATATAGAGAAGGAATCTTTGGATGGTTGGCAAATCTATTTGTCTAAGGTTTTGGTACAATCATAAAGCTTAAAGTTATAAAATCTAGGTAAAAAAAATAACCACAGGATCTGAATGTATCACTCATATGTGGAATCTAAAAAGCAAAGCAAACTAGTGAAAAGAAGCAGAGTCACATATACAGAGAACAAAATAGAGCCAGCCAGGGGTGAGGGGTGGGACATACAAATGCTTGGGCATAAGATAGGCTATAGGGATGTGTTTTCCAGTGTGGTGAATGTGCTCAATATTTCGTAATAACTGCAAATGGAAAGTGAATTTTAAAAATGGTATGAAAACGTGTAAAAAGTAAAGAAGTTCTATGGGTGGGCAGATTCTTCCTTTAGAGGACCAAGAGTAAACATGCTTGCCTTTGTGAAACACACAGTCTCAGACACTGTTTATAATATTAGTCCAAAAGCAGCCATAGGTAATATATAAATGAATGGGTATGATAATAGATATTCCAAAATACTGGAACATTTTATCTGTTCCAATAAAATGTTACTAAAAATTGTAGTTCATCCTGATTTCCACAAAGTCGGGGAGGGGGGTGGTAACAGGGGAAATTCAAGAAGATTTTGGCAGAAAGAAATGAGCCCAAACTTACTTTCTTTTCTGATCTCCTCTAAGTGCTAAATGAAAGACTGAAGGCTGGAGGAGAAGGGGACGACAGAGGATGAGATGGCTGGATGGCATCACTGACTCAATGGACATGAGTTTGAGCAAGCTCCGAGAGCTGGTGATGGACAGGGAAGCCTGGCATGCTGCAGTCCATGGGGTCGCAAAGAGTGGACACGACTGAGCGACTGAACTGAATTGAAGTGCTAAGTGAGTAAGTGAGACGTGTGAGGCTCCACTTCACATTTTTGTGTATAATTTCAGGTGGTATTTATTTTTTTTTAATGTATTTATTTTTTAATTGAAGGATGCTTTACAGAATTTTGCTGTTTTCTGTCAAACCTCAATATGAATCAGCCATAGGTATTCATTTATCCCCTGTCTTTTGAACCTCCCTCCCATTCCCCGCTCCATCCCACCCCTCTATGTTGATACAGAGTCCCTGTTTGAGTTTCCTGAGCCATACAGCAAATTCCCGTTGACTTTCTATTTTACATATGGTAATGTAAGTTTCCATGTTACTCTTTCCCTACATCTCACCCCCTCCTCCCCTCTCCCCACGTCCGTAAGTCTATTTTCTATGTGTTTCTCCATTTCATTTCTCCAGGTGGCATCTCTTTACCCTGCAGGACTCTTACTCCCCTGCTGCTGCTGCTGCTAAGTCGCTTCAGTCATGTTCGACTCTGTGTGACCCCATAAACGGCAGCCCACCAGGCTCCCCCATCCCTGGGACTCTCCAGGCAAGAACACTAGAGTGGGTCGCCATTTCCTTCTCCAATGCATGAAAGTGAAAAGGGAAAGTGAAGTCGCTTAGTCGTGTCTGACTCTTCGTGACCCCATGGATTGCAGCCCACCAGGCTCCTTCGCCCATGGGATTTTCCAGGCAAGAGTACTGGAGTGGGGTGCCATTGCCTTCTCCACTACTCCCACCTTGAACTTGAAACACAGGTTTTCATTCCAAAATAGGAATCAAATATTTTAAATGCAAATGCTTCTGAGAGTCAGTCCTTTGGTAAAGTCTCCCCCTGAGACTTCCAGGTTCCTATGGGAAGGAGGTGAACTTCTACACTGCAGTGAGTTCAGGGTGGCTGAGCTAGAGAAGAAAGGAGAGGAAGATGGATCTCACACATTCACACAGTTGGAGAGCTTCAAAAATGTACCTGTGACTTTGTGTTCATTCTTAGAAGAGTCTGCAGGCAAGTGGGTTGGATAGATAGGAGAGGAATGAGAAAAGAAAAAAAAAAATTATTATATAAGTTTCTTCATGTCTGCTGAGATGGGATGGGGGATATTTTAATGGGAATGCTGCCACTCTTTCACCATTAAATACTAAGAACATCATTAAAACTTTTGCTTCTATGATTAAGAGCAAATATTGGGACCCAGTAGCTCAGCTGGTAAAGAATCCGCCTGCATTGCAGGAGACCCCAGTTCAATTCCTGGGTTGGGAAGATTTCCTGGAGAAAGGGGTAGGCTACCCACTCCAGTATTCTTGGGCTTCCCTGGTGGCTCAGATGGTATAGAATCTGTCTGCAATGAAGGAGACCTGGGTTCAGTCCCTAGGCTGGAAAGATCCCCTGGAGGAGGGCATGGCAACCCACTTCAGTATTCTTGCCTAGACAATCCCCATGGACAGTGGAGCCTGGCAGGCTACAGTCCATGGGGTCGCAAAGAGACACGACTGAGCGACTAAATACAGCACAGTAGACATGATACGGCAGAATACCAATGCAGATGACAGGATGAAGGAGAAAGCAGTGTGCCTGTGCGGGACTGACCTAAGCCCAGTGTTGCTGTTGTTGTTGTTCAATTGCTGTTGTGTCCCACTCTTTGTGACCCCGTGGACTATCGCCCACCAGGCTTGTCTGTCCTCCACATCTAAACTTTCCAGCAAAAAAGGCCTCACAGGGAAACCAGAGGCCATCCTCCACTGCCAGAGATGCTGATCACCAGCCTTTTAATTTTCTAGTTTGAATTAAAGTACCCCTTGACGTATATTTGGTTGTTAATTATTATATTATTGTTCATTATTTCTGAAAAGTAATAACATGTTTAATAAAAATCGGAGCTACAATAATGAAAATCATTTAGATAATTTCAAGCGTTTCACCTCCTGAGGACTTCAATTTGATTTCTGAAACACAGCAGAAACTTTCTAATTCAGACTAATGACAGAGAGCCTCATTGTGAATTACCAAATTTTTCAGATGAGTGGGTATGCAAACAGACAGACAAAAATCAAGGAATGTAAACCACACAATATGTTTCATCCCTTTGTTATGACAATAGTAGTTCAGATTTCACAGTCTCTGATAAAACTTTCGGGTACCTCGATATAAATGTATCATCGCTTGTTTCACAAAGATAATGAAGTCTTAGTAATCAGAAATTTTACTATAGAAGTCAGACATTAAATCTTTGCTCAGAGATCGCTTTGGGACTGCAGGGGTTTGCAAAATAATTATCTGGCTTACAGAGTACTGAAGTGAGAACGACAATGTCTACAATGCAAAGTGAGGAACAGAGGTAAAAAGACGTTTTGATCTATCTCGTGGCTTCCCAGGTAGCTCAGTGGTAAAGAATCCACCTGACAAGCGGGAAACACAGGTTTGATCCCTGGCTCAGGAAGATCCCCTGGAGAAGGAAATGGCAACCCACTCCAGGATTCTTGCTTGGGAAATCCCAGGGGCAGAGGAGCCTGATGAGCCACCATCTATGGGCTCTTGAAAGAGTCAGACATGACTTACGACTAACAACAAGAAAAACTGGTGGCATTTAGTGTTACTCTTGTATTTTTTCTCTGCAATCACAGATCTTTCGGGGCAGAAGAGAGCTCATCTGTGTTCTCTCTCACAACCTCCTCGCCTACTCTACTGCTGTGTTGATTAGGACTTTATGATCTTCCCTTCAAGAACGGAGGAGGTCCAACTTAATTACATGCAATGCTCCCTTGCCTAAGAAAAGGCTACACATTTTTATGTGTGGAATGGGACCCAGGCCCAAGGGTAATGTTGAGATTCAGAATCTCAAACACTTAGATATAATTTTTTTTTTTTTAGCAAATCATCTTTTTATTGATACTGCCAATTTCATACGCTGATTTAACAATGCTGTTTTCATTTATTTAATTGGAGGCTAATGACTTTACAATATTGTAGTGGTTTTTGCCGTACATTGACATGAGTCGGCCACGGGTGTACGTGGGATGGGCAGGGAGGTGGGAGGGGGGTTCAGGATGGGGAACACATGTACACTTAGATTTTTATTATCCATCATTTTCCCATCATCTCCTCCCCCTCTTCCCTCTGTTAGTCTTGATGGGTTGTGCTCAGCCCTGCTGTCCACTGAGTCACTTGGGGAGCTATTTGAGCACACGGTCCCTCGTGCGGACATTCTGCCTTACTTGACTGAGTCACTGGGAGAGTGGGGAGAAAGGACCCATGAGTAGCTGGGGTTTTGTGTCATGTCATCAGTATTACACTCTGTGTCTTTAGCAGAGCCACGGCAGGGGACTCGTGTAGATTCCAGGGTCTGGAACCACGTCACTGTCCGGTAGAATAAGGAGCAGAAACGTGAGTCTTGGAATCAGCCTGTTTGAATTCTCACTCTACTGCTTACTAGGTAAAATACAGTTAAAGAAGGTATCCAACCATAGAGGTGCGATTAAATGAGTTAATATACACAAAAGGTTAAGAACAGTTTTCAAAACACGGCAAGAACTGGAAATTTGGAGTTGTTATTCAAAGGGATCTGGAGGGCAAGAGAAAGAGAAAGCAAAAGGCACCACTTTACAATGCCTGTAGGTTGTGAAAAAGGTTAGGCTGGGGCCACCGGAGACAGCAGACTTGCTGAGAGCTGTCAGAAAGAACAGGATGGCCCTTTTGGGTAGATACCGTGAATGGTTTGAAGCAGAGTCAGTTTTATAGGATCTTTTATTTTGTACCTATTTCGGGGAAGAAAACTTATGTTAGAAAAGGTCCAGGGGAATAAAGTTGCTTATATTTAAAGAAAGGTCCTCCTGAGCTCTAATAAATTCTGTTCATCACCAAAAATAGATCTGGACCAGTTTTTAGAGGGTGGACCAGTTTTTGAAATGCTTGCTTATCCATGGAAGGAACTACTGCAGAGATGCAATATGCTGTGTTAAATGTCCCAAACATAGACACAATTATAACCTAGACTTTCTGAGAATTTGCAAATCATTCATACTGTGGTTACATCCCCTTTGAGTGGCAACATTTGCATTTTGGACTTTTCCTTCTTTTTGTTTCCTTTTGTTTCAAGACAGGCAGGGCTCATAGAAGACAATCCAAGTTGGATACCTGTTTAAGCAAAAACTAATTAGGGAAGCAAATCCACTGCTCCCCTTGAAAATCAAATATCACCTACCAGAATCAAGTCAAAATGACTTTTAGATTGTCTGTTATTTGGGAATATCTGTACCACAGCTCCTTCAATTACCAAGTCTAATTTGGAGTTGACTGCAAATTTAAGCACTTTTAGCAGGAGAAGTTCATGAGTCATTCAGGCTAAATCTAATTCATTTATACAGTATTTCTTGGGCAAAGGTGGGTACCAAGGGATTTGCTTAAGTATGGAAACAAGGAAAACTGCAGCGTGAGGGGCTTTCTGAAGCTCTGTAAGTGCAGTGAGGGCAGAAGAAGAAGATTGGATGTGGTTGTCCTCATCTCCACCTGTTTTGACTCCTAGTTTGCCTAACTTGCCCGCTGGCACTCTTGACTGCTCCCCCAACACTTGTCTCTCTCTCTCTTTCTGCATAACACACAGAGGGGAAAAAAAAACCTGGGTAGAGCAATGTTTACACATATTATGTCTATGTGCATCTCCATATCATGCACATCCTGTGAAAACCTGGAAACTGCAGTATTTGAATATAATTGAAAGGGCGCCTGCTAATTTAGAGCCTGTGACAGCACTGTAACCAAGATTTACAGTTGCCAATGGCTGACAACTCGGCTACTGGGTGAAAAGAGAGTGATGGGAATCTGATTTGATGGGATGACCCTTTCTGACTTGTGAACAAAGAAACCTGCATATCTATTTTTAACCAGGCTCTGGAGACTTCCAGTAATTGACATTTGGAGCTGAGGCTCCTACTTGTCCCAGTTCCTGGGGATATTTGCATCTCTTTCTGTGTTTGGGTTTTGTCTGCCTAATCCCTCTGAGCGGGTGGGGATGCAGCATCGCCTCAGTGTTGGCAGGAGGCTCAGCGATGCCCTCCTCTCTGCATGTGCTCACTGCAGCCGCCTCCCTCCTCTCCGGCTGGGGCTTCCAACTGGAAACCTGGCGTTTTCTATTCCAAGAAAAATGCAAATACTACTCTGAGCTTTTATGAGTTTTTATACCTGATGTATAAAAACTGATACATCCAAGTTTAGGCTTCACAAGTGTTATTTATCACAGTAGCAAAAAAGGAGCCACCAGGGTTAGATCCTCAAGATGAGGTCCAACAGAAACCACAATGAAGCCGGAACTTGGGATTTGGGGGTTTCATACAAAATTTCTCATGCAAGGGAGTGACTGCATTAAATTGTAGTCTCTGAATGTGGTTGTTGGATCTTCTCTTTGTCTCCTTGATGTTACTCATTTCATCCCACCCATCTTCCAATACTTGAGTTTTATTCCACCTCTTCCTAAACAAAACCTCTTCCCTTGAAAAGACTCAACGATTTATTCATACAATCATACAGAAGAGGTTTATCTGCTACTTCTTAGGATGTTTCTTTTTTTAAACCATTTTAATAGGGATAAAGCCTTTAAGTCAAAGGACTAAACCTTTTGGTTTGGGAATTTCAGATCTCTTGTGGAGATGATATTTCCAGCTTAAGGTGAAGACTGGAGATTTTTCTGGAATCACTAAAATGTCAGAAACATATGGTTAGCAAAAGGAAAACAGGGAAGGAGGGATAAATTAGGTGTTTGGAATTAAAATATACACACTACTATATATAAAATAGATAACCACAAAGACCTACTATAAAGCATAGGAAAATATACTCAACATCTTGCAATAACCTATAACAGAATAGAATGTTTTAAGAAAAGAACATGTTGATGTTTGTTCTTGTTTTGGTCACCAAGTCATGTCCAAATCTTTTGTGACCCCACAGACTTTAGCTCGCCAGGATCTACATTTCTACAAATTGCCATGGAATTTCTCAGGCAAGAATACTGAAGTGGGTTGCCATTTCTTTCTCCAGGTGGCTCAGGGGTAGAGAATCCTCCTATCAATGCAGGAGGCTCAGGTTTGATCCATGGGTCGGGAAGATCCACTGGAGAAGGAAATGGCAACCCACTCCAGTTTCCTTGCCTGGAAAGTCTGTTGGACAGAGGAACCTGGCAGGCTATAAGCTTGTGGAGTTGCAAAAGAGTCAGACATGACTTAGCAACTACACCACAACAAAAAAGAACATATATTTATATGTATAACTGAATCATTTTGTGTACATCCCAAACTAACACAGCATTATAAATTAGCTATATTTCAATAAAAATTTTAAAAAGGAAAAAAGTCAACATTTAAGTGTTATAGATGCCATTTCTCTCTGTACAAGATCAGTCTCCCCTAAGATGAAGTTAGGGGTGTGAAATCTGAAAGATATTTTGAAGATGCCATTCTCTTCTTCACTACTGATTACCATAATCACTTAGAAAACACAAACTTCTTTACTCCAGTTGAAAGCCAGAAGCAGTGTATCATGCCTCTACGGGAAAACATAGGCAAAACACTCTCTGACATAAAGCACAGCAAGATCCTCTTTGACCCACCTCCCAGAGTACTGGAAATAAAAGCAAAAATAAACAAATGGGATCTAATTAAACTTAAAAGCTTTTGCACAACAAAGGAAACTATAAACAAGGTGAAAAGACAGGCTTTAGAATGGGAGAAAATAATAGCAAACGGAACAACTGACAAAGAATTAATCTCCAAAATATACAAGTAGCTCATGTAGCTCAATACCAGAAAAACAAATGACCCAATCAAAAAATGAGCCAAAGACCTAAACAGACATTTCTCCAAAGAAGACATACAGATGGCTAACAAACACAGGAAAAGATGCTCAACATCATGATCAGAGAATGCACATCAAGACCACAATGAGGTACCATTCCATTCTGGTCAGAATGGCTGCCATCAAAAAGTCTACAAACAATAAATGTGGGAGAAGGTGTGGGAGAAAAGGGAATCTTCTTACACTGTTGGTAGGAATGCAAACTAGTACAGCCACTATGGAGAACAGTGTGGAGATTCCTTAAAAAACTGGAAATAGAACTGCCATATGACCCGGCAATCCCTCTGCTGGGCATACACACCAAGGAAACCAGAATTGAAAGAGACATGTGTACCCCAATGTTCATCACAGCACTGTTTATAATAGCCAGGACATGGAAGCAACCTAGATGTCCATCAGCAGATGAATGGATAAGAAAGCTGTGGTACATATACACAATGGAGTATTACTCAGCCATTAAAAAGAATACATTTGAATCAGTTCTAATNAAAGAGACATGTGTACCCCAATGTTCATCACAGCACTGTTTATAATAGCCAAGACATGGAAGTGACCTAGATGTCCATCAGCAGATGAATGGATAAGAAAGCTGTGGTACATATACACAATGGAGTATTACTCAGTTATTACAAAGAATGCATTTAAGTCAGTTCTAATGAGGTGGATGAAACTGGAGCCTATTATGCAGAGTGAAGTAAGTCAGAAAGAAAAACACCAATACAGTATATTAACACATACATATGGAATTTAGAAAGATGGTAATGATAACCCTATATACAAGACAGCAAAAGAGACACAGATGTAAAGAATAGACTTTTGGGCCCTGTGGGAGAAGGTGAGGGTGGGATGATTTGAGAGAACAGCATTGAAACATGTATATTACCATATGTGAAATAGATCGCCAGTCCAAGTTTGATGCATGAAACATGGTACTCAAAGCAGGGGCACTGGGACAACCCTGAGGGATGGGGTGGGGAGGGAGGTGGGAGGGGGCTTTGTGATGGGGGGACACATGTACACCACTGGCTGATTCATGTCAATGTGCGGCAAAAACCACTACAATATTGTAAAGTAATTAGCCTCCAATTAAAATAAATAATTAATTTTAAAAAATTAAAAAAAGAATCTGCCTGCAATGCAGGAGACCCAGGTTTGATCCCTGGGTCAGGAAGATCCCCCAGAGAAGGAAATGGTAATCCACTCCGGTATTCTTGCCTGGAGAATTCCATGAACAGAGAAGCCTAGGGCTACAGCCCATGGGGTTGCAAAGAGTCAGACACAACTGAGTGAGTGATTAACAGTTTTAACACTTGTGAGAGTCATTCTAGTAGTCTATGTGGATAATTCAAGCCAGAAAAATTGTCACAGTGTGACTGATTATCAATTGTTGCTAGGACTGTCCTGAGTTCAGCGGGGGAGTGGTCAGGTGTATGGAAACTGGAAATCAAGAAAGACTTCTTGATTTAAAGTCTTGATCCTGAACAAAGGTCATTTTTCCCACAAGGTCTTTCCTGATTTCCAGTCCCTGTAGAATTGATCAATCTTCTTATTTGAATCCTCTATGTATCTGGAACATTGCCTCTTCTGTTAGACTGTACGTGTTTCAGGTAGAGATCGGACCATTCATATCTGTAGCCCCAGTGCTTATAAAGTGTCTGTACAAGTGGATGCATTAAAGTATTCATGAATGAGTGAATAATACTAATAAAAAAAGAGCAACATTCCTGACACAGTCAGCAAGGTCAGCCTCCTCTGACAACCCCGGCCCCGCTTGTCTCCTGAACTCCTTTTGCGCAGACCATCTCCCAGTTCCCCAGCCAGCAAGCTCTCCTGCCTCCGGTAGAACGCTCCTTCCTCTAGCCAGGACACCTGAGACCCCGTCTCCTGGAGCAGGCATCCCACCTCTCCCTTCCCACACTGTCTGTCTAGATAACTGCAAATTACCCTTCAGATACTGGAAGACGTCTGTTCCTTAAGGAGCTCTACTCTTATCCATTAGAGCATGGAGACAATTTGCAATTATACATCTATTTGTGCGATTATTTACTGAACATCTAAGTGTTTATCTCCACAAGGACAAGGGTTGCATGTGATGTGAATCGCTCACCCTGGCTATTCTATCCTTTTCTAGCACACTGCTGGGCTCACAGACAGCAATCAAAACTAAGTATGTTCTCAATGAGCTTATTGTACAGAAATCCTGAAGTTTCATAGAAATTTTCTTTTATCCTCAATGAATAATTATGGTCTTGCTAGTTCATTCAGTGGTCAGAAACTTAAGTGGAGTTGTTGTCAATATATGTATTGTTTTCTTTGGTAAGTTTGATGTGTATATATATATATGTATACATAAGTAAATGTGCAGCTTAATTGGAATATTTAATGTTTCAAAGGACTTTTTATATCATCATTTATCATATTTCCTCATCAAAAAATCTCCGTGAGGTGAATAAATAAAGATATATATATATATATATACACACACACATATATATAATGTAATAATAAGTATCTACTATAGTATATAGCAGATATCTACATATAATATGTGGTAGATACATAATAGTATATAAAATATCCTAACATATAATGTACGTGGGTTCCCAAGTGGCTCAGTGGTGAAGATTCTTCCTGCCAAGCAGGAGACACAGGTTTGATCCTTGGGTTGGGAAGATCCCCTGGAGAAGGAAATGGGCAACCCACTCCAGTATTCTTGCCTGAGAAATCCCATGGACATAAGAACCTGGCCAGCTACAGTCCAGGGGGTAGCAAAAGAGTTGACATGACTTAGAGACTAAACAATAACAAAATAATGTATGTACTATATGTTATATACTGTGTGGTAGATATATATTATCATAACATATATTCTAATTTACTAGAATGCAATTATATACTATATAAACATAATAGATATTACATATGTTATATAAGCCAATTAACCATTTGGGAAAGGAGTACATCAAGTCTGTATATTGTCACCCTCCTTATTTAACTTATATGCATAGTACATCATGCGAAATGCTGGGCTGGATAAATCACAAGCTGGAATCAAGATTGCAGGGAGAAATATCAATAACCTCAGATACGCAGATGACACCACCTAAATGGCAGAAAGCAAAGAGGAACTAAAGAACCTCTTGATGAAGGTAAAAGAGGAGAGTGAAAAACCTGGTTTAAAACTCAACATTCAAAAAGCTAAGATCATGGCATCTGGTCCCATCACTTCATGGCAAATAGATGGGGAAACAATGGAAACAGTGACAGACTTTATTTTCTTGGGCTCCAAAGTCACTGCGGATGGTGACTGCAGGCATGGAATTAAAAGATGCTTCCTCCTGGGAAGAAAAGTTATGACCAACCTAGACAGAGACATCACTTTGCCGACAAAGGTCAGTCTAGTCAAAGCTATAATTTTTCCAATGGCAATCCACTCCAGTATTCTTGCCTGGAGAATCCCATGGACGGAGAAGCCTAGTAGGTTACAGTCCACAGGGTCGCAAAGAGTCGGACACGACTGAGTGACTTCACCACCTAATGTATGGATGTGAGAGTTGGACCATAAAGAAGGCTGAATGCAGAAGAATTTATGCTTTTGAACTGCGGTGCTGGAGAAGACTCCTGAGAGTCCCTTGGACAGCAAGGAGTTCAAACCAGTCAATCCTAAAGGAAATCAACTCTGATTATTCATTGGAAGGACTTATGCTGAAACTGAAGCTCCAATATTTTGACCATCTGATGTGAAGAGTCAACACATTGGAAAAGGCCCTGATGATGAGAAGGACTGAGGGCAAGAAGAGAAGGAGACCACAGTGGGTGAAATGTTTGAATGGCATCACTGCACTGACTCAACGGATATGAGTTTGAGTAAACTCTGGGATATAGTGAAGGACAAGGAAGGCTGGCGTCCTGTAGACCATGGGGTCGAAAAGTCAGATACGACTAAGCTACTGAACAACAACAAGGCAGCATATTATACATAATTACCTAAAGCCACCCTGTAAGCTCATTGCAAAGACAGAATTCATTATGGAATTTTATAATCCGGAGTGATGATTAAGATGCTTATAACTCTATGTGGGTGGTGTTGAAAAGAATGACTCCAGACAATTCTTCCTTCCATGTGTGAAAACCGCTCTTTAATTTTTACACAATCTTTTGCTGTTTGCTCATGAAAATAAATAGACGGCTGCTATGAGAAATCTTTCATTGCAGACTTGTCTGCGGGAATGAAGCTGAAGTCAGGAAGCAGTCGAGCCCAAAATGGTCTTGCTGACAACCATGTTCTTGGATCAGAGCCCCAGACCTGCAGTGTACCGAGAAGACTTCTCCACAGTTTGGATGGGTAAGCTTGAAAACTAAAGGACATGTAATTTGGAGAAAAGGTAGAATTCCTCCTTTAAGTAGAAGGAGTTAGGAGGAACAAAGAAAGTAAAGTTACAAGTGTTTATCATTTACTTTGCATCCAAGACTTTGCTTAGCAGTTTCCAATGTTTCGTCTTTCTTAGTTAATTCTCCCCACACCCTGAGAGATGGAGGTATTATTATTGTCATGTTACAACAGAGAAGTCAGTTAACATGCATTGTGTCAAAGGGGTATCCTGACTTGTGGATCTGTTCTACCACTCTGAGCTCCACAAATCAATTCCAAGAGCTTAAGATCCTCTTGGAGACATTTTCCAGTTAAAGTGAATATTCTATCATAAACTGACTGTCCCATTAGAGGAGTTCCTAGGATCTATGAAATGAAATGTCTGGTATGATGTCAGGGCTTGGGGTTGCCATGCCAACCCT
Source organism: Oreotragus oreotragus (assembly GCA_006410675.1). Classification (NCBI taxonomy): domain Eukaryota; kingdom Metazoa; phylum Chordata; class Mammalia; order Artiodactyla; family Bovidae; genus Oreotragus; species Oreotragus oreotragus. The sequence continues at coordinate 442,909 of SJYX01002328.1, read as the reverse complement.
CTGCAGATGCCTGCAGAGCTGGCTTGTACATAACTCCTTATTCTCACACCTTGCCATAAGTGATACTTGGCAGCACTCTTAGTGAGATGGGTTTTCCATGGTCCTCCTTATTTGCAATGGACAGTTGTCATCCTAGAGCTGCTTTGCTACTTTGTCACTAATTCTCCACACCTCTATCACATTGGTAATATCCTCCAAAAAGCCACTACCATGTCAGTAATTCCCAGGCCCTGTCCTTGGTGTTCCCGCCCTGTTATTTGGGATGTTCATGTGTCACGCTCGAGCATCCTAAATAACAGGGTGGGAACACCAAGGACAGGGCCTGGAATTACACTCGGGCTTCCCTCGTAGCTCAGTTGGTAAAGAATCCACCTGCAATGCAGGAGAGCCCAGTTTAATTCCTGGGTTGGGAAGATCTCCCTGGAGAAGGGATAGGCTACCCACTCCAGTATTCTTGGGCTTCCCCTGTGGCTCAGCTGGTAAAGAATCCGTCTGCAATGTGGGAGACCTGGGTTTGATCCCTGGGCTGGAAAGATCTCCTGGAGAAGGGAAAGGCTACCCACTTCAGTATTCTGGCCTGGAGAATTCCATGGACTGTATAGTCCATAGGGTCACAAAAGAGTCAGACACAGCTGAGCAACTTTCACTTTCACTGTGTCAAACTCAGCTTGGAGGCTTGCTCCAGGTGGACCGTTATTTCTTTCATCTTGTTCTGAGTCAGGATGTCATGATAACATGTTCCAGTCATGATACCAAGCATCTTCAATATATTTTATTATCTAACCCATAAAATCACACTGAAAGATAGGAATAGCTGTGATTCTCTATTTTTCTGAAAAGGAAGCTGAAACGAAAGAAAACTTCCCCAAGGACACAGAGTTTGACAGAGGCGGAGCTGGGAGTCTGCATGCAGGCATTCTCTCTTTGAGGCCGGCATGGTACCACCCGGCATGTAAGGAGCAGATGGATGGGAACAGGTGGGCATCCTTGACTTTGTTTTCTACCTTTATTTTGGCAAGCCACTACGTCATACACAGTGTGCTGCTTTAGCATGGATATGGATGGACTGTACTGTGCTCAGCGGCTTAGTTGTGTCCGACTCCTTGATCTTCTCTGGACTGTAGCCCACCAGGCTCCTTTGTCTGTGGGATTTCCCAGGCAAGAATACTGGAGTGGTTGCCATTCCTCCTCCAGGGGATCTTCCCAACCCAGGGATAGAACCCTTGTCTCCTGTGTCTCCTTCATTGCAGGTAGATTCTTTACTGTTGAGTCATTGGGGAAGCTCATAGATACGGATAACTCTTACTAAATAAGATATATAGATAATCTTTATCATACAAAATTGATAGGCAGGAAACATACTGATATTGTATGACTCAAACCTCACCCCTGCAAGGGCATTTACAGACATAAGTGTACTTTGTACCCTAGAAGATGACATCTGCCACTCAGACACTGTAATGAACAAGTCAAAACAGAAAAAAGTTGCCAAGTTCTGACACTCCATGTGAGGTCAGAGCACGTGTTAGCATGGAGGAACTCTCTATGATCCTGAAGGGTCTTGGGAGAAGAGAGAAATTAGGAATTGGGGAAATGACACAGAAAGAGACGACCGAAGAGGTTTCTGTGTGTGCATATTATACCTCCCGCTACACAGAGCTGGTCACTCCTGACCCCTCATTTTCAATCTTGTCTTCTAGGACTCTTGCCACTGGAATCCGTTGAGTGCTGAGACTGTTCTCAACTTGTACTTGTTGAATGAATTAACCTGGAAACTATTTTCGGTGGGACTTCATATTTGATTTCAAAGATATTTGATTTGATGTGAAATTCAGCAGAAAAAATGTTATATATATATATAATTTTGTTAGAATATATGTATTTCAATGATTCTGTAGCATAATGTGGAAGCACCTTTCGCTTCTGTTTAAAATCTTTGGCTGAATGTGGGTTTTCTCTGGGGAGGTTGGGGTACATGCTCAGCTTTTTGCTAATCTGGGGCCTTGGCAAGGCTGCCTTGTGCCTTGGTGATTTGCACGCATCACCTACAGATTGGCACTTGCTATCCACTTCCACAAGGGTTAAATCAAGAGCTAGCTGTTGCAGCTATAGATCTTCATCACCCTGAAAAGAGTTCAGGGTGGAAATTAGGAATGAGGGACTCTGTACTCTGGGAAACACTGGTAGAACAGGTCTTCAGACTGATATTTTCAGGAGATGAATTTATGATCCCAATTCTTGCATCTCCTCATATCTAGAAAGGCACTAAATTCCTTCATGGTGATGTCTGCCCCTCATGACNATATCTACATATAATATGTGGTAGATACATAATAGTATATAAAATATCCTAACATATAATGTACGTGGGTTCCCAAGTGGCTCAGTGGTGAAGATTCTTCCTGCCAAGCAGGAGACACAGGTTTGATCCTTGGGTTGGGAAGATCCCCTGGAGAAGGAAATGGGCAACCCACTCCAGTATTCTTGCCTGAGAAATCCCATGGACATAAGAACCTGGCCAGCTACAGTCCAGGGGGTAGCAAAAGAGTTGACATGACTTAGAGACTAAACAATAACAAAATAATGTATGCACTATATGTTATATACTGTGTGGTAGATATATATTATCATAACATATATTCTAATTTACTAGAATGCAATTATATACTATATAAACATAATAGATATTACATATGTTATATAAGCCAATTAACCATTTGGGAAAGGAGTACATCAAGTCTGTATATTGTCACCCTCCTTATTTAACTTATATGCATAGTACATCATGCGAAATGCTGGGCTGGATAAATCACAAGCTGGAATCAAGATTGCAGGGAGAAATATCAATAACCTCAGATACGCAGATGACACCACCTAAATGGCAGAAAGCAAAGAGGAACTAAAGAACCTCTTGATGAAGGTAAAAGAGGAGAGTGAAAAACCTGGTTTAAAACTCAACATTCAAAAAGCTAAGATCATGGCATCTGGTCCCATCACTTCATGGCAAATAGATGGGGAAACAATGGAAACAGTGACAGACTTTATTTTCTTGGGCTCCAAAGTCACTGCGGATGGTGACTGCAGGCATGGAATTAAAAGATGCTTCCTCCTGGGAAGAAAAGTTATGACCAACCTAGACAGAGACATCACTTTGCCGACAAAGGTCAGTCTAGTCAAAGCTATAATTTTTCCAATGGCAATCCACTCCAGTATTCTTGCCTGGAGAATCCCATGGACAGAGAAGCCTAGTAGGTTACAGTCCACAGGGTCGCAAAGAGTCGGACACGACTGAGTGACTTCACCACCTAATGTATGGATGTGAGAGTTGGACCATAAAGAAGGCTGAATGCAGAAGAATTTATGCTTTTGAACTGTGGTGCTGGAGAAGACTCCTGAGAGTCCCTTGGACAGCAAGGAGTTCAAACCAGTCAATCCTAAAGGAAATCAACTCTGATTATTCATTGGAAGGACTTATGCTGAAACTGAAGCTCCAATATTTTGACCATCTGATGTGAAGAGTCAACACATTGGAAAAGGCCCTGATGATGAGAAGGACTGAGGGCAAGAAGAGAAGGAGACCACAGTGGGTGAAATGTTTGAAGGGCATCACTGCACTGACTCAACGGATATGAGTTTGAGTAAACTCTGGGATATAGTGAAGGACAAGGAAGGCTGGCGTCCTGTAGACCATGGGGTCGAAAAGTCAGATACGACTAAGCTACTGAACAACAACAAGGCAGCATATTATACATAATTACCTAAAGCCACCCTGTAAGCTCATTGCAAAGACAGAATTCATTATGGAATTTTATAATCCGGAGTGATGATTAAGATGCTTATAACTCTATGTGGGTGGTGTTGAAAAGAATGACTCCAGACAATTCTTCCTTCCATGTGTGAAAACCGCTCTTTAATTTTTACACAATCTTTTGCTGTTTGCTCATGAAAATAAATAGACGGCTGCTATGAGAAATCTTTCATTGCAGACTTGTCTGCGGGAATGAAGCTGAAGTCAGGAAGCAGTCGAGCCCAAAATGGTCTTGCTGACAACCATGTTCTTGGATCAGAGCCCCAGACCTGCAGTGTACCGAGAAGACTTCTCCACAGTTTGGATGGGTAAGCTTGAAAACTAAAGGACATGTAATTTGGAGAAAAGGTAGAATTCCTCCTTTAAGTAGAAGGAGTTAGGAGGAACAAAGAAAGTAAAGTTACAAGTGTTTATCATTTACTTTGCATCCAAGACTTTGCTTAGCAGTTTCCAATGTTTCGTCTTTCTTAGTTAATTCTCCCCACACCCTGAGAGATGGAGGTATTATTATTGTCATGTTACAACAGAGAAGTCAGTTAACATGCATTGTGTCAAAGGGGTATCCTGACTTGTGGATCTGTTCTACCACTCTGAGCTCCACAAATCAATTCCAAGAGCTTAAGATCCTCTTGGAGACATTTTCCAGTTAAAGTGAATATTCTATCATAAACTGACTGTCCCATTAGAGGAGTTCCTAGGATCTATGAAATGAAATGTCTGGTATGATGTCAGGGCTTGGGGTTGCCATGCCAACCCTCTGCAGATGCCTACAGAGCTGGCTTGTACATAACTCCTTATTCTCACACCTTGCCATAAGTGATACTTGGCAGCACTCTTAGTGAGATGGGTTTTCCATGGTCCTCCTTATTTGCAATGGACAGTTGTCATCCTAGAGCTGCTTTGCTACTTTGTCACTAATTCTCCACACCTCTATCACATTGGTAATATCCTCCAAAAAGCCACTACCATGTCAGTAATTCCCAGGCCCTGTCCTTGGTGTTCCCGCCCTGTTATTTGGGATGTTCATGTGTCACGCTCGAGCATCCTAAATAACAGGGTGGGAACACCAAGGACAGGGCCTGGAATTACACTCGGGCTTCCCTCGTAGCTCAGTTGGTAAAGAATCCACCTGCAATGCAGGAGAGCCCAGTTTAATTCCTGGGTTGGGAAGATCTCCCTGGAGAAGGGATAGGCTACCCACTCCAGTATTCTTGGGCTTCCCCTGTGGCTCAGCTGGTAAAGAATCCGTCTGCAATGTGGGAGACCTGGGTTTGATCCCTGGGCTGGAAAGATCTCCTGGAGAAGGGAAAGGCTACCCACTTCAGTATTCTGGCCTGGAGAATTCCATGGACTGTATAGTCCATAGGGTCACAAAAGAGTCAGACACAGCTGAGCAACTTTCACTTTCACTGTGTCAAACTCAGCTTGGAGGCTTGCTCCAGGTGGACCGTTATTTCTTTCATCTTGTTCTGAGTCAGGATGTCATGATAACATGTTCCAGTCATGATACCAAGCATCTTCAATATATTTTATTATCTAACCCATAAAATCACACTGAAAGATAGGAATAGCTGTGATTCTCTATTTTTCTGAAAAGGAAGCTGAAACGAAAGAAAACTTCCCCAAGGACACAGAGTTTGACAGAGGCGGAGCTGGGAGTCTGCATGCAGGCATTCTCTCTTTGAGGCCGGCATGGTACCACCCGGCATGTAAGGAGCAGATGGATGGGAACAGGTGGGCATCCTTGACTTTGTTTTCTACCTTTATTTTGGCAAGCCACTACGTCATACACAGTGTGCTGCTTTAGCATGGATATGGATGGACTGTACTGTGCTCAGCGGCTTAGTTGTGTCCGACTCCTTGATCTTCTCTGGACTGTAGCCCACCAGGCTCCTTTGTCTGTGGGATTTCCCAGGCAAGAATACTGGAGTGGTTGCCATTCCTCCTCCAGGGGATCTTCCCAACCCAGGGATAGAACCCTTGTCTCCTGTGTCTCCTTCATTGCAGGTAGATTCTTTACTGTTGAGTCATTGGGGAAGCTCATAGATACGGATAACTCTTACTAAATAAGATATATAGATAATCTTTATCATACAAAATTGATAGGCAGGAAACATACTGATATTGTATGACTCAAACCTCACCTCTGCAAGGGCATTTACAGACATAAGTGTACTTTGTACCCTAGAAGATGACATCTGCCACTCAGACACTGTAATGAACAAGTCAAAACAGAAAAAAGTTGCCAAGTTCTGACACTCCATGTGAGGTCAGAGCACGTGTTAGCATGGAGGAACTCTCTATGATCCTGAAGGGTCTTGGGAGAAGAGAGAAATTAGGAATTGGGGAAATGACACAGAAAGAGACGACCGAAGAGGTTTCTGTGTGTGCATATTATACCTCCCGCTACACAGAGCTGGTCACTCCTGACCCCTCATTTTCAATCTTGTCTTCTAGGACTCTTGCCACTGGAATCCGTTGAGTGCTGAGACTGTTCTCAACTTGTACTTGTTGAATGAATTAACCTGGAAACTATTTTCGGTGGGACTTCATATTTGATTTCAAAGATATTTGATTTGATGTGAAATTCAGCAGAAAAAATGTTATATATATATATAATTTTGTTAGAATATATGTATTTCAATGATTCTGTAGCATAATGTGGAAGCACCTTTCGCTTCTGTTTAAAATCTTTGGCTGAATGTGGGTTTTCTCTGGGGAGGTTGGGGTACATGCTCAGCTTTTTGCTAATCTGGGGCCTTGGCAAGGCTGCCTTGTGCCTTGGTGATTTGCACGCATCACCTACAGATTGGCACTTGCTATCCACTTCCACAAGGGTTAAATCAAGAGCTAGCTGTTGCAGCTATAGATCTTCATCACCCTGAAAAGAGTTCAGGGTGGAAATTAGGAATGAGGGACTCTGTACTCTGGGAAACACTGGTAGAACAGGTCTTCAGACTGATATTTTCAGGAGATGAATTTATGATCCCAATTCTTGCATCTCCTCATATCTAGAAAGGCACTAAATTCCTTCATGGTGATGTCTGCCCCTCATGACTAACAGTAACCTTCACTAGAGTAACAGAAACCTCTGCAAAAAAAAAAAAAAGTGCTTGAGTGTATGTACTCCCTGTTCACCAAAATCACATTTATTCTGAACCTCTCTCCACCCCTCACCTCTTTGAAACAGTTTTTCAGAGCTACCTGAGATGCTGTCTCCTAGACTAGAGTCCTCATTTTGCCCCCAAATAAAACTTAACTCACAGTGTTTATGTGTATTTTAGCAAATTCATTGACATAAAACCCTCCTTGAGTAACTTTTGTTAATATCTTTAGCCTATATGTTAGAAAATATTTCACAGTAATATGAAGTTTATTCAAGTACTCTCTTTAACTTTTCATGTTTGGAGTTTGTTAAAGACACTTTTTGGACTGGATATATTGCAAAGGTGGTATAAAATTATGGCACTCAGAAAGGGTAACATTCATATTCTTACAACCAACTGCATCATCATGAATTAGTCTTATGGTTTTGATTCAATTTGGGGGGAAGCTAAATGCTGTAATCTTGTAGGGGTACCGCGGTTGGGAAGCAGTGCACTGAATTTCCTGTGGCACTCAGGGTGTTCTCTGCATTTCCCTGCAGCAAATAGCCTATTGGCTTAGTGGCAGGAAGTCATCTGTAAATTGGGGATGTAGTAAGCCACAGACAGGAGGAGCCTGGGCAGGATCTGGACTGCAGGAGAAAACAATGATCGTAGTCTACTTGCATCTTTCTTCCTGCGTATGGTCGTGGGAGTGGCCTCTCTGAAACCTCATGGTTTTGCTGTGTTACTCCATGTGTGGAAAAGCAGCTTCAGGCTTGTTTACAAGCAAGGGTGTCACCTACCCTGTTAAAGAGCTCTGTAGAATGTGGAATCTCAATAATTCCACGTTGACGTTACAGGACCTATAGTTCTCATCTTAATAAGAGAATGCCTACTGCATCTGCCGCAAAGTTGAAATGAGAATGCACGTAAAATCTTCAATCCCCAAATAAAAACTCCAGAGAGATGAATAACAAAGCAGATTCTTACCAGTCGGGAAATCATTTAGCATTTCAGTAGCTCATGCCTGAGCCACAGTAGGACTTGGTGGGAATGTGCGGCCTAGAAAAACCACTGTAAAGATTGCTGATGCCTGAGTCACAAGCTAGAATATGATTTTGCTACTTGGTCCTTTGCTATCCATCACTCTTCTTAGCACAAGTTTCCAGACTCTCTGGCTGTTCAGATAGTAATTCCACGTTGACGTTACAGGACCTATAGTTCTCATCTTAATAAGAGAATGCCTACTGCATCTACCGCAAAGTTGAAATGAGAATGCACGTAAAATCTTCAATCCCCAAATAAGAACTCCAGAGAGATGAATAACAAAGCAAATTCTTACCAGTCGGGAAATCATTTAACATTTCAGTAGCTCATGCCTGAGCCACAGTAGGACTTGGTGGGAATGTGCGGCCTAGAAAAAACCACTGTAAAGATTGCTGATGCCTGAGTCACAAGCTAGAATATGATTCTGCTACTTGGTCCTTTGCTATCCATCACTCTTCTTAGCACAAGTTTCCAGACTCTCTGGCTGTTCAGATTATGTTTTCCCTCCTGCTCCAGGTAGCAAATTGACAGTGAAGCTGGGGAGTGTAAATGTTGGGGCAATAGAAATTATGTAAATGTTGCATTCCAGCAAGACAAATNCTGCTACTTGGTCCTTTGCTATCCATCACTCTTCTTAGCACAAGTTTCCAGACTCTCTGGCTGTTCAGATTATGTTTTCCCTCCTGCTCCAGGTAGCAAATTGACAGTGAAGCTGGGGAGTGTAAATGTTGGGGCAATAGAAATTATGTAAATGTTGCATTCCAGCAAGACAAATTTCAAGCCCTTGAGGTCTTTCAAGGAGCATTAATTTTAGAAATTATACACAAAATTTAACTTTTTCATGCTAATAGTGATTTCATAAAGAAAAACTCATTAGTAAAGGTGACAAATATGAAGTTCTATTGAACATTTAAATTCAAGGATCTCAGTGAATGCCCTGGGGAGGTATTTACCCAGCCAATGACTCTCTGATGTTATTAAGAAGTAATTTATTCAAGAAAGTCTCCATTCATGAGTTTACATAAGAACAATATCTACTTTACAAAGGCTTGTGTTCTCAGTATAGCACATACCTAATTTACAATGACTTTTGGTTAAAATTTTCATTAGGTTGGCTCAATAGTATTTGATAATTTTAATTCAGTTTTACGAGATCCCAGGTTCCCATTTATAGGAAGAGAAAATGAATGCAGAGGAAATAAATTTTTAAAGAGCAAATTTATCTCTCAAATGAGCTCTGCTAATTTCAGTAGCAAATCTGAGGTGGAAGAAAGGTAACCTTTAGCAATTCTATGGAAGTTCTTTTGGGCACAGACTCTGGACATCCATTAAAAAACCCACTCAGTTCCACAGCATCAGTGCTCTGCAACTATGCCAACCTGTGCAATGATTTTTACAATGGACTTTTTTGTGAAATATGGACGTGGAAGAGGGGCCCCCAGGGTTTAAGCACAGGGTGTTTTCATGGTTGAAGACAGGAAGGGAACAGAGCTCCTCAGGCATATATCAGATCTAGAAAAACAGAACCAAAATAGATGAGAGATGACTGTTCCCTGTTCCTTAAAGAATATGCAATTATGAGAGTTGAAGAATTTAGGGGAGAAAATTATTACTCGGGCTTTAATCAAGAATGTGAAATCAGGGCAGACTGAGAGCCCCAGATAAAGGAAGGTGAGAAAGACACATCACAGGACCGGTCATTGAAGAACAGATCAGCCCTGATTTCCCTGGTTGTTCAGACAGTAAAGAATGTGCCTGCAATGTGGAAGATCCGGGTTCAGTCCCTGGGTCAGGGAGATTCTCTGGAGAAGGGAATGGCAACCCACTCCAGTATTCTTGCCTGGAGAATCCCATGGACAGAGGAGCCTGGTGGGCTACAGTCCATGGGGTCGCAAAGAGTCAGACATGACTGAGTAACTAACACACTTGCCTTGCCTGACTGGAGAAGGGATGAGGTTAGCAGGAGGTTATAACACACACACACACACACACACAGAGAAAATTAAGGGTTTTTTTTTTAGCAATTAAGTTTCCTGTTAAAATTCTCTGATTTAGACTTATATAACAACTTCAAACTCCTTGCCAACTAATCTGCAAATAGCATAGGGCTATGCAAAGGACTGATGCTGAAGCTAAAGCTCCAATTCTTTGGCCACCTATGTGGAGAGCCAACTCTTTGGAAAAGACCCTGATGCTGGGAAAGATTGAGGGTGGGAGAAGGAAGGGGCAACAGAGAATGAGATGACTGGATGGACTCACCGAATCAATGGACATGAATTTGAGCAAACTCTGAGAGATAGTGAAGGGCAGGGAAGCCTGGCATGCTGCAGCCCATGGGGTCACAAAGAGCTGGACACACTTAGTGACTTAATGAATAGCAACAACAACAATGCAAAGTGAAACACTACCCCTCCAATCTTATCAACAAATTGAAAGAATCAAATATTATTTGCCAACAATGCAGTCCAACATCTCTCAATATGGTTACTATGTTGATAGAGGAAACGTAAATAAAATTCCCTGTGACATAATGGTCCAGGGTCCTGATGACCCAGCTGTGGTTTACAATGATTCCTGTAACAATTGTGGGTGAAAAAGCTAGTGAAGGCACTTTGCTCCGTATCCTGCCATTTCCATTCTGAACTGGGCTCTTTCCTCTGACTTTTCAAGTAAAGGAAGAGGTCTCCTAAGAAGTATTCAGTGAATTTGATCAATGTAGAAAGCCAAACTAGATCGTTCACCTTCTAAATGTCAGATTTTATTGACTAAAATCTTATTTGTGTTTATTCTCTGTATCTAGCTCTTACAAATACCCTTGGTCTATTAGGAAACAGACTGTTTCTAAAAGTCTTCTTTATCGATAGTTATAAAGTCAGCCTTATATTAAGTCAGGATTCAAATGAACATTTGATTTTTTGGGGTCTTGGCCTCTGAGATATTACATAAAACTTTTGAAGCTAAAGTCAAATGCCCTATTTATTAGTTGTATACGAACTGTATATGAACTATACTCTGTCTAAAATGTTTTCTGTGAGTGTTAGAAGTGAATCTACAGAATATATGGTTTATGATTGTCATTGTCATTATAAGTTACAGCTCTGTAATTTATAGTACATAATGAAATGAGATGATAAAAATGACATCAAGCTTTGGATTTTAGTGTCTAAATCACCCATTTTACTCATCATTTGGCAGCTAAATATCTCTTAAGTGCTGTGCAAGGTTTCATGATTTAATGTTTGCCCAAAGAACAGAGAGAAATATGTTGAGCTGTGCTACTAAGTAGAGTCAGACTATGCTTCATGAGACCATCGGAAGGCAGGGCCAGAGTTCAAGCTGATCTGTCTACCTCTGGACTTCTGATTCCCAGAGGCTCATCAAACCCACAAGATGCACGGAGAAAATTTACAGAGAAAATTCATGGAGTTTTCCGCTTTCCCATCACTACATTTAACTTACTCTGACAGCCCTTTCAAGCTCTTCTTTTCTCTGAAAAATTGATATTTGGGGCTCTGGTGGTCTTTAGTATTTAGCCTTCTGCCTTTATGAGCTTTGCTGTGACCAGAGAGAATTCATTATTTTGGAGGAATCTTAGCTCATGGTGGTGAAAGGTTCACTGTGGTAGCTTCCAGTGTTGCGACTATTATGTGCCTAGAGGTTTTCTTAAAAACTCTGTAGCCTATAAACCTTGTTCTTCAGTTTAGGAGTTTCAAAACAGAATATTCTATTCTTGTGTTGGAAGGTGGCCTAATATGACGAAGTACTCATTAACTGCAATTTTTCAACTTTATTCTACTGAGCCCTCTGCCAATGCAAAGGACTGCCATTCCCACCCTTTACACCCTGCCCCTCAGACGCTGGGTAAGATTATGGCCAGAAAACAGTGGCATCTAGTTTCAAGGTCACTTTGTCTTGCCTCTGCTTTAAATAGGTAGTAATCATGATCAGACTTCACACTGATGGAGGACCGAGACACTTAGTAGTGTGACCCCCATGATTTTAGGGACTTTGTGATAGTCCTCTGACTCCTTGTGTTTCCCAACTCTTGCCTCATATTAAAACAAACACAGTTCACCATTATCAGTGGTGCTTTCTTGATCCCCAGACACGACTGTCAGGTGATATGTGAAGGCTATAACATAGATAACTCCCAAGATGTTATTAATTATACATCAAGGTGCAGGAAATATGTGAGAAAGGGAACCAAGAAAGGAGAGGGATAAGAAATAAAAAATCCAGAAATTGTGGAGATGTTCCACAAAACTAGACAAAACTCCAGGGCTTCACAGGATCTAAATTGCTTTTTGTCACTCTCTCAATTAGAGAAGCTAATCCTGATGTTATTGAACACTCCTGAGCAATAAAGTGTGTGAAATAACTTCCCTCTCATAACCAAGTGATGGTATGTGACCCAGATCACAACTACTATCCATGCAATGCATACATATTTTAGGATTAAGTTAAGTTTTTGCTTTTCCATCTGTGCTCTAATTCTGTGCCATGTGTCACCTAACAAGGTTTTATCCATTATTCTTTTATTCAGTTCACTGTGTTTTGTTCCTCTTGTCCCTTGAAAATTAGCCTGTCTGTAATCAGAAATCACTTCCCCTCACAGTTCAGTGCATCTACTGGAGAAGCAGCAAATGCTTGTTTACAGGGCTGGTAATTGGATTAAAACTTTGAAAAGAAACAGAAAAATGGAATGTGTTGAAAAAAATGAAAGACTAGAGCATGAAAATCAACAAAGCCAAAACAAATTAAAAAGCCCTAATGGATGAAATTGCTATTAATAGAAATCACCTATCAGGTACAATGTTCCAGAGTTTATCAATATTCAATTGCAATAATATTTGAAAACCTAAGAGAAGAAGGGAAAGGGTTCTTGTGAATAGCTCTTCTCTGGGGATGAATTGAGGATGGTTGATTAGTTTCTGTGCATCTTCTGAACTGTCTTAAAAAATGGGCAGTGCATAAAACCTGCACAAGATACGGATATGGAAACACTACAGTAGGGATGGTGATCCTGTGTTAGATTATTTAAGGAGAATTAAGAAACCTTTTACATTTGAATACTGTTATTTCGATAAAATCACAGAAAACAAAAAGGTAAGTAATATCTTTTCCCACAAATTCTTGCTGAGTGATGTGAACAAGCATAATGTGACAGTGAGAGTCATTGGGTACAGTGTGCCATTTTGTCAACGTGGAAATGATGGCACTGTCATATAGCTGGCTGCTTCCAACCTTAAAACTATATTTGGACCTAATTTTCTCTATATTCTTCTAATAACCATATTCAAAATATTTTTTCAAAAGAAGCCAATGTTTTGGATAAACAAAATAAAATACCTTGCAAGAAACCAAAAGCAATAGAAGTATAGGAATTTGAAGTCAAATAGTCATACTGGGATGTCAATATCCAACAACAGGAAAACTTTGATATAAATGTGGTCCAAAGAGGAGGTGGAGCAGACCCAACAGCAAACACAATCCAAAAGAGAAAAATGCAAAGAGAAACAACAGAAATGTTTATACATCAAAAAGCAGAAAATTGAATTCACGTGAGTTAACCACCATCACTACCTTTTTATGAGGTATCTTTAAACTGTCCATCTTCAGTCTACAAAAGATGCAGTCTCTTACCTGTGTGGTGGGATCACTCCGTCTTAAGCTCTGCAGATCTAAAGATGAAAATAATACAAGTAATTACGTTCGGTCCTTTAATTTGATAAACATATTCTATGCTAAGATAATTTTTTAAATGTGCTCATTATTTTCGTTAAAAAAAAGATAGAATGAAAGCAATGCATCATAATTAAGCACATGAGATGAATTTTCTGTTATTTGCTCTTGCAGTTTGCTCATTGACCTAAAGAGACAGCAGGAGTAAAATTTAGTTGTGGGGAACTTGTTCAGTCTTCATCAGAATAGAATGATGGTGCTGAGTAACTGATTTCTGACTGTTGCTACAGCTGTGCTGATAAGATTTTATAAGGGTTTGTCTATACTATCTTAGGGATTTTGGTACCTAACGACTACTCTCTATTTTATCCATGTTGATTGAATTGTGGGGAAGAAAGAGAATCAATGCCCTTCCTTTGCCACAGAAATCCTATCTAGGGACTTAATGTCACAGAATTATTACAGGAATCTGCTTGGTCTGTTTTATTTAGGTTGTAAAATCCAGAACATTAGTCAATTGTTCTGCTCCGATGCTTACTGAAATCCATTTACCACATGTAACATTTTCATTTTTTGACCAAGCAATAAAAACTGGGTTCTAAAATGTTTTAGATGAGTTACAATTCCTTTCCTGCTTGTCAAGAGTATAAGACTGATGAATTGGGAGCAATGAGGAATATAAATATATAAATGGAAAACCTGAATCCAATTCTAGAACCTCTGAATCAATGGATTAGCCTACCCAGTGGTTGGCAAGCTGTGGCCCAAAGGGCAGAATCCAGCCTTCCTCCTGTTTTATATGAGCTAAGAATGGTTATTACTTTTGTAAGGTATTGAAAAAAATTTAAACAGAATAGTATTTCATAGTATGTAAAAATAATACAAAATTCAAATTTGGGTGTTCGTAAATGCGGTTTTATTGGGACACAGCCACACGCATTTGTATGCATGCTGCCCATGGACACTTTCACTATAATCCAGGTGGAGGTAAGTAGGTAAGTAGTTATAAGAGGTAAGTAGTTGGAACAACGGGGATATAGCCTGAAAACTGTAAAATATTTACTACCTGGCTCTTTAGGTAAAAATGTATTGACCTGTGAGATTCCTTCTTTGTTGGGGACACAGGTGGGAGGTGATATGATGAGATCCTAATAACTGAAGCTCATCATTACAGGTAGGCAAATTAGACCTTTTCAGACAATTGAAACAAAAGTGACTGCATTTCATTCTGGGGTCCTCTAGGATGAAGATCGTATAGGGTGAGTTTATAAACACATGGAGTCCTTAGCTGTTTGCGTGGGAAGTTCTAGGCTGGCTTCATTGCTGGACTCTAGTTACTTATCAATAATAAGATTTCAAGACTCTCCTTAATATTTGATAAGAATATCTAGAATCTTAACCCAATACGGAATAAATAAAAAACAACTCTTAAAGGAAATGAAACATACCATGTAAGTATATGCATACAATGATTTATATGAAGCATTTCTATGAGGTTCAAAAACAGACATAACTAAATTATATTTTTAATGAAAGGATATATACATATAACATATATATTCACATATGTACAGTAAAGGGTTAACCTTTCCCAAGAGAGGTCTGGCCTGTGCCCTCAGCTCTTGGGATACCCCTACCTGATAAGAGTGTTGTTGTTTACCTGGGGGCCTTGGTTTATAAAAGATAATTTATGCTGCCAATGTGATTTATAGCCCACAGGGAGTTTGGACCTTGAAACTTAACCTCTGGAGGGGCTGGAGACAAAGATTAGCCTAGCAGATGACCAACTTTCTTATGTGACTGAGTCCTGGTTAAACTTCTGGACTCCAAGCAGTGCTAAGGGGAAGGTTCATACAAATACATGCTTACCTCAAGAAATAAGAAAAAAGTAAAATAAATAACCTAACTCGACACCTAAAGCAACTAGAAAAGGAAGAAATGAAGAACCCCAGGGTTAGTAGAAGGAAAGAAATCTTAAAAATCAGGGCAGAAATAAATGTAAAAGAAACAAAAGAGACCATAGCAAAAATCAACAAAACTAAACGCTGGTTCTTTGAGAAGATAAATAAAACTGACAAACCATTAGCCAGACTCATCAAGAAACAAAGGGAGAAGAACCAAATCAACAAAATTAGAAATGAAAATGGAGAAATCACAACAGACAACACAGAAATACAAAGGATCATAAGAGACTACCATCAGCAACTATATGCCAATAAAATGGACATCTTGGAAGAAATGAACAAATTCTTAGAAAAGTATAACTTTTCAAAACTGAACCAGGAAGAAATAGAAAATCTTAACAGACCCATCACAAGCACGGAAATTGAAACTGTAATCAGAAATCTTCCAGCAAACAAAAGACCAGGACCAGATGGCTTCACAGCTGAATTCTACCAAAAATTTAGAGAAGAGCTAACACCTATCCTACTCAAACTCTTCCAGAAAATTGCAGAGGAAGGTAAACTTACAAACTCATTCTATGAGGCCACCATCA
>SJYX01002328.1:381042-425183 GCA_006410675.1 Oreotragus oreotragus | reverse complement strand
GCTATCAAGCTACCAATGGTATTTTTCACAGAACTAGAACAAATTTCACAATTTGTATGGAAATACAAAAGCTTTGAATAGCCAAAGCAATCTTGAGAAAGAAGAATGGAACTGGAGGAATCAACCTGCCTGACTTCAGGCTATATTACAAAGCTACAGTCAGCAAGACAGTATGGTACTGGCACAAAGACAGAAATATAGATCAATGGAACAAAATAGAAAGCCCAGAGATAAACCCACCCACCTATGGACACCTTATCTTTGACAAAGGAGGCAAGAATATACAATGGAGAAAAGACAATCTCTTTAACAAGTGGTGCTGGGAAAACTGGTCAACCACTTGTAAAAGAATGAAACTAGAACATTTTCTAACACCATACAGAAAAATAAACTCAAAATGGATTAAAGATCCAAATGTAAGACCAGAAACTATAAAACTCCTAGAGGAGAACATAGGCACAACACTCTCCGACATACATCACAGCAGGATCCTCTATGATCCACCTCCCAGAATATTGGAAATCAAAGCAAAAATAAACAAATGGGACCTAATTAAACTTAAAAGCTTCTGCACAATAAAGGAAACTATAAGCAAGGTGGAAAAACAGGTAGTCTTGGGAGCCCCCCAAAACTGTAGTATACATATGTTTTTAAAAAAATTTATATATATACATACATATGCATATGTATCACAAAAACACTCATGCTCGTGGTTACCTGGACTGGGGGGCTGGGTATGACATGTAGTTTCTAGGATTCTAGCCATGTCATATTTCTAGATCTGATGACAGTTAAATGGATATTAACATATAATTTGGAGAAGGCAATGGCACCCCACTGTAGTACTCTTGCCTGGAAAATCCCATGAGCAGAGCAGCATGGTAGGCTGCAGTCCATGGGGTCGCTAAGACTTGTCGGACACGACTGAGAGACCTCATTTTCACTTTTCACTTTCATGCATTGGAGAAGGCAATGGCACCCCACTCCAGTGTTCTTGCCTGGAGGATCCCAGGGACGGGGGAGCCTGGTGAGCTGCAGTCTCTGGGGTCACACAGAGTCGGACACAACTGAAGCGACTTAGCAGCAGCAGCAATATATAATTACTCTTTAAGTTGTATTTATACATTTTATATACTGCTTTGTGTTTAAAATATTTCAGTGTTTTAAAGAGTAAAAATATCTTCATTTATACATTGCTATAAACACACACACACATGGTCCAGTGTATCAACTAAGGTATTCAACTATAGAAAAGATAGTCATTCTGTCCTTAGTCTAATTACTCAAGAATTATCTATTTTTTTGTGAAGAAATCAGTTAGTTGTTCAAGGATCACAATTCTCATGGTCATGTGACAGAATAGGGCTCTTAATTTGTCTTAGTTGTTTCTGGAGTCTTGAAAATTCTGTCCCACCACTTACATGTGTCTCTTGGAATGGACTATGTGATTTATCTTTTGGCTTCATTGTAGTAGAAAGAATCCCATCTGCGTAGGTTAGATGAAATGACTTTAAAATCTCAGTTACTCTGTAGAGCCACATAAGATCATAACAGTGAATTGTAACTTCCTTTAAGGACAGGAATTGGGATTTCTCTCTCCTTTTCAGCACCTCTCCCAGTTCTGAGACTAATGGACGCCTAGGTAAAGAATTCTAAACTGCTTGATAACAAGGCAGATTTAAACCCATCAACAGTCAGTCCCTTGCACCCAGAGATCCATTCAGCCCGTTTCTGACCTTTTTGTAGTCTTTGCCAGCCTACACAACAGATGCAATACTGTCACATAGAAAGATCACTGTCACACAGAAAGACCAGAAAAAGCTCACAACTCTTGGTGATCAGATCATTAAACTTCTTTAGCAGTTGTAAGTACTTAGCATCTGACAAAGTCAGTTACAGCCTAAAAATAGAAATGTAATATGGTCACAACAAAGTAAAATAATTTTAAATGTTCATTTAATTTTTTAAGGTATCAGATATTATTTACTGACCTTGGAGAAAAATTGAGCTTGGAAAAAATTTTGCTAGCTGTGGGGAACATGGGTATCTCCCTAAAATAATATAGTTATAGATCACAAAGGGAAAAAGATTATAAAGCTGCTGACCACTAGCTGAGTAGAATAGTAAAAGCATGCCAAAGAAGCAGAATGTTGTTACAGACCTCCATCAGTGGTCTGCTCAGACAGAGGGATACGTAAAGACCGAAGACAGAAACTTACTGGATCATCTTTTCAAGTGACTGCCTCTTAAAAGTTACCCAGATCGACTGTCACAAGTCAATTCCCAGTAATTGCATTACCCGGCTTCATCTGATTCCATTGTTCATATGGCCCTAAATAATCAGGCCAATCTCATTGATCAGCAGCTTGTTCTGGCCAACTGAACAACTCAATCAAATTGACCCAGTGGCAACTAGTTTCATTGTTTAGCAGATAGCAGTTAGGATTCCTCCAAAGCCAGAGAAGTCAGCCTCATTTGGGCCATTTAAATAAAGCACCAAATGCCAGACAGCTTCCAAACAAAGACTGTGCTTCAAAGGAAGAAACCAGGGTCAGGGGGAGTAGTGGGCATCACCTCCTCATTTTACATCCATTGGACATACCGTTGGCAGGTCTCAACTTCATAGTGTGTAACAACCATTCAATAAAATGCGTCTAGAAACTCTAATTCCTAGGCAGGTCCCACTCCAGAGATGCTGATTCAGTATTTTATGTTAGGGCCTCCAGGATTTAGATTCTCAAGAACTACAAGTCATTCTGATATTAATGGCCTTGGAGAAACTTTGAGAAACACTAAGTTTCTCTTTGTCCTGTGAAAGTGAAAGTCACTCAGTTGTGTCCAACTCTTTGTAACCCCATGGACTTTACAGTCTGTGGAATTCTCCAGGCCAGAATACTGGAGTGGGTAGCCTTTCCCTTCTCCAGGGGATCTTCCCAACCCAGGAATTGAACCCAGATCTCCTGCATTGCAGGCAGATTCTTTACCAAGTGAGCTACAAGGGAAGCCCAAGAATAGTGGAGTGGGTAACTTATCCCTTCTCCAGTGGGTTTGTCCTGTAGCCCGGTCCTAAGCAGTCAGAACTGCTTCTAAGCTTCCAAAAGGAGCAGCTGGTTTCCACTGTCACCATATAATTCATGTGCTTTATGCCAGGACCCTTGAACAGCACACATTCTATGACCCAGTAGAAAAGTTTGTACCCAGGGACCTCGTCCACTAGCCACAGGACTCATTTGGACTCTGTATAAATGGTACTTACTTGGCTTCTATTTAATTTTGAGGATGTATATAGGATGAGATGGTTAGATAGCATCACTGACTCAATGCACATGAATTTGAGCAAACTCCTCCAAGACACTGGAGGACAGAGGAGCCTGGCATGCTACAGTCCGTGGATTTGCAAAAAGTTGGACATGACTTTGTGACTGAACAGCAACATGGCCCATTAAAGTACTTTATTAACACTGTGTAAATGCATATTCCAACATCCTCAGAGAACGATCTCAGCAGATTTCTTTCCTCAGACCACACATTATTATTGCCATCATTAGCTTACAGCTGTCAAATAAAACCAGCTGAGCTAGTCTGCTTTTTTCTGGAATATACTAAAATATTTTATATTGTTAATAAAGGAAGGCAACTAAAGGTTAAGCTCATCTAGCCCTTAGAATAATGACAGATTATAAAGGCAGTTTCAATTTTATTCCTCAAGTTTAAATATGGCACTCATAATTATTAAGTCTAAGGGCTGAACTATCACAATGTATATTAATGTCTTTCCATTTTTAATCAAAATTTAGGTTTGGGATAAGTGACTTGTTTTGTCTAACGGTCACAGTGGGGCTGACCAGTCAGTAACGGTGTTATTACTCTTGTTGAAAGTTTGATTTAGATCAACAAACATGTTGAGTATATGCTGTGCTTAAGGCATGTAGATGACTCAGTCTTTGCTTGCAAGAGGCATGTAGTCTTAAGTAAGTATCTATAATACTGTGAAAAATGTGGGAGGAGTTTAGGTAAAATTGTCTAGGGTGGAGAGAGACTGAAAATCATATTGTGAGGACAAGCGAAGATGTCTTGGAAGAGTCGACATAGTTATGGCAGTTAGGCAGCAAGTATGGAGAAAATGAGGAGCTTCCCAGATGAACCTCCCACCTGGTAGCTCAACTGGTAAAGAATCTGCCTGCAATGCAGGAGACATGGGTTTGATCCCTGGGTTGGGAAGATCTCCTGGAGAAGGAAATGGCTACCACTCCAGTATTCTGGCCTAGAGAATTCCATGGACTGTATAGTCCATGGGGTCACAAAGAGTCAGACATGACTGAGCAACTTTCATTTCACTTTAGGTGGCTGCTTGCCAATGCAGGAGACGTAAGAGATGCTGGTTCAATCCCTGGGTCAGGGAGATCCTCTGGAGGAGGGCATGGCAACACACTCCAGTATTCTTGCCTGGAGAATCCCATGGACAGAGGAACCTGGGGAACTACAGTCCATAGGGTCTCAAGAGTCAGACATGACTGAAGTGGACTTGGCATGCACACGGAGAAAATATATCACCCAGTTAACTGCATTTTGAGAATGATAGCACACAATAGGCTGTAGGATATTATCCCTCTATGCCTTTGGGTCCTGGCTCTTATGAGGTATCACTGATTTCAGACCAAGATCCACCATCATGGCAGGAACCAAGAAGATGTTGTTTACTTGGCTTTGTAAAGTCATTTTCTCTCTCTGTGTCTCAGTTTCTCCACCTATGTGATTTATTAGTGAGGATTTCTCCTTATCTCAAAGAAACATCAGCATAACAAAAACTTTGATTAGAATGTTATTCTTCATAAGACATCAACATTATCTCTTTCGGTTTATATAAAGTACATTTCATGTATTTGGGGCTGGCATTTTCATCTTCATTTTGCAGATGAGGAAACAAAGGTGTCGAGGAAAATAAATTGATTGTCTAAAGCCTCACCGCTTTCAGTGAGAGAGCCATGATTCAAATCCATGCCTCTTGCTGCCAAACCATTACTAAGCTGCCGCTCTTCACAGTGAGGAGTAAATAAGGGAGGAATAAACATATTTCATGGGACTTTGCTAGTGGCTCAGTGGTAAAGAAGCTTCCTGCTATGTAGGAGACACAGGAGATGCAGGTTCAATCCCTGGGTCAGGAGGATCGCCTGCAGGAGAAAATAGCAACTCAATCCAGCAGTCTTGCCTGGAGAATCCCATGAACAGAGGAGCCTCGTGAGCTACAGTCCATAGCATCTCAAAGAGTCAGACATGACTGAAGTGACAACACTCAGGCACAGACATATCTTATAATAGAAGCAACATTAAAACTCCCTCTCCTATAACTCAGCTAAGAGTCATTTTAACCCTAACCTAGATTTCTTACATGTTAACTTTTAAGGAAGAAAATACATCATTAAAAGCAAAGCAAAAAAAAAGACAACAAATAAAAGTGAGTGTTGTTGCTGCTGGTGCTGCTGCTAAGTCACTTCAGTTGTGTCCGACTCTGTGCGACCCCATAGACGGCAGCCCACCAGACTCCCCTGTCCCTGGGATCCTCCAGGCAAGAACACTGGAGTGGGTTGCCATTTCCTTCTCCAATGCATGAAAGTGAAAAGTGAAAGTGAAGTCGCTCAATTGTGTCCGACCCTCAGCAACCCTGTGGACTGCAGCCAACCAGGCTCCTCTGTCCATGGGATTTTCCAGGCATGAGTACTAGAGTCGGGCGCCATTGTCTTCTCCAAGTGAGTGTTAGGAAAGTAAAATAGAAACATTTGGATCAACCAGATATTTTGTCTTTGACATGATGCCTCATGAAATACATATGTTATTTTTAGCCAAAAATGCTTAACAGGAATTCATCAAGCCTCTAAATAAAACTTCTACTTTATGGGAAACATGAGAGAGAGAGGAATAAGCTAAATGACACCAAGAAGAAGAAAACAGTCAAAACCAATCTAATAGGACAAATCACCTGGCTTCCTCAACAGAGCAAGGTCCTAAGTTTAGGATGGGGTTGAGGAATGCAGCGCAGGTTGAAAGTGAAGAGTGATAAAGAGACGCAAGCAGAACTGAGGGTGCTGCCTTGATTGTGGTGATGACGTCACGGATGATTAAACATGGCAACACCTATCAAGGCGTACAGCTGATTGTATGTCAATGATACTACAGTAAAACTGAAAAAGATGCAATGGTGAAAACAATTCTAAGTCTCTGGGTATCTCAGCATCTCCGTCTTAGCTGGTGCTTTGTCTGAATTGTCTATTTCATCCTTTCAAATGGTAGAGAAAAGTAAAGAACTGGTATGGCTGATGTTTTGATCTGTGCCTCTCTGGGGCACATCGTTTGAGCAGCTGGTGTAGTCAAATATATCTGTTCAGGAGTCAGGGTGTGCAGAGAATCATGGGGTTAGTTCCAGGGTAAAAAGCTAAAATGAACTGCCATTCTGCCCAGAATAGTCCTGATGTGAAAATGGTTAGAGCTATGCCACTAGCAAACAGAAAGGCTCAATTTTGTTTCAATATGAGCTTCTTCTGATCACACCTTACATCCTGATCCAAGGTGTTCCAGCGGACAGGGTGGTGGGGGGCTAATACGTGTGCACCTAACAGAGGCACCTTTGAAAAACTCGAATTTACATAAACTCACACATGGCGGGGTGTTTAAAAGAGCCATCCATTACACATAATATGGCTCTTGGAGATAAAAACAAAAAGACTCCTGGGAACTTGGGGAATGCATTCAATAACTCAGTTTACATGCTCTTTAAGTTATAGGAAATATTTCAACACTCATTTAGAGCTGTGACTAGGTTGGCAAATATTCTGGTGGCTTTTTGTACTGAAAAACATCTCTGTTTCAATATGTCAACACCTAAGCACACTCTCCTGCAGCCACTCACACATACGCTTTTGTTTATTTGGAAAGAATTAAAGGCAGGAATGGATTTTGAATATATTATTTTTTTTCTAAAACAAATGACTGGTCTGTTTTCACAACATGCCCTGATACAGGCTGTCACTGAAATAGGAAGCTGACCCCCAGATGTGTTTTCCTGATCCTATTGCATGACTTTAAAAAATAGTCAGCTATGTGATTAATAGTAACTGTTACTGCCATAGTCATAATGCCTGTGGACCAATTCACTTATTCAAATAGCCTGGCACCTTTCAACCTGACATCTTAAAACATTTACAAATGAACAGGGACCTTTACGATTGCCCAGAATAGGTATTCATTTTCCCTCCTGTTTCACCCCTCCACCTGATTTATTTTGGCGGGCTGCTGGCTTATAAATGTATGCTGTGGTATAATGTGTGTGTATGTATACACACACACACACAAGATATACACACACCCTGAGAATAGGCTACAGAGTGAATTTGACTCTTTCTTGCTGGCACACAACCATCCTGCCTTGGCTGTTTCTGAAGTCATTCATTCTGAGGTTTCTCATCTGCTGTTCCCATGACCACCTGAGACGCATCTTGGTTTCTTCTACAATGCTCAAGGGGCAGACGATGGTTGCTGGAGGTCATGTCAGGTCACAGGCAGAGCTGCTGGCCACTGAATGGTCCTCCTCCAGCTCATTCCCCCCGCCCCAACCTCCTGGGGGACATTGAGCCAACGCAGGGTCTTCCACCCAGAACTGATTTTGAACAGTAGAATCCACAGAGGGCAAACACCCAGTCCTTGGTGCTTGGCTGGGACTTCTTACTTGGAACAGGGAAAGGTAAATGCTCTGAGGACCCCATTGGGAAGAATGGGTTTATACTGTCAGGTTGTTTAGTAGACTTGGAAGCCGAGGTAATGACTAAGGAAGAAAGGAAAGCCAAGATGTCTGAAAGCCCAGCCAGGGAGGCAACAGGGCAGATGGAATGGTTTTCTCCAGGTGCAGGCAGGGAGAAGGTGGGGGTCTGCTGAGAAATGCCCTGACCATTGATATCACGCGGGCCTGGCAGTATGGCCAGTGAAACCCAAATCTAGGTTTCATGGACCGTGGCTGCCTTCATGGACCATCGATTACTGGTGATTGCAAGGGCTAAATCTGCACAAGCAGTTTTGTAGAACATTTTTTTCTTTTCTTAGAATTTTTTTTGACCTTTTTCTACCAAATGAGCTACTTTTAGACCTTAATATTTAGGAACAATTTGTCAGACATTGATGTATCCTACCCCACCTCTCAAACCATCCTAAATCCTAGTGTTTCATGATAAATGACTTGTGAAATGATAGCATCACCCTTCTTTTAAAACTAATTTGTGAGCCTTCCCTGGTGGTCCAGTGGCAAGATTCTGTGATCTCAATGCAGGGGGCCTGAGTTTGATCCCTAGTTGGGGAACTAAGATCCCATGTACAGCAAGAAAAAGATCCCACATGCCACGAGTAAGACCTGGCCCAGCCAAATAAATAAATAAATACTTAAACAAACAAGCAAAAAAAAAAAAAAAATCCAAACTAACTTGTGATATACTGATGTCGGGATTAAGTAAATGTAATCCTATTTTTGTTATATCAGTGTTATGTTTATTTTCCAATACAAAATGAGTGTTCATTAGATACCAAAATTTTAATGCCTGCTGGTAGGTACAAACACACACACACACACACACACACACACACACACACAGATACAAACCATTCATCCATAAAGATAATATGGCTCTTGCACATAAAAGTAAAAAGGTGCCTGGAAATCTGAGGAATGCATTTAATAACTTCAGCTTACATGATTTTTATGTGTGTGTGTGTACATATATATACATACAACTACCAGGAGGCATTTATATATATCCAAGATTGACACGGGTCTTCTGAGAGACTGCTATTTCTGTCCTTCAGGCCAGATAATTCAATAGATAATTCAAGGATTTGGATTACAAGAACAAAAAGTGAAATTTGTCTCTTGCTTATACATATGTTTACACATAACCATAATACATCCCTATGCATATTATGTGTCTGTAATGCAGAGCCATTGGAAAGCTGAATTGTAGCAATTTTGCTACTTCTGCAAGTTTATGGGCATAAGCTCTCTATTTAATTTTGATTTCCATGGTTCTTACCCTGGGCAGGCATATTCCTTGGCCCTAGGAACAAGTTTTGACCTTTTCAGTTCCTTTATTCGCTTTGACATTAATTTTTATTCTTTACCCTTAACAGGTTTTCACTGTACTTAGTGAACAATACAGGGGCCCTGGGGCCCAAAATAAACCCACAGAGTGCCCATGAAATTTCACCAAAGACTGCAGCCCTACATGATTAAAAGCTTTACATTCTCAAAGAGCAACATGATTAATCCAGTACCACAGCGCTGAGTGGCTTCACACTGGCTTCATTTGTTGGTATTGTTATTTTCCTGGGTTATATTGGATTTGTTGGAATGATGATGATTTTTAGTTGTTGCAGTTAACATGGACACTTCTCTGCAATTGCAAAAATGTCTTAACTATTTCATTCGCTTTTTAAACTATTCACATCCATCTTTGGGAGGAAAAAAATGCAAGTGTAAGACATGCGTATAGAGATTATCATTGTGGTTTTAGTCACTAAGTCATGTCTGACTCTTTGCGACCCCATGGACTATAGCTTATCCGAAACATACTGGGGTTAGAGGGGGAAGGGTGTGGCTACCATGAAGGCGAGGCAAGAATTGTCTTCGGTTTCTTGTGTTTAGTGGAATTGAAGGCAGATGGTTCAGATGGTTTTCAGTTTAATTCTTTTATTCACTTATTTACTTTTGGCCATTCAGCTTGGCATCTAGGATCTTCGTTCCCTGACAAGAGACTGAACCCATGCACCCTGCATTGAAAGTACAGTGTCTTAACCACTGGGCAGCTAGGGAATTCCTTCAGATGGTTTTCTATCCTGGTTTGTTTTCTTTCCAGCTCTCTCTAGGATTCTAAACTTTTCCTTGAGAGCCCATTCCAATGCTAAAGTAAAAAAGGACCTGCAGTAATTTCTAGCCAAACTCTATTTCTACATGTTCTCTTTTGCTAGATCTTTGTAAATATAGAGAAAATCCCCTTTGCATCTTCTTTGTACTATTATTTCAAGGATTGCTCTGACAGTGGTTTTTTAGCTTCACTTTCCCAGGTTAAATCACCTCTATTATCATTCATCTTTCATCACAAAGCTTGTTTCATATGTGTTTATGTTGTTATACTCATTTTTTAAAATTTGAGCTCCAAACTGGTTGCAATAAAACATGTTATTATTATAAATATTGAAACGGAGTCATTGTTTCACTTCTGGCCTCATCTCATTCTCAAGAGGTAACTGTTGTTTTTGTTGTTGTTGAATAGTTGCTAAGAGGTGTCCAGCTCTTTGTGACCCCATGGACTGCAGCAAACCAGGCTCCACTGTCCTCCAGTATCTCCTGGAGGTCACTCAAATTCACGTCCATTGAGTCATTGATGCTGTTTAACCACCTCTTCCTCTGCTGCCCCTTTTTCCTTTTGCCTTCAGTTTTTCCCAGCATTAGGGTCTTTTCCAATGAGTTGGCCCTTCACATCAGGTGGCCAGAATATTGGAGCTTCAGCTTTAGTATCAGTCCCTCCAATGACTATTCAGGGTTGATTTCCTTCAGGATTGACTGGTTTGATCTCCTTGCTGTCCAGAGTCTTCTTGTTGTCAAAGAGTCTTCTCTAGCACGATAATTCAAAAGCATCCATTCTTCGGTGCTCAGCCTTCTTTATGGTCCAAGTCTCACATCTGTACATTACTACTGGAAAAACTGTAGCTTTGATTATACAAACCTTCATGGGCAAAGTGATGTCTCTGCTTTTTAATACACTATCTAGGTTTG
The DNA here is from genome assembly GCA_006410675.1 of Oreotragus oreotragus. Lineage (NCBI taxonomy): Eukaryota > Metazoa > Chordata > Mammalia > Artiodactyla > Bovidae > Oreotragus > Oreotragus oreotragus. The sequence goes on along the minus strand of SJYX01002328.1, from coordinate 414,373 downwards.
TCATAGCCTTCCTTCCAAGGAACAAGTGTCTTTTAATTTTATGGCTGCAGTCACCATCTGCAGTGATTTTGGAGTCCAAGAAAAGAAAATTTGTCACTGTTTCCACTTTTCCCCTTTCTGTTTGCCATGAGTGATGGGACTGGATACCATGATCTTAGTTTTTTGAATGTTGAGTTTGAAGCCAGCTTTTTCACTCTCCTCTTTCACCCTCATCAAGAGACTCTTTAGTTCCTCTTCATTTTCTGCCATTAGGGTGGTATCATCTGCATATCTGAGATTGTTCATATTTCTCCCAGCCGTCTTGATCCCAGCCAGCCTGGCATTTTGGATGATGTACTCTGTATATAAGTTAAATAAGCAGGGTGACAATATATAGCTTTGTTGTAATCCTTTCCCAATTTTGAACCAGTCTGTTGTTCCATGTCCAGTTCTAACTGTTGCTCCTTGACCCACATAATGAAGAGGAAAAGTTAAAATTTTACATAACCTCCTCTCCCTCTGCCTCTGTAACTCAGCTTGCCCCTTGCAAAGTCTAGATCATGTAGGTCATGTATTCTCAGAAAGTGGAGACTTGCAATACTAGGAACTGGAGTTTATCTCACTTGCCTTTGTCCTGCTCTTTGCAATTGCCCAGCCCCTGCAAACCTGCTTAATCATGCCTAACCAGGCAGGCATCCCCCTCCCCACCTTGACTGCTGGTCCCACCTGCATGAAACCCCTTAGTTTAAACCAGCCTGTTAATAGCTAGTGTTGCCCACTATAGCCTGTCTATAAAACTCTGTAATCCCTTTGTTCAGGGCTCAGAGCTTGGAGTGTTAATTCTTCTGGGCCTGCTGGTGTAATAAACCTGACTTCCCCAACTCTCTGAGTGTGGTGCTTGGTTTCTCAAGTACTGGTTTCTGCAACAATAACAGGTTTCTCAGGAGACAGGTAAAGTGATCTGGTATTCCCATTCCTTTAAGATTTTTTTAAGAGTTTGTTGTGATCCATACAGTTATCCTCCTTAGATGGCTGTGTCTACCCTTTGAGTTGCTGGAAATTTATCCTCAGTTTGCAACTGGCTAGGACTACACTAAAATTGTATTTTTGTGTAAAACCCTGCCTCTCTTTTACCCAGATTTTGAGTGAATTCATAAACTCTAAGGATCTATCTTCAATGACTTTTATCCTTAACCTAATTTGTTTTTTTTAAGTGCGGCCAAGAGGAGCTACCCCATGTCCGAGGTCAGGGGCAGAAGCCGGGAGGACCCCATGCCCAAAGGGCAGCAGCCAAGAGGTGTTACCCCACGTCCGAGGTCAGGGACAGTGGCCGAGAGGAGCTACCCTGAGTCCAAGGAAACCAGCCTGTTAATAGCTAGTGTTGCCCACTATAGCCTGTCTATAAAACTCTGTAATCCCTTTGTTCAGGGCTCAGAGCTTGGAGTGTTAATTCTTCTGGGCCTGCTGGTGTAATAAACCTGACTTCCCCAACTCTCTGAGTGTGGTGCTTGGTTTCTCAAGTACTGGTTTCTGCAACAATAACAGGTTTCTCAGGAGACAGGTAAAGTGATCTGGTATTCCCATTCCTTTAAGATTTTTTTAAGAGTTTTTTGTGATCCATACAGTTATCCTCCTTAGATGGCTGTGTCTACCCTTTGAGTTGCTGGAAATTTATCCTTAGTTTGCAACTGGCTAGGACTACACTAAAATTGTATTTTTGTGTAAAACCCTGCCTCTCTTTTACCCAGATTTTGAGTGAATTCATAAACTCTAAGGATCTATCTTCAATGACTTTTATCCTTAACCTAATTTGTTTTTTTTTAGTGCGGCCAAGAGGAGCTACCCCATGTCCGAGGTCAGGGGCAGAAGCCGGGAGGACCCCATGCCCAAAGGGCAGCAGCCAAGAGGTGTTACCCCACGTCCGAGGTCAGGGACAGTGGCCGAGAGGAGCTACCCTGAGTCCAAGGTCAGGAGCGGCGGCCGGGAGGAGCAACCCCACATCCAAGGAGTGGTGGCTGCGCAGGCGCGGGAGGGCCTAGAGGAGCTATCCCACGTTGAAGGTCAGGAAGGGCAGCGGTGAGGACATACCCTTCGTCCAAGGTAAGGAGCAGCGGCTGTGCTTTGCTGGAGCAGCCGTGAAGAGATACCCCACACACAAGGTAAGAGAAACCCAAGTAAGGTGGTAGGTGTTGCAAGAGGGCATCAGAGGGCAGACACACTGAAACCATACTCACAGAAAACCAGTCAATCTAATCACACTAGGACCACAGCCTTGTCTAACTCAATGAAACTATGCCATGCCCTCCGGGCAACCCAAGATGGGTGAGTCATAGTGGAGAGGTCTGACAGAATGTGATCCACTGGAGAAGGGAATGCCAAACCACTTCAATATTCTTGCCTTGAGAACCCCATGAACAGTATGAAAAGGCAAAATGATAGGATACTGAAAGAGGAACTCCCCAGGTAAGTAGGTGCCCAACACACTACTAGAGATCAGTGAAGAAATAACTCCAGAAAGAATGAAGGGATGGAGCCAAAGCAAAAACAATACCCAGTTGTGCATGTGACTGGTGATAGAAGCAAGGTCTGATGCTGTAAAGAGCAATATTGCATAGGAACCTGGAATGTTAGGTCCATGAATCAAGGCAAATTGGAAGTGGTCAAACAGGAGATGGCAAGAGTGAACGTCGACAGTCTAGGAATCAGCTAACTAAAATGGATTGGAATGGATGAATTTAACTCAGATGACCATTATATCTACTACTGCGAGCAGGAATCCCTCAGAAGAAATGGAGTAGCCATCATGGTCAACAAAAGAGTCTGAAATGCAGTACTTGGATGCAATCTCAAAAACGACAGAATGATCTCTGTTCATTTCCAAGGCAAACCATTCAATATCACAGTGATTCAAGTCTATGCCCCAACCAGTAAAACTGAAGAAGCTGAAGTTGAACAGTTCTATGAAGACCTACAAGACCTTTTAGAACTAACACCCAAAAAAGATGTCCTTTTCATTATAGGGGACTGGAATGCTAAAGTAGGAAGTCAAGAAACACCTGGAGTAACAGGCAAATTTGGCCTTGGAATGCAGAATGAAGCAGGGCAAAGACTAATAGAGTTTTGCCAAGAAAATGCACTGGTCATAGCAAACACCCTCTTCCAGCAACACAAGAGAAGACTCTACACATGGACATCACCAGATGGTCAACACCGAAATCAGATTGATTATATTCTTTGCAGCCAAAGATGGAGAAGCTCTATACAGTCAACAAAAACAAGACCAGGAGCTGACTGTGGCTCAGATCATGAACTCCTTATTTCCAAATTCAGACTTAAATTGAAGAAAGTAGGGAAAACCGCTAGACCATTCAGGTATGACCTAAATCAAATCCCTTATGATTATACAGTGGAAGTGAGAAATAGATTTAAGGGCCTAGATCTGATAGATAGAGTTCCTGATGAACTATGGAATGAGGTTCGTGACATTGTACAGGAGACAGGGATCAAGACCATCCCCATGGAAAAGAAATGCAAAAAAGCAAAATGGCTGTCTGGAGAAGCCTTACAAATAGCACTGAAAAGAAGAGAGGCGAAAAGCAAAGGAGAAAAGAAAAGATATAAGCATCTGAATGCAGAGTTCCAAAGAATAGCAAGAAGAGATAAGAAAGCCTTCTTCAGCAATCAATGCAAAGAGATAGAGGAAAACAACAGAATGGGAAAGACTAGAGATCTCTTCAAGAGAATTGGAGATACCAAGGGAACATTTCATGCAAAGATGGGCTCGATAAAGGATAGAAATGGTATGGACCTAACAGAAGCAGAAGATATTAAGAAGAGGTGGCAAGAATACACAGAAGAACTGTACAGAAAAGATCTTCACGACCCAGATAATCATGAGGATGTGATCACTAATCTAGAGCCAGACATCTTGGAATGTGAAGTCAAGTGGGCCTTAGAAAGCATCACTAAGAACAAAGCTAGTGGAGGTGATGGAATTCCCGTTGAGCTGTTTCAAATCCTGGAAGATGATGCTGTGAAAGTGCTGCACTCAATATGCCAGCAAATTTGGAAAACTCAGCAGTGGCCACAGGACTGGAAAAGGTCAGTTTTCATTCCAATTCCAAAGAAAGGCAATGCCAAAGAATGCTCAAACTACCGCACAATTGCACTCATCTCACACGCTAGTAAAGTAATGCTCAAAATTCTCCAAGCCAGGCTTCAGCAATATGTGAACCGTGAACTCCCTGATGTTCAAGCTGGTTTTAGAACAGGCAGAGGAACCAGAGATCAAATTGCCAACATCCGCTGGATCATGGAAAAAGCAAGAGAGTTCCAGAAAAACATCTATTTCTGCTTTATTGACTATGCCAAAGCCTTTGACTGTGTGGATCACAATAAACTGTGGAAAATTCTGAAAGAGATGGGAATACCAGACCACCTAACCTGCCTCTTGAGAAATCTGTATGCAGGTCAGGAAGCAACAGTTAGAACTGGACATGGAACAACAGACTGGTTCCAAATAGGAAAAGGAGTACGTCAAGGCTGTATATTGTCTCCCTGCTTATTTAACTTATATGCAGAGTACATCATGAGAAACGCTGGACTGGAAGAAACACAAGCTGGAATCAAGATTGCCGGGAGAAATATCAATAACCTCAGATATGCTGATGACACCACCCTTATGGCAGAAAGTGAGGAGGAGCTAAAAAGCCTCTTGATGAAAGTGAAGGAGGAGAGCGAAAAAGTTGGCTTAAAGCTCAACATTCAGAAAACGAAGATCATGGCATCCGGTCCCATCACTTCATGGGAAATAGATGGGGAAACAGTGGAAACAGTGTCAGACTTTATTTTTTTGGGCTCCAAAATCACTGCAGATGGTGACTGCAGCCATGAAATTAAAAGACGCTTACTCCTTGGAAGAAAAGTTATGACCAACCTGGATAGTATATTCAAAAGCAGAGACATTACTTTGCCGACTAAGGTCCGCCTAGTCAAGGCTATGGTTTTTCCTGTGGTCATGTATGGATGTGAAAGTTGGACTGTGAAGAAAGCTGAGCGCCGAAGAATCGATGCTTTTGAACTGTGGTGTTGGAGAAGACTCTTGAGAGTCCCTTGGACTGCAAGGAGATCCAACCAGTCCATTCTGAAGGAGATCAACCCTGGGATTTCTTTGGAAGGAATGATGCTAAAGCTGAAACTCCAGTACTTTGGTCACCTCATGTGAAGAGTTGACTCATTGGATAAGACTCTGATGCTGGGAGGGATTGGGGGCAGGAGGAGAAGGGGACGACAGAGGATGAGATGGCTGGCTGGCATCACTGACTTGATGGACGTGTGTCTGAGTGAACTCCGGGAGTTGGTGATGGACAGGGAGGCCTGGTGTGCTGCAGTTCATGGGGTCGCAAAGAGTCAGACACAACTGAGTGACTGAACTGAACTGAAATGAATTTGTTTTTAAGAGTTCAATGTTCTTTGAGATGAGCTCCAGGAGGCCCAATAAATGTAAGTTTTCAAAGTCAACATTGCTTGCAAAATGTCACGTCTAAACAGATGGGTTTCTTTTGTTCCACTAGTTTAACCAGTGGTAGTAAGCTGAAGGGAGAAGGCAATGGCATCCCACTCCAGTGCTCTTGCCTGGAAAGTCCCATGGATGGGGAGCCTGGTGGGCTGCAGTCCATGGGGTCGATAAGGGTTGGACACGACTGAGCGACTTCACTTTCAGTTTTCACTTTCATGCACTGGAGAAGGAAATGGCAGCCCACTCCAGTGTTCTTGCCTTGAGAATCCCAGGGGTGGGGGAGCCTGGTGGGCTGCCATCCATGGGGTTGCACAGAGTCGGACAGGACTGAAGCGACTTAGCAGCAAGTTGAAGATGGCATGCTGGGGAATCTTCTTGTGTTCTAACTCCATAAGAGGCCACTGCTGCTGAGCTGGAAATGTAATCACACTTCCGCTGTGTGTTGTGTTTTACCTCTGAGGGAAAGGATGGATATCTGAAGTCAGGCACGTGAGCCCTTTATATCAGTAATAAGTAATTTCAAAGTCAGCTTTTCAATGGGCTAGCCAATGTACACATTTCCTATCATCTTACTAAGTAATTTCCATGTAGGATTCTCTTTTCTAACTAACAACTGGACATCACTGAGAAATAATGAACTTTAGGTATTTTTACTCTCTGTTTTCTCCTTGGGTCAGCTGCTGACATAGTCATTCTTGGGGTCACAGTTATCAAATGAAGTGACAGCCTTAGTAGCCAAAATCGATGTCCCAGGACTCGGAGAAGGACCACAATTTAAAGAGTTATGAGTGGGTATTTGAAAATGACTTTCTCTTCATCAGCTTATGAATACTCTAGATTTTGTCTTGTGTTTTTTATTTTGTTGAAGAAGCTGGGGAGGAGCTGAAATGTACGAGGCTCTTGCCTTACATATGAACTTATGGCTACTTGCTCTCAAACAACCAGAGAGAAATAACCAAAGATTAATAAATGCTGCTCAATTTCACGGTGGTTGTTTTGGGGCAAGTTCTTCCTCACTGGATTTTCAGTTGCACACCACAGCTGCAAGCTTAAAATGAAAGGCTTTTCAAGTTCACCTCTTAGCCCCTGTAATATTTCGGCTAAGCCTGCCTGAGGACTTCCTTGCTTTCTTTCTTTGATGGAAATAATAAACTACAATGAGTTTGCAATAACAGCTATCGTTCCCCCACCATCTTATTTCCAAGAAGTGGAACAATAGCTCCTTATACTGCTGAGAAGGAGCCCCTCCAGAACGGAAGCAGTGCACGCTGAGAAGCTGGAATGGGGCTTTCTTCACACTAAGTGCCGTGAGGGTCACGGAAAGACATCTTGACATCGAGTTGCCATGGATGCATTGCAATGCTGTGGCGATGCTCCTCTCTCTCGGCAAGTGGTTAATACGCTCTCCAATTAACACATCGGAAAGCAAGGCAACTGTGTTCACAGATCATCTGGGGTTCCTGAGACCCCTCTACATCTATTCCCCCACCGTTGCTGGCTTGGCCGGAAAGAAGAGAAATTAATCTTTTGCCATTTTGTGATCTATTCTGTTTCATTAAAAAAAAAAACAAAAAAACTTTTTCTTTTACATTGGAGTATAGTTGATTAACAATGTTGTGTTTTAGGTTGAAAGCACAGCGATTCAGTTATACCTATACATGGATCTATTCTTTTTTCAAATTCCTTTTCCCATTCAAGATGCTACATAATAGTGAGCAGAGTTCCCTGGGCTATACAGTAGGTCCTTCATCTTTATGCCCATTTCTGTCATTTTATGATTACAGTATCCCTCAGTGAGAGAGACCACTTGTTCAAAAGACCAGGTCTATGAAGGAGGGGTCAGTTTTTCGTGTGAAATGAGACTTAGACATGGAAATTTCCTTCAGGTCACAAAGGAACTTGTCTTTCCTTATACTCCTGCTGAGACCACTGGGACTACAATTCCATGATATTAAATGGTGACCACAGCACCATGATGGAGGCGTGGGAGCTACTGCTGGGAGGCAGGGTCAGGGCTGGGAGATCTCAGAGAGCAGTCACACCATCCCTGGAGTGCAACCGCCAGGTAGATGCTCAGAGGTGGCAGCTTCTGTTGGCTTTTTACTCCTCGAAGAGGCACGCATGTTTTCTAAGTCTGGAGGGATAGCTATTATCTATATAGAATCATATAATCTGGGCCATGGAGGTGAGCCTCTTGGAGTAATGCCTGAATGCATTTCTCTGTGTGGGTTGTCCCATCCTAAAGGAATTGAAGGTAAATTGTGAAATGGACTCATGTCTGGATGTGAGATTTGGACTATAAAGAAAGCTGAGCACTGATGAATTGATGCTTTTGAACTGTGGTGTTGGAGAAGACTCTTGAGAGTCCCTTGGACTGCAAGGAGATCCAACCAGTCTATGCTAAAGGAGACCAATCCTGGTGTTCATTGGAAGGACTGATGTTGAAGCTGAAACTCCAATACTTTGGCCACCTGATGCAAAGAGCTGACTCATTGGAAAAGACCCTGATGCTGGGAAAGATTGAAGGTGGGTGGAGAAGGGGATGACAGAGGATGAGATGGTTGGATGGCATCACCGACTCAATGGACATGAATTTGGGTAAACTCTGGGAGTCGGTGATGGATAGGGAGGCCTGGCGTGCTGCAGTTTATGGTGTTGCAAAGAGTCGGACACGACTGAGCGACTGAGCTGAACTGGACTGTGGGATGGCGAGAATTCATGTACTCTAGTGGCTGAGCTGGGAGAGGGGACTCTTAGAGCCCTACCCAGCTTCTCTTCAGCAGACTGCTGCTTCAGCACCTCCCCGCCTCCCACCAGCTGCTGTGAGTCTCAGCTGTTTATGGCTCCCCCTCTGAATTGCTCTGGGCCTCCACAGAAGCCATAATACCCAACAGACGCCTGGGAAACATATTGCACTCCCTGGAGGAGGAGGAGGACTATCTTCAGCTGATGACTGTCTTAAGTTTGAATACAAAGGGCCCGGCTCTCCCATCTTAAGATGGGATGTTCCAGGGCTTCCCTGGTGGCCCAGCAGTAAGGAATCTGCCTGCCAATGCAGAAGACAAAGGTTCCATCCCTGATCTGGGAAGATCCCACATGCCTCAGGGCAACTAAGTGTGTGCTCTACAACAAGTGAGCTTGTATTCTAGAGCCTGGGGACTGCAGCGACTGAGGCCGTGTGCTGCAGCGACTGAAGCCCTAATGCCCTAGACAGAACCCATGCTCCACAGCAGGAGAAGCCAGCACAGTGAGAAGCCCAAACGAAATTATGTTTTTAAAAAATGATGAGATGCTCTAGAGCTTCCTCTGGAATAAGAATGAGGCTGGGCTTCAGCTGAAACCACCTCTTTGCTTAGCTGCTTCCCCGTGACACCCTGCTTCCTTTACTCTCTAACACACTTCTGCCACAGCGTTATTTCAACAGATCACATCCACAGGAATCCCTGTCTTGGCCTCTACTGTAAGAGAACGTGACCCAAGACACATGGTAGCTAGATCTGCTATGGGAACACACTGACATTCGCAGAACAATTACGATAATTGATACAATTTTGAACACTCTAGCATTTAGCTATATATACTCTATCTGGTAAAATGCAGATATAGATTTACAATGTGAACCCACGATTTCATTTCTAGGTATCTATCAAGAGAAATGAAAACATATGCACACAAAAAGTCTTGGTCAAGAACATTCATAGCAGACTTATTTAAAAAAATCCCAAACCTGGAAACAACCCAGATATCTGTCAACAGACGAGCAGAAACATAAACTGGAGTGGGTTCCTAAAATGAAATTCAACCCAGCACTAAAGAGCGTGAACTGCTGCTGCATGCTACAACACGGGTGAATCTCAAAAATACTAGATTGAGTGGAAAAAGTCAAGCTCAAATAGTACACACTGTATGACTCAACTTAAGTGAAAGTTCAGAGTGTACAAAATTAACCCGGAAGATAGAAGTCAGAGCAGCAGTCTTTGAAGGAGAACATGGAAGTGACTGACAAGAGGCAAGAAGGAATTTCCGGGGTGATAGAAAGTGCTTTGATTTGCTGTTATCAAAACTGATGGAAGAGACTTCCCTGGTGGTCCAGGGGTTAAGAATCCACCTGCCAATGCAGGGGACTTGGGTTTGATCCCTGCTCTGGGAATATTCCACATGTCGCAGGACAACTAAACCTGTGCCCTGCAACTGCTGCTGCTGCTGCTAAGTCGCTTCAGTCGTGTCTGACTCTGTGCGACCTCATAGATGGCAGCCCACCAGGCTCCCTTGTCCCGGGGATCCTCCAGGCAAGAACACTGGAGTGGGGTGCCATTTCCTTCTCCAATGCATGAAAGTGAAAATTGAAAGTGAAGTCGCTCAGTCATGTCCGACTCTTCGCGACCCTGTGGACTGCAGCCCACCAGGCTTCTCTGTCCAAGGGATTTTCCAGGCAAGAGTACTGGAGTGAGGTGCCATCACCTTCTCCCACACTGCAACTACTGACCCCGAACTCTAGAGCTGTGCTCTGAAACAAGAGAACCCACTGCAAGGGGAAGCCCATGCACGAAAACTAGAGTAGCCCCCCTCACCGTAACTAGAGAAAAGCCCACGTGCAGCAACAAAAACCCAGCACAGCCAAGATTAATGAATAAATACATAAAGTTATTATTTAAAAAGCTAATGGAAGAACACATTGAAGAGCTAAGCATCTTACTGCATGTAAATTATACCTCCATTAATTAAAATACTAAATTATTTAAGAAGAGCAGACATGAAAAACATCTTTTTCTGAGTTTTACTTTGATCATAAACTTTTGCAGAAGAGGGACTCTGACAAAGTTAGCTTAGAGACAGTCCACTTGGACTGCAAGGAGAATAAACCAGTCAATCCTGAAGGAAATCAACCCTGAATATTCACTGGAAGAACTGATGCTGAAGCTGAAGCTCCAATACTTTGGCCACCTGATAGAATCACTGGAAAAGATCCTGATGCTGGAAAAGACAGAACGCAAAAGGAGAAGAGGGTGGCAGAGGATGAGATGGTTAGATAGCATCACCGACTCAATGGACATGAATCTGAGCAAACTCTGGAAGACAGTGAAGGTCAGGGAAGCCTCAAGTGTTGGAGTCCATGGGGTCACAGAGAGTTGGACAAGACTTAGCGATTGAACAACAACAACAAAGTAATTGGTTGCAATATGTTAGCATCTCTATGTGTCTTTTCTAGAGTGTTCCATTTAGGTTCAACATACTTTAGGTTTATTTGGGACCAAGAAGGGTGGGGGTGGGGAGTAGAACTGATTCACTAGATATCAATGGACATGAATCTGAGCAAACTCTGGAAGACAGTGAAGGTCAGGGAAGCCTCAAGTGTTGGAGTCCATGGGGTCACAGAGAGTTGGACAAGACTTAGCGATTGAACAACAACAACAAAGTAATTGGTTGCAATATGTTAGCATCTCTATGTGTCTTTTCTAGAGTGTTCCATTTAGGTTCAACATACTTTAGGTTTATTTGGGACCAAGAAGGGTGGGGGTGGGGAGTAGAACTGATTCACTAGATTGCTTTTTAAAGATGAATGTAAATGGGTCATACACTTTGAGACACTTTATTTGTAGATCTATAAAAAGTTCCACCCTTCATTTTCTTCTGTCAAGCATTTGTAGCTTATAGCATTGCAGGCACTGGGTTAGATGCTAGGAATATGAAGGAAAATAAGGCATTTTCTTAGCCTCAAGGAATATGTTAAAGGAATTGATTGTAGTCGCTGGGGTGATAAATGGATGGTAAATGATAGAAGTAAGGAGTGTACCAGGCATAGCAGATGCTGAATGCAGCAGATGGGGAAATCCATCTGGGGTACTAAGAACAGCTAGAGGAGGTGATGCTTGAAATAACACACCAAGTCTTTAGAAAACCACAGACAGTGTGGTCCTACAGAATAAGGACAAGGGACAGCGTGAGGTCACTGAGTTTAAGCAAACCTCAGACACACTCTATCCTTCTGGGCAATTTGCTCATCTTTCTGGAGCCTCCAGGTCATTATTTCTAACGTGGGAAAATAATGTTTACCTTGCAGTGTTGCTGTAACATCGTATCTCACTAATTGTTATCATTATCTAGGAAAGGGATATATTTAAGTCAGGATCATCCATTACCACTCTGCTTTATCAGATTAGCAACCCAGTCTAACAGAGAACAAAGATTACCAGTGAAATCTGATGTTGCGAGTCCAAAATCAAGTTCATTTCCTTGTCTTTTCCATCTTCTACAGCCCCCCTGCTTTCCTTGGCTCATAGCCCCTTTCTCCACCTTCAAAATGAAGCAGTGTAGCATCTTCAAATCTCTCAATCTCTGACCTTGGCCTCTGTTGTCGCATCTCCTACTTTCTCCTTGCTTTTGTCATCACATTGCCTTCTCTCCCTCTGGTCCTCATGCCTCTCTCCTATAAGGATTCTAGTGATAACACCGAGGACACTTCGATAATCTAGGAGAATCTTCCCATCTCGAGATCCTGAACTTCATCATTCTTACAAAGTTCCCTTTAACGTGTCAAGTAATGCATTCCAGGTTCTGAGGAATCAGCTGTGGCTTTCTTTGGGGAGGGGCCACTGTTCAGCCTACCACAGATGATACATGAACTATTTGGACACCATTCTGGAGAATCTGAGTATACGTGAAAGCTCAGTTGGTGGGACTGGGCAGATGAGAGGCTGGTTGGGAGGAAGGAAAAGCCATGCAAGGAATTGAGAGCCAGTCTGGAGCTGAAAGTCCTGAAGAAGTCTCACGCTGATAAGCTTAGGTCTGCACTGCAGGAACCAGTTCTGGTTGGTAGGGAGGGTGGCTAGAAGGGTTGGGAAACGGAAGTGAGACTGTAACCTTGAAGTTATTGCAAGAGTCCTAATGAGGTCCAAACTAGGAAGTTGGCCAGTTTCTTGATCTTGCCCAAGATGGATTCCATCCTTAATCACCATAATGAGGGAGGGGAGTTGGAGAGAAGATAGAGAAGGGAAGGAGAGAGGTGGAAGAAGCATGGATTTCTTATTTTCAGAGTTTTGACAGGATAGGAAAGGAAAATTACTTTCATTGGACTTACTTATAATTACTCACTTTGAAATTCCTCTAAATATTGCAACACTGAGGGCATTTTAGACTTGAAAACATAAATATTTTATTAAAGAGCAAACAATTCACTGACTAACCTGGTTGGGAGAAAGTTCCCTCATTATGAAAACAGTGACAGATTATTTGTATACAGGCCACGATCTCCTTAATATGCTCCTGTTTTCTTAACGAATTGAGGGATTAGACGGGTCAGGAAGATCTTAGAGAACAAAAACCCTTATTATCAAGCACTTGGGGTCATTTTATATTCAATAGAAATAATTTGAGCAGCATTTTGCTATGAGAGCCCAGGTAGCTTATGCTTGCTTTTCCTAATAATCAGAAGACAAACTTGGTTTTTTTAAGCATTATTCTGGTGAACTTGCATTACCTCAAACATCTCAAACAATAATGCAGGTTGATTTATGGGTTCAACATCATCCCTAGAAAAGATGCTACAGATGCCACTCAAATCTCAGAAAACTTCAACTCCCTTGAAGTTCCTATCATTCTCAAAGAGACCCAGGCATTTTCTATGTATTATCTTTGCAAGATGTACAAAGTCCTGGAACATAACACAGTCTGGATAATAACTGTCTAGGCTTTGTGAAGAACAAATTCTATTAGGTCAGTTGAAAGGTTAAATACTTGACTTGAAAAAGAAGCAAAAAGAATCTATATGGAATATATTCAGAAGTTGTAATAATAGAGAATATATTTTAGAAGGTGACACTCTCTGAATTTGTCTTTTTCTATGCAGAAAATTTGAGGAAAAATGCAGAAAACAGGTCAAAAATACTTTCATGAAAAAAAATTTGTAAAGATTGGTCAGCAGGCCAAGGTTTTGGCTTCCTATTGGATGGATGCACATGGTTTCCTGGATAGTTTGTAGGAGATCTGGTCCTAGAACCCGAATACCCACATTTATATTGAATTCCTTTCACCCATGTTGTAGCAAGTATCAGTACTTTATTCCTTGTTATGCCTGAATAATAATTTTATTGTATCAATATGCCACATTTCATTCATCCATTCATCACTTGATGGACATTTGGACGTTTTCCATTTTTTGGCTGTTATGAATAATGCTGCTATGAACAGTCATGTATAAACTATTCATGTGGAATTTGTTTTTAAACCTTTTGGGTATTTACCTAGGAGTGGAATTTGTGAGTCAGATGGTAACTCTGTGTTAAACAATTTGAGAAACTCCCAGACTTTTTTTTTCAAAGTGACTGCACCATTTTACTTTCCTATCAACAATGTATAAAACAAAAACAATAAATGAATTCCCATTTCTCTACATCTTTGCCAATATTTATTATTTTCTGTCATTTTGATTATAGTGATCCTAGAGAGTATAAAATGGTATGTTGAGGTTCTATTTCAGTTTTAAATGCTATTTAGTATTCCATTTTGTTAAAAAATTCATTCTTCTATTAGAAGATATATATATACATATTTTTTTTTCTTTACAAATAATGCTATAAGTATGTTTTTACATGGGCTGCTTTGTTGCCTTTAGGAATATATCCAGGATTGGAAATTCTGGGTCATAGAGTATGCATATCTTCAATTTTATTAAAAATTATGGTAACTATATTTTGACTGTGAGTTTGAGCAACATGAGTAAGTTTACTAATTGGCAAGTAAGGTATATAGCAGAAATTTGAATGTGTTCAGTGAAAACGATTTTGATTCTATTACCGAGAGGCCTTGCTCTTCATATCCTCTTTCTGTACAAGGGGATGCTTTGAACACTCACAGTGCTTTCAACAAGGGGCTTTTTGTTTTGCTTTGTTTGTTTGTTATATTTTTGTTTTCCATTTCATTTTATCGCCTCAAATTGAGGCTTTGATAAAATGCTGTGAAGGGAGAAGGCTGTGCTTTGCATTGTTCTTTATTATTCTTTGGGTTTGGGAACAGCACTTGCTGAGCATTGAGCAGCCTGAAAGTTTCCAGCAGCTTGTAATGCAACTGGAGTTCTTGGAGCTAAGCCCACATCTCTCTGCAGAACGAGCAGATTACGGCTGGGCGGATATCTTTGTTGGGCTGTCTCAGGCATTGATTTAAATGGCCCCTTAAGTCATTCCCCTGCAGAGATCGATGTGGAGGTGGCAGAAGTGAGTAGACGGGTTGCCACAATCTGGGGGACTCTGAAGGCAGAGGCCCAGGTGTTGGAGAATCTGTGAAAGCATGTGGGCATGATCCCAGACTTGGAGTTTATTTACACTGTGCTGAGGCTTTTACAGCACTGGGATGTGTGCAATCAGGATCCAGTGTTTTGGGAACATCAGAGATACCTGAGGTACGGCCGATCTACTCACTTCTTTCAGAACATGAATCACGACACCTATAGATTAAAGTTAGAATATGCTTTACAAGTCTGTTAGTCTGTTATTGCACAGAGGTGATGCTTGAGAACGTAAACTGCTGTCCAAGACAAGCTGGGTGGTAGAGGGTGATATATTCCTCTCTATAGGATGTATCTGTATATGAAACATATAGACATAAAAATACAACTATGGGGATGGTGCAGCTCATTTTTTTTTCCCCAGAGAAAACAGTTGGTAATATTGACCTCAAGTCAAAATAAAAGAGAGGACACATCTTACCACCCACTTGGAACAATTTCCAAACTTGCAACAGAAAAATGGACCTGCTTTTTTATTCTGTGACTGTGAAGGCAAGCGTATTCAGAATATGTAGTTACCTGTTATTTATTAGGTCATTTAGAAAATGAAAGACTCGCCATTCTAGGCTATGAAGAGTGTGTAAGTGTGTGTAGATCTATCTAAAATGATCCATGGTTTCACCAGAGTGAAAATATCAGAGGATAATGGTTTCTTTAGATATAGTATCTCTTTCAAAGAGAAATAGATGGGAAATCAGTCTTAGCTTACCAGACGAAAATCCAGGATTGAAATCTCAAGCCTTGAGAAGTCCCCATATATCATAAGACAAGGAGAGGAACACGTAACATTTCAATTCCAGGGCTCTTGGTGAGAGAAGACAAGTAATAGGAAAGAACATAGCTCATAAGCAGCTAGTCTCTCTCCTCTTATTTCCATCATTGAATCAAAATGGAAAGCAGTTACAGTAACATGTTTGAGAACATCAAATTTCAAATACGATTGTTGGCGTATTTCGGGATAAATAAACATGACATTCAGGAATATCTTCCTTCAGGCTGCTGGGTAGCGTGGTCAATCATCTTGGATATTAAGAAACAAATTACAAAATGGTAAAATAAAATAAAAATAGGCAGTAACAGGAAATCTAAGTACACACCTGATGCATTTAAGCTACAGAACGCTACTTTCAGAATATGACCTACTACATACAGGGGGAGGGAAGGTTGTAGACTGGCATGGTGCAACACTGTCTCATATATTTCTCATCACAGTTTGGCTTTTGGGAAAATGGTACATTTTTTACACACCTCAACCCTCCCCACCTAGCTTCAGGACACTAGGAAGCTAGTCCACTTATGTGATAAATACAGACGGAAGAGAGCTTACAAGAGACCAGACACTGATCAAAGATGTGGAAGAGATGATTCATACATCCAGGAATTTTATAGTTGAGTAAAAAAGGCAGATGGATGATCATAACGAGGGTGGGAAAATGCTCCAGTACACAGGGAGGATGTTGAACTTCTCTTGGGTTTCTAGATTGAATGCTGAATGTGGACACAGGGAGGACCAGAGCCGAGAACTGGGAGCAAGCTTCCAGCAGAGAAAACCTGGGCCTTGGCACATTGTCTTTGTTGCTTCTAGGTCGCTGGGGGTAGATAAAAAACACTTTGATATATCATTAGGCCAGTGAAGATGGAAATTTCTTGAGGGACAAAGACATTTTTACATGAGGTTTGGAGTTAATACATCGGGGTTTAAATTCTGGTCTGTCACTAATCTGTGACCTGGGAAAGTGATTCAAGCTGATGATCGATTTTTTTCTCTTCTAACAATGAATTAATAACAAATGTGTCACCTCTTTACAGAATAATGATGGGGATCTTTTCAATGATGTTTTAGTGTTTTTTCAAACTGATATTGCAGGCTCATGGGGTCTTTGGGGTCTGGCACTTTCACTAAATGGTGAATGATTTTAAAATAGAAAGCAAACTCCTAATTTAGGAATTTTGGATTAACAGATATACATTACTACATATAAAATAATCAATACTCCTGTAGAGTACAGGGAACTGTATTCAATAACTGCATCACTTTGCTGTATACCTGAAACTAACACAAAATGTAAATTAACTGTTCTTCAATAAAAATGTTTTAAAAACATAAAATAGAAAACAAGATGGTTTATGTGGGAGATAGAAAGTTCACACCAAGTCTTAAAAATAAAGCAAGAGATATAAAATATTTTATGCTTGTTTCTCCTTGGGGTCTGTATTCCCAAGGCCAACACTCACATCTGTGTTGAGGGGTGGTGCAGACATTTGAGATGTGCGCTGATGCAGGAACTGTGTGAATGCAGGGCACTATCCAAACAGAGGTCTTAATGCTTTGTAACCATTGTTTATCAGTAAGTCATCTATTTCTCACAAACAAGAGCTCCACCTCAGCTGCAGAAAAATGGCTTTGGAATTTGGTGGCTAAAACCTACCCACATTTATGTTTACATTTAAAAATAGCTCTCAATTTGTTAAAAAACACAGAAGTGATCCAATGGAAAAGCAGATTTTGGGTCAAGGCAGTGATAACGTGCCTACCCACGCATGGGGTGGGGTAAAGAGTGGGTTCAAAGGACAGGGAACCTCAGAGACCAGGGTTCATTAGCAAGAAAGGTGTCACGGCAACTGTCACTTGAGCCAAGCTCTGATGACACGGGCACCCGGCTCACCCTTCCGGGCTCTGCTTCTTCACTCTTAGCACTGAAAGAGCTGAGCGGCCAAAACAGACGCACAGCAGACCTAAAGTAGTAGAGACAGGCTCTTGGCAAACATGGGCCAGGCAAGTCCCCCATAGCAATGTGGCCCCACCGTGGCACCTGTTTCTAGTAAGAACATCCTGGTTCAATATTTTATCACAGCTTGTCATAAATATTCCATGAAACAAAATTCGGGAAGTGATACTGGATTTGGAGAATTTTTTCTCTAGTCTCGGAAGTCGTAGCAGCGATTTTCATTTTCAAAGCATCTAATCCATGTCTTAATTATGCATGAAGATGGATGTGACTGCTATAATATTTAACACTATCAAGTGTTGTAGGGACAGAAAGAGGCTTGGTTAAATAGTGTGGGAGCAGAGTAAGGGACCCAGGGACAATGTGCAGAAGACTCCATATTCTTCAGGGATGGGCAACAAGTGACAGACCAGTGTTTTATAGGAAAACTGTGGAATTTGCATCAAGTTGTTGTGACTTTCATTTGGATTTGTTAGTTTTCATTGTACCCAGGAACGTACATTACCTTTATTTGTGGGTGTTTACTGACTGGCCATTGGGAAAGTGGTGAAGAAGGTGGATTTTGATTTTGGTGGCTTTTTACTTCTCTTTCTGTCCTCACTCAAGACCCCACTTTTGCGGTCCTTTATCTGTGGGTACTTGGAACACTTAGATGGCCTCAGATGCCCTGTCTTGTAGGGAAAATTGGAGCAACCGAAGCCTAATAAACTGTTAGCACTAGCATGTATTAGCAGTTATCTGAGAAGCCACACATTTCTAAGGGAAGTAAGAGGTCAAGCTTCTAGGATCCTAAACCAGGGAATAAGATTGAAGGATAGTTGACTTATTGTGCTAGTTTCAGGTGTACAGCAAAGTAATTCAAATATTTGTTGTTGTTCGGTTGCTAGGGAGATTTGTGTTCACACCCTTCATCACAGGAGACTGGATAGAGGCTCCAGGAAGCCACGGTCCGGCATCAGTCCCAGCCAGCAGAGCACAAAGCCAGAACCCAGACCCTGTCACCCTGCAAGACGCATTCCTGGAATCTCAGAATGGAGTTTCTTCTATCATGAAAGGAAAGCTTGCTTTCAGTAGTCACTTACTCACTCAAAAATAGACGTGCAGAATGTGCACTGTTTGTCAGGAGATCTACAGTGAACAGGACACTCCAGAAACTTGCCTGCCAACAAATAAATCTCTTCTGATTCATAATGTTGTACAGCAAAAACTAACATAACATGGTAAAGCAATGATACCCCAATTTTTAAAAAAAAATAAAAAATATTTTCAGAGAACTTTAATATCATTAATTTTATTAATATTGTAAATTTCTCTTCCAGGTTATCATTCCACATTGAGTGAAACTGCCCTTCCCCAACTAACACAAATCTGAAAACTAAGCATGTATTATATGCATCAGAGTAAATGATAGCAATTTCTTAATACGGTTCTTTTTACATTGAAGGATAGTTGACTTATTGTGCTAGTTTCAGGTGTACAGCAAAGTAATTCAAATATTTGTTGGTGTTCGGTTGCTAAGTCATGTCTGACTCCTTGTGACGCCATGGACTGCAGCACACCAGCCTCCCATGTCCTCCACTATCTCCAGGACTTTGCTCAAACACATGTCCATTGAGTCAGTGATGCTACCTAACCATCTCATCCCTCTGTTGCCCCTTTTCCTTTGACCTTCAGTCTTTCTCAGCATCTGGGTCTTTTCCAATGAATCGGCTCTTTGCATCAGGTGGCCAAAGTATTGGAGCTTCAGCTTCAGCATCAGTCCCTCTAATAAATATTCAGGGTTGGTTTCCTTTAGGATTGATTGGTTTGATCTCCTTGTAGTCCAAGGGCTATATATATATATATATATAAATTCTTTTTAAAATTCTTTTCCATTACAGTTCTTACAAGATATTGAATATAGTGATTCTTGTTATTTATCTGTTTTGTATATAGTATCCTACACTCCCAATCTATCCCTTCCTCTCCATCCCTTTTGCTAACCGTAAGTGTTGCTTTCTATGTCTGCGAACCTTTTTTCTGTTTTGTAAATAAGTTCATTTGTACTATTTTTTAGATCCCACATATAAGGGAGATCATATAAGCAAGTCATTTCTTCATCACAATTATGATGAGCCTAAATCACGATTGGTGACCGTCTATTCCAAGGTGGGTGATTGGACCTTCTCCTCAAAACATCCATTCAACAGGAAGGTGTTCGGCAAAACATTCGATAAGGTTGCAGGGGGCGGGGATTTATCCTTGCCAGCCAACAGCATCCCATGTCCATATAACAAGCAGGGTACCCGACGGCCTACTGTACTGGCATGCTCACTGTGCTTTCAGAACAGGCCAGTATCCCCAGGGGTCGTTCACGACTCTGGTGGGAGTTTTCATTTTCAGTTTGTTTTCACAGCTGCTAGTGGAGAGCAAGGCTGTCTTGGTCTGTTGGCTACATTTACCCAAATGTGCCCTGATGTCCAGTTGTCCCACTTTATCCACCTGTCACTAGGATTTTTGAAGTGATGTGAAAAACTTGAATTCCCTCTGACATATTTGAAATCATGGCTGATTTGTTGACATCCTCCCAGTTGTCTGGGCGGTAACCGTGACTTTCCAAGATGCACTTGTCCAAAAAGGCTGCTGTGTGAGAGGGCCAGGGGCAACCACGGGGAACCCAGTGGAAGCTTTATGGAGCTGGAAAAGGGCTTTTGCTTGATTTTTCAAACAAACCCCCTCAGAAGAGAAATCCACCAGCATCCCTCCGTGCCCACATGGTTTCTCTGCTCCCCCTACCTGGCTTAGAGGGATCCTGTCTCACGCAAAACTGTGGGGCCAGAGGAAGACGAGTTCATCAGCCTGCTCTTGTGGAGGTGGACGCGGAGTCTCAGTGTGTGGCTCACTGTGCCAGGCTGCTGGCTTCAACCGTGGTAAACGTGAATCTCTAAGAATAAATCTGACACAGCTGTGTCTCAAGGCAGACGCTGTGAAGTGCATGAAGGCACACACGCACATACACACACTATGCAGTTTCCTAATTGAATCTAAAATGTAAGTGCTTTGCTGTTTAAAAGGACCTTGCTATCTTGATAAGAAAAACTAATGAGATGCCCTTTCTGGAGCTGGTCAGACAATAGCCCTAGTGACAAGGACCCCTATCAAGAAATAAAGCAGAAGATAAATGAGATTTTTCTAATATCCATTTCACCCATTGTTCACAGGTGTCAGGCAGCACAGATTCTATTTATCATGGGGTGGTAGAGAGGAGACATGATTTTGTAAAGAAAGCCTAAATTGCCAGCGCCGTGTTTTCAGCCACAGGTAAACCTCTTCTGTCACCTGGTAGAAAGCAAAGCAAGGCCTGGGCTTGAGGGGTGCAGGGAGGGGAGGATGTCTATAATCCTGCCTTTTTACCTCCAGGCTAAGACAATGTCCACGCAACGATTGGAAAACAAGGGAGAGAGGTTATTTCTGAATAAGGACTACATGAGTTTACTCATTAAAGTGTAACTGTGTCAAATACTTGGAATGCAAAGGGAGAAATTTCCACTTAAGATGAACACAATTTAGAATTTTCAGAGGCGACATGAAGACAAAAAGGAAAATAGTGATATTCAATTTCAGGCCCAGGAGAATTTAGGGTATAGAAAACCCTCCTGGCATTCACTTTTCTAAAATAAGGGACCCAACAGGAATCAATACTTAGATGTTGTTCCCTAAGATCCAGGAATAATAAAAGAGAACATTAGACAAAGGGGTCAGGGTAGGAGCCAGGAAAATATTTTAAAACTCTGTGGCCCAATTTTCCAAAAATTTCCATTTACAAGGATTGTGTAATTGTCAGAAGTCTGACTGAGCAAAGTGCTCAAGTGAGATGTTGAAACACACATATGTCCTCTGCTCGCCCTCTTTAGCACTGCAGTGGACGTAGCCTTGTGATGGTTGAAACATTTTCTAATATTTTACATTTCAAGAGGACTTTCTTATCTGCAGAACTCAAAGGGTTGTGCTGGCTCCAATTCTCACAACAACCGCTGTTTACCAGCAATGCAGATGAGGAATGCCCTTGTTTTTTGAGAAGGCCAGCAGCCGCCAGGCAGGCTGAGAGGCAATTCTTGTGTGGTGACAGCTCTGGGGTCTGATGCCCTGCCTGTCTGGGGACCACATCGTGCACCCACTACTGACTTCCCGAGGAACCAGAGTGGGGCAGGGCTCCACCGGCACTCCAGCTTGCCCGCAGGCCCGTTGGGGAAAATGAATGATTTCTGAGCCAACCTTAATTTACTCCTCTGGGACCTTTTACTCTTCCATTTGCTATTTTTAAAGAAAGCATGCATTTTAAAAATATGTATTTCCTCTCCAAAATGCGTCTGTGTTTTCATAGTATTCGTGCCCTAAAACTTTGTAGAGATAAGCAGGTGGGGGAGGGGGGGCAATACTGTTATCTTCTAACAGATTTT
The DNA here is from genome assembly GCA_006410675.1 of Oreotragus oreotragus. NCBI lineage: Eukaryota > Metazoa > Chordata > Mammalia > Artiodactyla > Bovidae > Oreotragus > Oreotragus oreotragus. The sequence continues at coordinate 392,428 of SJYX01002328.1, read as the reverse complement.
CCTTTTCAAAGGAGCCAACGAACAGGCACAAAGGATTCATTTGCATTTCAATAAACAGTTTCTCTCCCTAGTTGTTTCAGTTTTCCTATTGCTCCTTGCCAGAAAGACACAGTCAGGCTGTGACATCATGAGTTAAGGCAGGCGACCCTGCCCCACTCTGTCTGGTGGTTCACATGAATCGTAAGGTCATCTGAGGTTGGCGCTGGGGCTTTGCGGGAAAAATGAGCCTGAGCAGGATGGTTGGTGGGACCTGTCGGAAGCTCCTTTCACGCTATGGCTAGAGTGACAAGAGACAGCCAGTTTCTGTGTGAAAGGGAGGAACATTTGGCTGAGATAATAAACAAAAGGACCACCTTGCTGCTAAGGCAAAGGGAGTTGCCCCTTTCTGCTCCTCAGCCCCGAGGCTGCTGACTTCCTGGGTTCTTCTGTATTCCAGGATGGTCTTGATGGACTAGTAAATAAATGAAGGACTCAGTCATTTACTGATCTGTACAAGGCACTCAACATCAGAAATAAAAGCAGGGCCCTTCCTCTCATGAGTCTGTGATCTAGTTCGAAAGCTTATTAAAATAAACCATGTGAAAAATGGCGTGATATTCTGGGAGAATAAGGAGGATATATTTGGGAGAATAAGGGAGAATCAGGAGGGAGACGTACAGACCTAGGGTTACCAAGTTGAACTTCGATATTATTTTTGCCCACTTTTATCTAAAAATGATAACGGGGGTTGAGGTGAGGGATATGAGAGAGAAAACCTAGATAGTGAGAAATGTGTCTTAATAACTCTAGCATTATACCAGTGGGGAGAAGGATGTCTTAATACTAATGTAAACTCTGGGAGCTGGTGATGGACAGGGAGGCCGGGTGTGCTGCAGTCCATGGGGTCGCAAAGAGTCGGACACGACTGAACGACTGAACTGAACTGAACTGATTAATGTCTTCATATTATTATCCAGACACTGTGCAAAGTATAGACATATATTTCAAAGTTTACTTCCTAGTAACAGGGTGACAAAATACTATATTATTTCCATTCGACAGATGAAGAAACTGAGGTTAAATAACTTGTCTAAGGTCGCACTGGGAAGTAGAGTTTTATAATCTAAACCTTGGTCTGTTTACAAAACTTATACTTGTTCCCACTACTCTACACTTCCTTCCTGATAAAAGTATTACTAGTGTTGTTAATGAGCTCAGACTATGGGAAGCTGGTGAAATTTTGTATTTATACAGAATGTCTAGTAAGATATGACTATGATTGATGTTCCACAAATTCTCTACAACATAGTTTTTACTCTGGAGATTTTTAAACTTTTCTTTTTCCTTAAGGAAGGTCTATCATATTCATGTAATTGACTTCTTGCCAGTCGGAATCTCTTTGTTCCTCAAAGTCAAGTAGGTGGACTGGGTGGCAAGCAAACTGTGGAAGAAAATAAAGATGACCTCTAGGTGGGCTCTCCTTTGCTGTAATTGGGCCAATATGCTTAGGTAATGAAAAGCAGGGGTGGAGGGAAAATAAAGTCAAGGATTTTGTAACATGCTAAGTGAATTAAACATATTTCTTTCTTCCTTCCTTCTCTCCTTCCTTCCTTTCATTTTTAGAAAATTACACAAGAATGATTGTAAGATGCTTTATCTGCCAGATTCATCCTGCAATTATTTATTAGTGCCTACTCAGTTGGTCTTGGAAATTCAGAGTGACAAGAATAATTCCTGCACCTAAGAAACTCACAGGACTACAAGTTATCACAGTGTCACGTGACCCTTGCCATGGGTGAAGAGAGAGAGATTTCTATAAAAATGCAGAGGAGAGGCCCAAGTCTCTTGTAAATTGGTACAAGGGAGGGTGATAATCAGAAAACTTACTACAGGGGCCTGCGAGATTTGGGTCAGGGGCATCCTGGGCAGAGGGGACAACAGTATGAACATATGTAGACAGGTGATTCACTGGTACCATCTTCTTAGATTCCATACATATGAGTTAACACATGATATTTGTTTTTCTCTTTGTCACATGGAGCTCAAACCCAGTGTTCTGTGACAACCTAGAAGGGTGGGATGGGGTGGGAGATGGGAAGGAGGCTCAAGAAGGAGGGGACATGCGTAGCTTTTGGCTGAGTAATGTTGATGTACTAACCAACACAGAAACCAACACAATACTGTGAAACAATTGTCTTCCAATTAAAAATAAATGAATTTTAAAAGGCAGATAGATAAAAAGAGAACAATATCTTCACAGAATTAAAAAACAATTTAGCCAGGCATTGACTAAACACCTGATATGGTCAAAATATTTCTAAAGACACAAAGATACAAAGATAGGCTAAGGTCTCCCTTCTCTGCATGTTTAATCTCCCGTGAAAGAAAGATACACACCTAATTGTATAAGTAAAAATAAATAAAGGCATAATGAAAACAGTGTAAAACTGGGATGGAAATAATACTCTAAGAGTGCAAAAGGAGGGGTAGTTAATTAATGGAGTGGAAAGGCTTTTTGGAGGAGATGACATGTAAAATGGGCCTTCAACAATGAGCAAGCTTTGGTCAACAGACAAAAGGGAGGCAGAAGGCATCACAGGTAGTAAGAACAAGGAGCTCAAAGACAGAAGGTGTGGACTGTTCTGAGGATGAGCCGCATTCTGGTGGACTAGAACTTGGCATCCACAGGGGTTCAGTGGCAAAGAATCTACCTGCCAAGCAGGAGACTCAGATTCCATCCAGGGTCGGGAAGATCCCCTAGAGAAGGAAACGGCAACCCACTCCAGTATTCTTGCCTGGGAAATCCCAGGGAAAAGAGGAGCCTGGCAGGCTACAGCCCATAGTGGTGAACATGACTTAGCAACTAAATAACAACAACAGCACCAGGGTAATTAAGATCCATCTATTCTAAAGATTTTTGCTACTTAAATTTTGAACAAGGCCAAAGTAGAAATGAGAAATATAAAAAAGAGTGAACTCTATTTGCATCAATACTCTGTGAAAATAGATATCTCCTCTGACATTTATAAATGTCCATACATATTTTTCAGTTTACCTGCCTCCTGAGAAACCTGTATGCAGTTCAAGAAGCAACAGTTAGAACCAGATATGGAACAACAGACTGGTTCAAAATTGAGAAAGGAGTGCATCAAGGCTGTATGTTGTCACCTTGCTTATTTAACTTACATGCAGAGCACATCATGCAAAATGCCAGGCTGGAGGAAGCACAAAATGGAATTAAGATTCCCAGGAGAAATATCAACAACTTTAGATATGCAGATGACACTGCCCTTATGGCAGAAAGTGAAGAAGAACTAAAGAGTCTTGATGAAAGTGAAAGAGGAGAGTGAAAAAGTTGGCTTAAAGCTCAACATTCTGAAAACTAAGATCATGGCATCTGGTCCCATCATTTCATGGCAAATAGATGGGAAAACAATGGAAATAGTGTCAGATTTTATTTTGGGGGGCTCCAAAATCACTGCAGATGTTGACTGCAGCCATGAAATTAAAAGATGTTTGCTCCTTGGAAAAAAAGCTATGACCAACCTAGACTGCATATTAAAAAGCAGAGACATTTCTTTGTCAACAAAGGTCCATCTAGTCAAGGTTATGGTTTTTCCAGTGGTCATGTATGGATGTGAGAGGTGGACTATAAAGAAAGCTGAGTGCCGAAGAATGAATGCTTTTGAACTGTGGTGTTGGAGAAGACTCTTGAGAGTCCCTTGGACTGCAAGGAGATCCAACCAGTCCATCCTAAAGGAAATCAGTCCTGAATATTCATTGGAAGGACTGAGGCTCAAGCTGAAGCTCTAATACTTTCCCCACTTGATGTAAAGAGCCGACTCATTGGAAAAGACCCTGATGCTGGGGAAACTGAGGGCAGGAGGAGTAGGGGACGACAGAGGACAACATGGTTGGATGGCATCACTGACTCAATGGGCATGAGTTTGAGCAAACTCCGGGAGATGGTGCTGGACAGGGAAGCCTGGCGTGCTGCAGTCCACGGGGTCACAAAGAATCGGACATGACTGAGTGACTGAACATTTAATTAAAAAATAGAAATGTTTGCAAAAAGGCAGAAGCCCTGTAAATTGCAACCACCATTTCAATATCCAAAGAGGGAGCTCTCAAGAGATATATAGCAATTTGTGATATAGTCCAGATTGGAAAATACTTTTTTGTCATAATTAACAGGACCATATGCCACAAGCTGATGGTATTACTAGCTAGTAAGAATATTCAAGACACTTAGGGTATTCAGTTACTTAGAAAGAATTTCACAATGTCCATGTTAATCGCACAATTGAACATTTTTCTAGGGTATGTCTTGGTTTGCTTTATGTTCAAAATGTGGTAGCCAGAGTCGGATATTAAAGCTATCTTTTGGCTTTTTTTTTTTTTTTTAAAAGAAAGAACAAATCCAAGAGACAAATAAAAACTTAGAGGAAGAAATGTTAATTATATGTATGTGATAATTCAGGCTCTGGAGGTGAAAAAACAGGGTCTCAACAGTTCATGCGTACTTAGTCATTCAGTCTTGTCCAGCTCTTTGTGGCCCCATAGGCTGTAGCCTGCCAGGCACCTATGTTCATGGGATTTCCCAGGCAAGAATATAGAGTGGGTTGTCATTTCCTCCTCCAGGGGATCTTCCTACCCAGAGATCGAACCAGCATTTCCTGTGTCTCCTGCATTGGCAGACATATTCTCTACCACTTGGGAAGTGAGTTCAGGGTCTCCCTAATTATGGGAATAGCAAAATTCCATATTTGTTGGGTTTCATACTGGGATTTCTACTTTGCTAGTCAGGGTGAGGTTGAAAAGTTTAAGAAGAAAGTGGCATTTGACTTCAATTTACATAGAAACCAACTCTTTGTGGTTTTGAGGAAAGTTCTGCTTTTGGAGAAACCATTTGCTTCAGAAAGAGTGGAGAATTTGCTCCTTTGCAGTAGGTCTTGACTTACCCTGGGGCAGATGATATAATTAGACACCTGTATTCTTCATCACACACTCCTAATAGCAACTTCTTTAGTGAGTACTTGCTTTTAGAACGTTATGTGTCATAACAATATTGCTGCTGCTGCTGCTGCTAAGTCGCTTCAGTCGTATCCGACTCTGTGCGACCCCATAGACAGCAGCCCACCAGACTCCCCCATCTCTGGGATTCTCCAGGCAAGAACACTGGAGTGGGTTGTCATTTCCTTCTCCAATGCACGAAAGTGAAAAGTGAAAGTGAAGTCGCTCAGTTCTGTCCGAGTCTTAACGACCCCATGGACTGTAGCCCACCAGGCTTCTCCATCCATGGGATTTTCCAGACAAGAGTACTGGAGTGGGGTGCCACTGCCTTCTCAGATAACAGTATGGGTGCCCTTCAAATTGAGGTGGATGCAGTGACTACTCATGCCAAGATAGGTATTTCAGTAAAACGTTTCTTTTCCATTAATGACTCAGAGTATCTGGAGCTAATCTTATTCATGATATGCATGACCTTCCAGTAGATACTGTACAAATACTTCACACTCCCAAACTCTTATTACACCACAATATGATAATTTCCCCTCATTTATAAATGCATAGACAGATGGATCAGTGAAAAATAGATTCATGTAGGATTTTGCTAATGAATGAAGCCTTTGGTGGTCAGATTATAGGCTTGGAGTAGAGGATACTTAAAGGAGAACTTCAGACACAGAAGCCAAGATGATCCAGGGATCTATGGATTTATAGAATGCTGGGCCCTTTAGTAATCTGGTGTCAATGATATCATATGCTTACATTAAGTTATATAAACAAAAGAAAGCGGCATGCTGGCGGTGTCTTTATCTGTGTGCCAGAAAGTCACTGGCAACTTTGCTTACAATATTTAAAGGTACTCCATTTTATCCATATTGTGCTCTTGATTAAACTTGAGAAACTGAATATTTCTCAAGATTCTGTGTATGATGAACTATTTATCCATTGGACTAAAGGGGAAGCCATACATAAGGATCTTATGATTTTTCTTTTCTTCTTAAAGAAGTACAATTTCTGAGTATTATGAAACCCTATAAATAGGATGCTTGTTTTCAGGACCTCAGAAATTCTACTTAACCCCTATTCAGGCCATGGAATTTAATGGGGCTGCAACAAAGAGACTTCTGATGCAAAAGACCAAGAAGGACCAGGGAGGGTCTACTCAGGTTAATTTGTGCAGAGCAGAGAATCCACGACAAGTTCAAATCATCTTGATTCAATTCAGTTGTTCAACTGAAAGGTGAATTCAGAATGTCTCAGATAATAGTTGTGATCACATGCCCACTGCGTAATAGGATAGTTTTACCAGTTACCTTTGCTGGGCATTTTGCACAAAGAAGTGATAAAATATCAGGGTTCTGAAAGGAATATGTTCTTTGATTTAGGTGAGATGGCTTCCAGGTTCTTCTCTGACCACCAGTTAGCACAGGCAGTGCTCATGTAGAATGTCTCCTCCTGCTCTGAGAAACACATAAGCCCAACTCTGATGGCTACAGAACGTATCCTTTCTGGGGTGCTAAGGTGGATAGTACCATGCTGGGGAAACTGTGCTGCGCGGATGGGGTTTCCAGTCCAGTCCTCACTGGATAAATACACTATCCTCATCAGAATGCCTCTGTGCCTGGGATTCTGGGAAATTATGTTTTGAAGGAACATTGTAAATCTCTATAGGATGCAGACTGTACTTCAACATTCATAGCTTTCCTTCAATAACTTACTAGGAGTTAGGATTAAGTGGGCCAGGACACTGGGATATAATGCAAGTGTAACTGCTGACGAGTTGACTATTGGACCCCTCTGAGTCCCAGAGGGACTCATCTACACAATTATCATAATATCTGACACACTTCCTATCTGGAAAAATGTTTTGATTTGTAGATTTTATTTATGCATTTCGCCTATATAACCTCTGGGAGAAAATACATTTCCAAACTTATATACTAATATGAAAATAGCCTTATTTCTCTTTATCCTAATAGTTTCATTGCCCCACATGCAAATGTCTCATTAGTCTAGGTTTTTGGAATTTGGTGAAGCAGGCACCTTCATGGTTTCTCTTACAGATTATCTTCGCATAGAATGTCTTTTTGACAGTAGACTTACTTAAATTATTCACCCCATGATATTAGGGTAAAGACTCTCTAAAACAGAGATTTCCATTTTCTCAAAAAGAAGGAGGAAACTGACTGTTGGGCATGTATCTAACAGATTACTGCTAGTGGCCTTGGACATGACTTTGATGTTGGTGTTTCATGATGGTAGGAGAGAGTGAGGATGCCACGTTTCCAGAGCATTTTTTTTTCTATTTAAATTGTCCAGTGCAGTAAACACAATTATTGTAACATAGCTCACTGACTTCCTCTGAACTGATATATTCTGTGCTAGCATGGGGCTATTAACATAACAGAAATGTTATCTGATTTTATTGCTAAACTCAAGGCTACTTTAAAAAGTAGAAAGAAAAATGTTAATATATGCACCAGAAGGTATTTTAAATAAATATCTGTCATATACAGTTAAACGTGCGCTTCCCTGGTGTTAATTATGGCACAATCAGAAAAGAAGAGAGAGGAAGGTTTATTGCAGGTTGAAAAGCCAAATACTAGCTCTGTTACAATGTAAGTCAAGTGAAGTAACAATTACATGTTGTGTTGATCATGCAGAGAATTTTTAAAAACAGATATTTTCTTGTGTATATGTTATTGATCAGAAGGGAATAATTTAAATAAAAAACTCTGACTAATTGGCCATTAAGATGATACTTTGGGAGCACTAGAAATTCATTCCTTTAGGTTCTTTTATATTTCTTATGTGAAAAAGATTTCTGCTCAATAATCTTTTCTTTAGCACATTTGTCACAATATACTTCTGTTTAGATGGACTGAAATGGGTTTGGGGAAGAAGGAAAGTTTTTCTAAAAACATAATAGACCTTTTAAGAAGACATGAATTATTAGAAATTATGTTATCCTAGTCACCATTTCAACCAGTAGGAAGGATTTGCTGGTCACAGGGTGGTATGTGTTTACTAGTCAAGTAATTACCTTGTTTTGGGATAGACATTGATGACAATCTAGAAATCTTTCCATAGGTATGTAGTATCGCTCCTCTCCTATGCCAACATTTTTTATTTTGCTCATTAGAGACAACTTGAATATGTTTACTTTTGATGTAATGGCTTTTGAGGCCAGCAGATGGAGAAGGCAAAGATATATATATATTTATATACATAAGTTCATTCCCCTTCTACACATACCTTAAAAAAAAAAAAGATTTTATATAACACACAGTGCTTTAAAGAAGAAAATCTCTCACCTCCTCTCAGAGGTACAGAGTTAATCTAGAATTAAAGGGATAAACCATGCAAGGAAAGCTCGAAGAGATAAACCCTACAGTGGATCAGATTAGAACGTGGCATAGCCTCATGCAAGAAACACTGATAAACTGATACATGGGACCTTACACAGAGAAAGGGACATGCGCTTGGAATCATTCCTAAAATATGTTTGAGAACTGGGCTTCAATAATGCTTCCTTTTAGCAAGATTTAAAATGATGTTTTGAATTATCCGCATGTAACCTTTTTTTAACTTTCAGGGTGATAAATAAACCAAAGAGCTAATTCTGCTGGGGGCCATTGGAAAAACTATTTCCTAACTGGGTCCAGGGAATTAAGGGAGAAGGCACATTGTATTGTATTCAAATCACCTCTACTTCCTGGGACATAGGAGAATTAACCTTCCTTGCCCCTTGGATGAGTATAATGTTTCACTTGGCTTTGAACAATGATATGTAAGCAGAAGTGATACACAGGCCTACTGGGTTTAATTGCCAATAGCCCACTCTTTGTCTCGCTCTTCTGCTCAGTATCCATGGAAACAAGTGCTGGTGTCAAGTGCTATGAGGGTCATGCCACCTGGGGTGCTGAGCCACATGTGGAACACTGCTGTCCTGGAGAATCACCTGGACCCCCAGCAGGCTTTGGCTGGGCCGGAAAAAGACTTTGGTTGTGTTAAACCTCTAAGAATGTGGGGATGTTCAGCGATGCAGCATAGCCTGCCTTATCTCCACTAACAGAAGCTAACGTTAGTAATGAATATCTGCAGGTGATATGTTACTTACACACAAAACACAGAGAGTCAGCTGACAAAATTCTATAAACAGTATAATTNATTTGGCTGGGCCGGAAAAAGACTTTGGTTGTGTTAAACCTCTAAGAATGTGGGGATGTTCAGCGATGCAGCATAGCCTGCCTTATCTCCACTAACAGAAGCTAACGTTAGTAATGAATATCTGCAGGTGATATGTTACTTACACACAAAACACAGAGAGTCAGCTGACAAAATTCTATAAACAGTATAATTCAGTAAGCGGTCTGGTGAAAAATTAATATACAAAGTGAATAGCCATAGACATAAAAGTATGGTAGAAGAATGCTTTCTGTTTCCAGTCATATCCCAGAATTCAGAACATAGCCAGGGATGAAATTAATGAGACATGTATAATATATATAAAGAAAATGTAAAGACATTACTAAAGAACTCTAAAGAAAACAAATGAATATAATAGCATGTCACACTCTTTGATGAGATAGTATCACAGAAATTGAAGAATCTGACGTTAGAATGCTTTCTGTTTCCAGTCATATCCCAGAATTCAGAACATAGCCAGGGATGAAATTAATGAGACATGTATAATATATATAAAGAAAATGTAAAGACATTACTAAAGAACTCTAAAGAAAACAAATGAATATAATAGCATGTCACACTCTTTGATGAGATAGTATCACAGAAATTGAAGAATCTGACGTTAATTTGTAAATTCCATGTGGTCTATAAAGTACCAAGAGAAGTTTACTGCAGAGTATATGTGGCATAATACAAAGAGAATGCCAAGAAAATTCTAGATAAGCAGGGAAATGAGTAGTACTCTAGCCTTAGTACTAACTAATGTGTTATAAAGCTGCAATAATGAAAAACTGTTGTCTCTGGAAAACAGTTAAAAAGGCAGAATTGGATGCAGAGTAGAGTAGATAGTTGGAACAGAGTAGAAATAAGCCCAAATGCATATAAGGATTCAGCAAATGATAAAATGTTTTTTTTTTTTTTAATCTGTGGCATGTTTTGAGTTTATTTATTTATTTTTTCTCTTTTTAGGCATTTAGTATTATAAGTACCATAAGTTTTTTTTTTTTTAAAGTACAATCTTGTCTTAAACTTAGTTTTATTCTAGTATGTGAAATAGGTCAAATAGTATAAATTGTATCATGTGTTTGAGTTTATTTTGTTTTGCTTTCCTTGTATATTTGAAACACATTTTAATTGCTATTAAAAAGTACATAAAATTTACCATCTTACAAGATCATCCCCAAGAAAAAGAAATGCAAAAAATGGAGAAGACTCTTGAGAGTCCCTTGGACCTGTCTCTTATACACATCTAGATGTGTATAAGAGACAGCTTCTATACTAATGATAAAGAAAGATTCTTAATCATACTTCCAGAAGATAGGTACAGTCTATATTGAAAAAAAAAAAAAGTCTAACAAAATAAAAATATCCTAACATAATGTGTTGTTAGAGTACAAATTAGAGTTGAAACTGCATTTACAGATAAATTCATCTTATTAGTTTACTCCACAGCAATTCTGTTAATTTAGATAGCAATTATTTACTACATAATATCGGTCATTTGAATGAGTTAAAGGAAAATAGACTTACTAGAAAAAGCATACTTATCCTGGGAAAGATTATTCCAAAAGATGAATGTTTACACTTGGTTCGAAGGCCAGTAAGTTGCTAATAACTTATATTCTTATATTAGATGCATAGGAGATAGAAGAGTTCCAAATTTATTTATGTTTATGGTATGTAAGCCCTCTTGATATAGTTTATTTCAAGCACTCAAATGTTTCAAGTTTGCTGTTATAAACTCCTCCTTGATTCTTGGTAAAGCTGTTTCATAGGCAGCATACTTACACTATTTTGTTTCTCTTTCTCTTTTTCTTCCTCCTTATTTTTTTCTTCCTTTCTTCTTGTTTTCAAGCAGAAAATGACTCTGTATCTAATATAAAGAAACCAAATAGAATGATATGTGTATACACACATATATGGATATGTGTGTGTTTACATATTCATAAATTATTAAAGATTCATAGGAAGTTGCAAAGAGTTATAGTATCAAGGGAGCTTCCCTGATAGCTTAGTGGGTAAAGAATGTGCAATGCAAGAGACACAGAAGACGTGGGTTCAAATCTTGGGTTTGGAAGATCCCCTGGAGGAGGAAAATGGCAACCAACCCCAGTATTCTTGCTTGAATGAGGTCCCTGTATGCAGGACAGCAAGAGAGATGCAGATGTGTAGAGTGGACTTTTGGACTCTGAAGGAGAGGGAGAGGGAG
>SJYX01002328.1:333058-378183 GCA_006410675.1 Oreotragus oreotragus | reverse complement strand
AAAAGCAGAGACATTACTTTGCCAACAAAGGTCTGTCTAGTCAAGGCTATGGTTTTTCCAGTGGTCATGTATGGATGTGAGAGTTGGACTGTGAAGAAAGCTGAGTGCTGAAAAATTGATGCTTTGAAATGTGTTGTTGGAGAAGACTCTTGAGAGTCCCTTGGACTGCAAGGAGATCCAACTAGTCCATTCTAAAGGAGATCAGTCCTGGGTGTTCTTTGTAAGGAATGATGCTAAAGCTGAAACTCCGATACTTTGGCCCTCTCATGTGAAGAGTTGACTCATTGGAAAAGACTCTGATGCTGGGAGGGATTGGGGGCAGGAGGAGAAGGGGACGACAGAGGATGAAATGCCTGGATGGCATCACTGACTCGATGGACATGAGTCTGAGTGAACTCCGGGAGTTGGTGATGGACAGGGAGGCCTGGTGTGCTGCAATTCACGGGGTCGCAAAGAGTCGGACATGACTGAGCAACTGAACTGAACTGAACTGAACCATTTTTAAGTGTACAGTAGAGTAGTGTTAAGTATCACAATGTTTTTCAATAGCCTTCTAGAACTTTTTCATCTTGCAAAACTGAAAGTCTCTACTTACTAAACAACATCTCCCCATTTCTTCTTCCCTCAGTCCCTGCTCACCTCCATTTATGTTTCTATGTATATGATGGTCTTAAATACTTTAGATAAGGGGAATCACATGGTATTTATCTTTAAAAAACAAAAAACAACAAAACTGGTAGGCCTAAATTTTTTCAACTGAAAAGAAAAACTTCAAAATACTTTGCTTAGCAATTCACATATAATTATCTGACAACTATATCAAAGTAAAATACTGGGCAATAGCTATATATATATATATATATATATATATAAAATGGTGTTTTAAACCAGTGGGAGTAGATGTAATGTTCATTAAATAACAAATGTATACATATCATGAAGATATCACATCTCTATCTCACTCTTTGCACAGAAATACATGATAGTGCAGTTAAATTTTTAAAGGTTAAAAAACTTAAAATACTAGAAAAAGTAATCTCAGAATAGGGATGTTTTTATAATGTGACATCCTTATTCTGAGATTATTTTTTCTAGGATTTTAAGTTTTTTAATCTTTAAAAATTTGACTGCACTATCACGTATTTCTGTGCAAAGAGTGAGATAGAGATGTGATATTTTCATCATAAAAAGACATAAAAGATGAAAATGAAAAACTTAGTTACATAGAAATAGAAATGTTTTCTAGGTGACTAAAACATATACAAAAAGAAAAGAACAAATCTTAAAGAATTTCCAAGCCATATGACAGCTATCAATATTAATATAGAAAGGTATAGCCAGCATGAACACCAACAGTCCAATAGAAACATGAGCAATACGTATGAAATAAAGCACATATGATGGATGAGAAACATACAAAAAGATACCAAGCCAGAGAAATACAAGCACATACTATACTGAGAGATTATTTTCACTGATTAACAAATATCAAAAAAGCCTATAGACAGTGTTGATAAGAATGTAGGGCAACAGGAACCAACCTGCACTTCTGATGGTGTAACTGATTAAACCCTCTATGGGATTAATTTGACCATGTCTAAATACCCTTGAAGAAGAACTTCCCATAGTCTTTGAACCATTAGTTTAACTTTTGTAAATTTATCTTATACTCACACAAGTGTGAAATGAACTAGGTCCAGGTACATAGTCCCCCAGCCAGTCTCTGTCGTAATGACTAATGATGATGATGATAATAAAGCTTAAAGAATGACTTCAATGCTCATATAGAAATAGTTTAAGGGAAAGCATTCATTCATCCATATGACAGAATATTATGCACCCGTTATAAAGAATGAGGTTTCTCTGTATGGCTAAGATGGAGTAAGCTACAAGGTATATTAAGTGAGGAATGCAAGATTCAGGCCATTCTCTGTGTATCTTATGCTATTGGTGTATATATTTGTACTTTTGTGTGCACAGAGCACAATTCTGAGAAATATCCTACAGCCTTGGCAATAGTGGTAACTTCCAGAGGCTTGACTTGAAGTACTAGGTTCAGGGGCAGGAAGAAGACCTGATTCCCACCTTGTGAATTTCAACCTACATGCCTTATCATCTACTAAAACAACTGAACCAATTTTTAAAAGAAAGATCAGCAAACAAAGGTAAACAAAAAGGAGGTTTAGCGATTTTATGGCAAGTTCAGGTTCACCGAGTGTTAGCATTCTAACAGAACTTGAAAAGACAAATTGCGCATGGGGGTTGGTCTAGCTGTGCTCAGTGACCTAACTGCCAGATGGCAGAATACCTCCACCTCACCTCACCTTTTCTAGCATGTCTAGACAATCTACTCTTCCATGCAGCAGAAGCTTATATTTCAAATTATTGGAGAATTTGGAAGTTGAGGTGTGTTTGCAGAATATACAACATGAGGCTTCTAAGAACTAGTTGTGAATATCAAAAACATCACGGGATAAGCCAAGGTGATGACTTACAAGGTGAGACGATGAAAATAAAACTCATTTCATTCCTTTCCGAACCCCCACCCTGTATATCTACAGCTGCCAGAAAGAAGAGGGTGCCATCTGCCCTGTTCCAGCATGTGGAAGGTATGCCTCAGATTTCCGTCTTAAAATAAATTCAGAAATAACAACTTCTCCACTTTGTTTTTCGTTAGGAGAATATAGCTTAAAACATTTGGCTTTGGAAAATACAGCAGAAGGGGAGACAGAATGAGTATGGGTTGGTATGTGGGAGCAAAGAGAACTAACAGTCAAGAACACCTGCTGGGTGGTGAGCATTGCGCTAAGTATTTCACAGAGATATTTCATTTATGCCTGACGACAGCATGAAGAGTTATGTATCATTAATATCATTTTGCGCATCTTGCAGCTGGGAAGAGGCAAACCAGGCTCTCCACCCACTTCACACAAACTGGCAGGGTGTCAGAGTGTTGGTCATTATTTAGTATCTTTGCTCAATTCTTCCCATTTCCTTGTTTCATGTTTTGTACAGTGGCCTTCTTCCTTCATGAATAGAATTTCTCCTATGTGAGGGAAAACTTTGATCCTAAGAACCTAGAATAGGAGCTGAGTGTCAAATGCGGATGCTCTTCCAAGAAAGAAGTCTGGTGATTCACTAAAATCTCAACTTGTTCACATTCTGGGAATTTACATCTTTCCTCATCTTTTCGTCAAAGAAAGCATGACTTGATGTTGCCTATTTTGAAGCAACTTAAATAGGTTTATTGTTATGTTGTAAATCATTTCTCAATGGAATGGTTGGTTAGTGCTGGCATGACTGGTATCCTTGCTTTTTGAGAACTTCTGAAACTTTCTAAAGCTAACATTTTTCAGATTGACATGACCTCTAGAGACAGATAGGAGGTGTATTTCTGGGCTGGTGATAATAAGTTGACCCCAAGCCCTTCCTTCACTTCTGTGCACACACAGAAGGGAATCAGGTCCAAAGGGTGATTTTCAAATACGAGTACATTAGTTTAGTTTGTTCAGACTCACCATGAGTTTGGCTTTACTTCTGATGAGAGAGGTACCTTTGTTAATTCTAAGTCTTGCATTTAGAAACAGAGTTACAAATGTCAGGCTGAATCTGGAAGTCATTACTTGTAGGAATAAAACATGATAAGTACGTATTTGAATGAATGCTCACAGCTGTGTTTTTTATTGAAGGAATTCAGTGAGAAGAGTTTTAATGCTGTGTTATAGTTGAGAATCTTAAGGTGTATAACAGTGGCAATTCCAAATTAGAGCTCCCCTGGCAACTTTCACTCTGTGACATCACATTTTATCTAATAAGGCATAAAAATGTACATTTTGTGTACCACAGAGCAAACTCATGCTCAGGGGAGTATGAGTTAAAGGGAGAATGGGAGCTATCTCTTTGAAATCTTAGTTACAACGCTTCATCTTTGCAGTTTTTTGGGAGAATGGGAGCTATCTCTTTGAAATCTTAGTTACAACGCTTCATCTTTGCAGTTTTTTTATTTGCAGCTATATTCTCTGCAGTTCTTACAACTCAGTAATTCTAATGCATTGCATATGCTTTTAGTACAATGGAGATATTCAGTCAATTCCTTTTCCTATTCCATTTTTTCCACTCTCATTAATTTCCCTTCCAATCCATATGATCTTCCAGAGCAATTAAC
The DNA here is from genome assembly GCA_006410675.1 of Oreotragus oreotragus. Lineage (NCBI taxonomy): Eukaryota > Metazoa > Chordata > Mammalia > Artiodactyla > Bovidae > Oreotragus > Oreotragus oreotragus. The sequence goes on along the minus strand of SJYX01002328.1, from coordinate 374,018 downwards.
AGATTCTATGTTTATGCTTGTCCAAATCTCACTCATTTTATGAGCCATTAGTTTAATGGCTACAGAATGTTTTATAGCATCTTTAGTCACAGCCTCTACAGAGTGGATCTGGTTTCAACTACTCACCAGAGTCCTGTCACATTCACTCATGATCTTGGCTTCTGTCTTTCTGCAGCTAGGGGGACCAGTCAGTGTAGGATAGAGGTCTGAGTGACCTCTGACCCAGACACTCGGTACATGAATTTGCTTTCTTCTCAGATAATACACAATTCCTTGCCTAATATGTAGTTTAACCCCTACTGAGGAAAGAAAAAGTTGGTGAGAATTGCAGACTGTCTTTACAATGGCTAATTCTGTGTTTTGGAAGGTAACTGGTGCTTGTGAATGCCCTTACAATCAAAATGTGAATTGAACGTGAAACATTGAATCCTCAATCCTTCCCCCCAGATGGAGCCACACAGATGGGCTGATTAAAATCATAGGTCTGTGTTAAAGGAAAATTATTGCATTAGAGGAAGCATTTGGGGAAAGTGGGCGATGGGTTGGGAAAAAAAAAAAAAAACAACAAAAGCAGATGGAGTGTCTTGCTTGGCAAGATATTATTCCATTATTCTTTTATTATCTTACTTCTGAAATGGGAGAACATAGAATAATAGTTGATACAGATTTGTCAGTAATAAAATATCAGGTAAAACTCCTTCAGGGCCAAGACAACTAACAGGCTATTGTTTAATAGCTTTACAGAAGCTTGATTTTCTTTTTTTTTATCTCCATTTGTGCTTTGCAATGATTCACTTATGCAAAGAGCTACTGCATACGTGACATCGTGTGCAGTACATCCAGATTCCTACAACAAATGCCTCCAATTAGTATTTTGAAATGGAGTACACTGGGTACTCCAACATTCCCTCTACAAAACATTTCACTGGAAGAATTATTCTCTTTTTAAACATACTAGTTCTTTTGTTGAAGAGACTGTTATTCCCAAAGTATCTAGGTCTATGTCATCCAAAAAGAATGCAGCTCAAGTAATAATGATTTTGAAGTTTATGTTGCAGAAAGCATGCTAGTGAGACATTTATTTAAGACGACATAAAGGGAGACTTAATTAAACTTAAGGAAATCAAATTTTCAAAAGGATGGTAAAAAACAGTTGGCCAGTTTTCTAGGGGATATAAGAACCTCAATGTTGAAAAACAAATGCATCCATTAGTCCGATAAATCATAACTGAATTCCAGGGATAAAAGAGCCTTTTGTGACCATAGTTTCTTTCTAAACTCATGGGGGGAAGGGAGAATTATTGACTTGAGGCTACTTTCAGAGGATGGGAAAATGAACCATGGTAGGAGGACAAGAAAGGTCAGCAGGGAATATTTGGGGCAAAGGTCCAAGGTCAGGGTAGTGAAGTAGAATCCAGGAATCCAGGAACTGAGAGATTCAGTATTAACTACCTCTCTTGGGAAAATGGTATACACTACCTTCACGATGGACGTGAGTTTGAGTAGGCTCTAGGAGTTGGTGATGGACAGGGAAGCCTGGCGTGCTGCAGTCCATGGGGTTGCAAAGAGTCAGGCACGACTGAGCAACTGAACTGAACTGAATGCCACTGGATTAAAAATGTGGGTCCTCTCTACTCTCTTGAAGCTTTAAAATTAGAAGGTGATTCTCTTACTTATAGTCATAATCCTTTTCTGGGTATCTTCGTCTCAACAGCCCCAAATCTATGGAAAGACTGCCTGGTAAAGAGGAAAGTGTCACAGTCAGAAGCGTAACTGTGAATGTCTGCCATTTTTAGACCAGTGACTTGGATAAGCTACTTCCATCTCTGGGACTTGATTTATTCATCTCCAAAATGGAGACTGTATTCTCTGTTTCATACATTTTTTTGAAAGGATGGTGAAATCAGAGTGGTTGGCATGTGGTAGGTGCTCCATAAATGAGATTCTCTCTCTGCTGTCCTTCTGTTTCCTCGTCTGGAAGAGGAGCATCTCAGTCTACATGATCATATAATATTTGGCTCTGTAGACACAAGGGTCCTGATACAAGTTTTTGATTGTGCCAAGTGGCACTCACTGATTTTTAGAGGGTTAGACCAAGAATTAGGCATCTCATACTCAATTGCTTCAGTTGTGTCTGACGTTTTGTGACCCTGTGGATTGTATTCTGCCAGGCTCCTCTGTCCACGGGATTCTCCAGGCAAGAATACTGGAGTGGGTTACCATTTCCTTCTCCAGGGGATCTTCCCAACCTAGGGATCGAACATAACATCTGTTACATTTCCTGCATTGGCAGGCAGGTTCTTTGCCACTAGCGCCACCTGGGAAGCCCAGGCATCTACTGTGTCCCAAATAATATGTTAAACATCAGCAATACAGTGATAAAGAAATTCCATACTCAAAAAAAAAAATAAATAAATAAATAAAGAAAAGAAATTCCATACTTATAGTTCTACCATCCTCCATCTTATATTCTTGTACAAAGTGGAAAAGAATCTCATTTTCAAGAGGCTATGTAGAAAGGTTCTTTCAAAGGGTAGGAGCTGAGGTGCTCTGAGACTTTAGAAGACCCAGGGTACAGGAGCAGGACTGAGGCCGCTGGGTTCAGGGCGGGCTTGAGTCCCATTCTTTCTCATGCTACATGTCCCCTGTGCACACAGTCCCTGACCCCAGTGTTGCCGTCCACGGGGATCACTGAGTGCCTGGAGGCAGGTGGGGAAGCTCACACAAAAAGGTGAAAGGGCTTGGGGCTCCATGAAGTGCCAGACAGAAGCACTCCTTTAGTTGTTTAGGGTTCTGGGTCTGCTCTCTGCAGGCTTGTGCCGCAGGGAGCTCTGATGTCCAGCAGCCTCTCCCCCTGCTCTGCCCATGGATGTAAATTCCCTGGGGGCTCTCCGGGTCTCCTAGAGACCATTCTGAGACCACTCACTCATGGAATATCAGCCGACCAGCAGCAGCGAAAAAACATCAGTGAGGCTGAAACATAATTACGTTCTCTAATCATCCATCCTTAACGTGTCCTCCAAAATCCACACTCTACTCTTTCCCTCCAAAGGTTTAAGAGTTTGATTCTAGGTTTTGTTGTAAAGTGTAAGGCTGGGAGATGTGAAGTCCTATAGGCCGAACTCTTGCAGTTCTTGGTATGAGAGCAAGTTTGTTTACCTCCTTTTAGCCATGAAATAAGGCTTTTTTGGAGGCTGTAAAGGAAAGCTATATATTTTTGTTGGGTGTCCCTGGCACTTCTTTTCCTCTGATATATTCTTTGTTTAGTTATAATAGCCACTTAGCAGTAGGTTCTTAAACGCCAGAAACCTGGAGTTTGGAATTAGAGGATTGCTAATAAATTTGTGCTTATTTCAGAATCCCATGCTAGGATTTGAGGAATGTTAAAAAAATAAAATAAACCCAAACCCTCTGAGCCCTATAACACTTGATATGGCATCAATATATCAGTGGTGCTGATGGAGAAAAATACTCAACAGTTCTATTGTAAACGTGATTAAAGATTGATTTTTCAGGATCTGAGGACTCCAAAATTAATATACAAGAGACAGCACATTTTAATAAGCTGTCAATGAAGTACACCAAATAGAAAATATACTGCTGCCTGCTATCAGAGCTAAATAGCTGAAGAAGAGTTATTCTGCTTCAACTCAATCATATAGGAACCCTTAACAGCATTAAATATTAAGTTCTAAAATAAGAGAAAAAAGTAGAAAGAATGAAAATCTGTAGCAAAAAGACAAAACCCTATAGGGAGAATTCAAGAAAATCTGTTTGTGATCTTCTTTTTTAATTCCGTTTTGCAAAACTTTGTCAGTAGCTGATGGGTCTCACGTGTATGAAGCTGTTAATCTCATTTAGAAAATTTACATGCTGTTAACTGCCTATGAAACTCACTTAAATCAGGCAGGTTTACTACCATCAGATCAGTCTTATTTCATTTACTCTATACCAAGCACTAATACAAATTCCTCCTAACATGAATATGTGAGGCTTGACTTGACAATGACCCTTTCCTTTCCTATGAATGGCAGCCCACATGCAATTCCAGAGCTGTTTGATAAAGGTGTGATTCTGCAGTTGCAACCTAGGAATACACAGTAAATCAGTAAAGCGGCTAACATGCTCCACAATTGTGTTCAGGCACACAAGACAGCTAAAGGAAAATAAGTTCAAGGTGAGAAAAAGTCTACATTAGCTTTCTATTTTGGTTCAAGTTGGGAGCAAGGAGCAAAAATATTCTCTTTCTAGGTGAAAGCAGGTGAAACCACATGTAATTGCACTGTCCCAGGCTTGAATCTTGTTAGCACATATTTTTAGAGAAAAAAAAAATCACATAAAATTGATGCCATGACTAGGACTTTCAAAGAAATGAATGAGGTGAATGAAGCGAAAGCAGAAAATCTTGGTGGGTAGGTGACACCCAAACATCTGGACTCATCCTTCTGTCCTTTTGGGGCTTAGGATGGTGCTGAATGTGCCTTGTACATTTTGCACTTCTTCAGTATAGAACAGACAAGAAGTTCAGTTAGAAAGCTTGGGCTAAGAACAGAAAAGAAGGATGCTGTGAAGAAAGGGAAGCTCAAGGTTGCTGGCCCTATAAGGATGCTCTCTAAACCCAGCCTGAGTTATACATGATCAAGTAAGGGGTTTTCACTTTGGCCCTGAGGCTATTTCATTCCAGGGAAAACCTTGCTGGTCAGAGATTCAAGATTTGACGTTTTAAAACCTCACTGCCTTCCCAGCTGATCCAGCAAAGCATGATACTCTTTGTTCTATGAAGATATAGGACTTTATTACTATGCTTCTAACACATGCAATGTTGCCTCGTGTAATATGGGATTAATATTAGTATGCACTAAAGTACGTTATAAAAGGTTGCCATAAGCATTAAATAATTGATAATGGCAGCCTCACATAGTACAAGGGCAATGACCTTTGGCTCCTGTTGCTAGTTTTTGTGGACATTATGGCCATGTTTCCATAGTAAGAATTGCCCTCAGTTACCACATATAGAAAGCAGGCAAATGAGAACATAGCAAATGGATGAAAGGCCAAATGGGAGACAGTTTTAGTTTGTCATTTCTATTAATGATATGGTTTTCCAGGTGGCGCTAGAGGTAAAGAATCTGTCTGCCAATGCAGAAGACACAAGAGACGGATGAGGGTACGATCCCTAAGTCAGGAAGATCCCCTGGAGGAGGAAATGGCAATCCACTCCAGTATTCTTGCCTGCAAAGTTCCATGGACAGTGGAGCCTGGTGGGCTATAGTCCATGGAGCCACAGTGAGTCGGACACGACTGAGCACACCCACAAACACACACACGTGAGTACTATACCTTTAGGGATAGGGAAAATCTCCCACCTTCCCTACATTTTTGCAAACATGCATGAGTGCTCACTGGCTTCAGTCATGTCTGATTTTCTGCAACCCCAGGGACTGTAGCCCACCAGGCTCCTCTGTCCATGGGGGTTCTCCAGGCAAGGATACTGGGGTGGGTTGCCATCCCCTCCTCCAGGGAATCTTCCCGACCCGGGGATTGAACCTGTCTCTCTTGCATCTAATGCATTGAAGGTGGATTCTTTACTCATTCTTTCCTGAGCCACAGGGGATGCCATCCACAAATTTTTAGACAGTGGCTATCTGATTAAACTGAAAACCAATCATGGGAAATTTTAAGGGATAAAAGTCACAAAGTGGCAATTCAAAGACTTTTTTTTAAAAATTATTTTGTTCATTTTATGGTAAACTTGAAGAAATATTGTCACCCACTTAGACCTGGCAGTGGGCTACTTGTGGTGTCTTGTTTTATTACTAACAACAAAAGAAGCAGGACAAGGACCTTTGCTCCTGCCATCTGCCTCTGCATGTCCCTGAGTTTGCTCTTTCTCCCCTCATTCCATGGAGGGAGATGAATGTCTGCTAGTGATTTTGCTGGTGTGGAATTTCTCTTGAAAACCTCTGGGCTCAGAATAATTGTTTTAATGTCAAATTCTAGGAAAACATCTGAGTATATAGCATGTTATTCACAGATTTCTAGACCTACTGGGATTTGAGACTATCCCCTAGAGTTTTCTGCAGTCAACATATATAATAGCATCAGGACTAGGTTCATATGTGGAAAACATGGTTCAGCATTAATTTGGGTCATTTTTACAAGCCATTATGCATCGATTGACCAAATTAGCCAATGTGATGTGAATTGATTAAAGTAGCCAGATTTACTAATTGATTGTACTGAAACAAAATTATTTTGACCATGTAGATGCAGACCTAAGCTTTTAGGTGACTGGAAAAATCAATGCATTACAGAGCTATTATGTACATGCAGTGACTTTCTGCGGAGAAGGCAATGGCACCCCACTCCAGTACTCTTGCCTGGAAAATCCCATGGATGGAGGAGCCCGGTAGGCTGCAGTCCATGGGGTCGCTAAGAGTCGGACATGACTGAGTGACTTGACTTTCACCTTTTACTTTCACGCATTGGAGAAGGAAATGGCAACCCACTCCAGTGTTCTTGCCTGGAAAATCCCAGGGACGGGGTAGCCTGGTGGGCTGCCATCTATTGGGTCGCACAGAGTCGGACACTACTGAAGTGACTTAGCAGCAGCAGTGACTTTCTATGGATCATCTGTACTGGAACAAGGTAAAAGATCTGCTGAAAGGCCTTTCTGTTCTAGAAAATGATCCGGAGCAGATTTCTGGTATGGATTATAGAAATCTGTGCATAAGCTCAGCTATGATCCATGTCAATTGTCACTAAAGCAGAAGAGATGGTAAAAACGAAGCAAATGCCATGAAGAAAGGATCTGTGTGTTTCCCATGGGATAGTCTTCCTAATGCTGTTGCCTAGTACATACTGTTCCTTCTCATTCCAAGTCACAGAGATATGTTAAAGAAACAAACATAAAACACTGGATAGTCAATGGAAATGCAGAGCTAAGAGTGCAACCTAAAGAGGCTTGCTGAGCCCAGTTTTATCAGTCTTATAAGACACACACCACATTTTCTTGCCTCTGGGGTTACATACATGACCCTGCAGTCAACCTCCCTGGATTCTGGGCCAAGTTAGTCAATTTCACTCCTTGGCTGACATTGGGCAGTTAGTTAATTCTCTGCATGTCAACTTCCTGATCACTAAATTGGGTTTTATAGACTCAGTTCCATAGAGTTAAGCTTTCAATGAGATAAAATTATGTAAAGCACTTAGTACAGTGTCTGACACATTATAAATTCTTATATTTAAGCTCTGTTTTATCCTCTTCATCATTTCTATTCCATGATGTCTTCCCCTCCTCATCATCTCTGGTTTGTCTTGATTCCCTCAGCTTCTTAATACCTAGTTTCAGGTAAGCTTTTCCAGTAGTCATGTATGGATGTGAAAGTTGGACCGTAAAGAAGGCTGAGCGCCAATTGATGGATTTATGGTTTTGAATTGTGGTAATGCACAAGACTCTTGAGAGTCCTTTGGACAGCAAAGAGATCAAACCAGTCAATCCTAAAGGACATATTCTTTGGAAGGACTGATGCTCAAGCTGAAGCTCCAATACTTTGGCCACCTGATGTGAAGAGCCGACTCATTGGAAAAGACCCTGATGCTGGAAAAGATTGAAGGCAGGAGGAGATGAGGTCAACAGAAGATGAGATGTTTGGATGGCATCAGCAACTCAATGGACATGAGCACACTCAAGGGGATGGTGAAGGACAGGAAGCCTGGTGTGCTGCCATTCATGGGTTCGTAAAGAGCTGGACACAACTTAGTGACTGAACTATAATAACAAGCTTCTTCTCAGATATAAGCCACTGGTTCTGGCATGCTGTTCCCAAGGGGAATTTCCCACTGCAGTGGGTTTAGATTAAGTCATGGCCAGTAAAGTGTGTTGAGCGCCAACTCTGCCCAAGGGAAAGGGGCTCCATGCTACTGAAATACTGCCAGTATGGCATAATTCCCCACTGCTAAGATTAGCATCTTTGCAGAATCAGAATGCAGTATTAGTAGAAATAACTCAGAGCAAATTAAATGATTACTCTGTAATCAACTTGCAAACTGCCCTTTTACTTTGAGTAAAGTATGGAGCTCCCTTCTAATGTGTGTTTATGGCAGAGATTACCACATTTGCTGTCCTCTGGAGAATAAGAAGATGCTCTCTGCAGATTGGATTCGAATTCTGGGAAACAGAGACGACTGTGCTACCCTTCTTAGAGATTCCACAGGCTGCGTCTCCGTGAGTGAAAGAAGTGCATGCTTGCTAAGGTGCTTCAGTCACTTCCGACTCTTTGCAGTCCCATGGACTGTAGCCTGCCAGGCTCCTTGGAGAGTCCATGGGATTCTCCAGGTAAGCATACTGAAGTGGGCTGCCATGCCCTCCTCCAGGGGACCTTCCCGACCCCGGGATACGATCCTTCTCTTTAAGCTCCTGCATTGGCAGGCGGGTTCTATACCACTAGCGCCACCTGGGAGTGAAAGAAGGCATTTCATCAAATCGTCGTATTGTTTAGACCAAGGTTGCTTATGGCCCTAAAGAGGGCTCCAACCACCTGCTTCGACACCAGATACTCAGACACACAACCTGCCAGGAGTTCATCCCTTTGCCCTGTTAGCAATCTTTATCTCACCTTGAAAATGCTCAGTTCTTTCCCCCAATCCACGCCAATCCTTGGCGTCTTTCAAGAATCAATCCATCTTTCATGTGCTTAATCCTTCACTGAGTTACAGTAAAAGGTCTGTACTGGAAAGCCTCAAAGCCCAAAATACATTCATTTGAAATCTGCTGCAAGAATGATCGACATCAGGGCTTCCCTGGTTGCTCCGTGGTAAAGAATCCACCTGCCAGTGCAGGAGACATGGATTCAGTCCCTGGTCTGGGAAGATCTCACATGCCGAGGAGCGACTCAGCGGGCGCGCCACGGCTATTGAGCCTGTGCTCTGGAGCCTGGGAGCCGCAGCTACTGAGCCCACCTGCCGCAGTTGACAAAGGAAGCCTGTGCGCCTTAGAGCCTCTGCTGCACAAGAGAAGCCACCACAGTAAGTCCAGGCACCGCAATCCGAGAGGAGCCCTCGCTCACTGCAGCTAGAGGAAAGCTGGGGCAGCGATGAAGACCCAGCACAGCCAGAGGTGAGTAAACAAGTAAAATTATAAAAAAGGAACGATCTAAATCAGAGAGTGCATCTGCCTGTGGTGGTCAGTTCCAGCTGTAACTCAGAACCACCCGTGGTGATTTTACGGGGCCATCAGGGTCTCAGCCCCAGAGAATGTCAATAGCGGGGACAAAGCTTAGGAATGGGAGCTTCCAGAAACCTCCACAGGGCTTGCAGTGTGCGGTTAGCCGGGAAACCACTCGGCTTTTCACTTTGTGGCTTCGCGTACCCTCCAGGTTCAATGTGATACACACCTTTTAGAATGTAGGGCTGGAAAAGTTTTTTTTTTTTTCCTAGTAAAAGACTCAATTTTCTTTCCTCTCCTACAAAGTGAAACTTGTATAATACACTTTACTTCTTATTATACCTGATATTGGGAAGCTTAGGATAAATTTAAGATTCAATGACAGAAACCATCTTAGCTCTCATGGCAAGGATAGTTGATCTCTTTTTTGATTCAGTTTTAATATCTCTCATAAATATATTTGTTATCTATTTCATTGTTTCTTCATATTCTTAGAGGAGTTGCTTCTTTTTCTATTCTTCATTTTTTTTTCAACTATAAAGTGACGGGTGAAAATGGGCTAAACCATAATAATAATAATAGTAATCATTATATTGATGGGGATCAGTTGGGTGCTTTGCATTGGCATGGTAGAGTCACTGAACTGAATCATATATGAGGGTGGCTCCCTGGATGGTGTGATTGCTCATTTGATATGCAAAAGACAAGTGGGATCTCATGAGGCAAATTTCATATTGAGCTAGAAGGCCAAAGGTCCAGCAAATGCAGAGGTCCTGAGGTACAAAAGAGCCCCTTTCCAGGAAAAACATAGGGGCACTGAAAGCTGTAGGTGATGAGACTGGGTGGAAAGACAGGCTCACCTTGTCTTGCCTCTGGAAATGAGTTTATGCCTCAGAATACTAGGGAGCATCAAATTATTGTAAGTACCAAAATCTACATGTTGAAAAGATTCCTCAGGTTGGGTTATAGATAATGGAAAGATGCAAGCCTGAAAGCCAGAGTGGACTGTGGCAAAAATCCAAGCATGAGATGGTGGGGAGTTATTGAAGATGTGAGGGTTGAGAGGGCTGGCAGAATCAAGAAGTATTAAGACAGTGAATTGGTCAGAGTTCTTTGATTTACAGTAGGAAGCAGGGAACAAAAGACATGGGTAATGACCAGGGTCCTTTCTCAGCTTCATGCTTTCTGGTTCCAAGACAAAAATTTTACCGGTTAGAAAGAATGAGCTGCTATGGAATTGGAATATTAATGTAAATTAGACGTGTGCCCTTTCTGGTGATGCCACTGCACTCTGGTTCATGGTTACCAAGACCCAGCAAGGCTTCAAGCTTCGGAAAGAATCTGCAATCAGAAGACCCAGGTTCAAAATCCAGTTTAGCCACTTAGTGGCTGTGTAACCTTCAGCTGGTTTTAGAAAAGGCAGAGGAACCAGAGATCAAATTGCTAACATCCACTGGATCATGGAAAAAGCAAGAGAGTTCCAGAAAAACATCTATTTCTGCTTTATTAACTATGCCAAAGCCTTTGACTGTGTGGATCACAATAAACTGTGGAAAATTCTGAAAGAGATGGGAATACCAGACCCCCTGACCTGCCTCTTGAGAATTCTGTATGCAGGTCAGGAAGCAACAGTTAGAACTGGACATGGAACCACAGACTGGTTCCAAATAGGAAAAAGAGTACGTCAAGGCTGTATATTGTCACCCTGCTTATTTAACTTCTATGCAGAGTACATCATGAGAAACGCTGGACTGGAAGAAGCACAAGCTGGAATCAAGATTGCCGGGAGAAATATCAATAACCTCAGATATGCTGATGACACCACCCTTATGGCAGAAAGTGAGGAGGAGCTAAAAAGCCTCTTGATGAAAGTGAAGGAGGAGAGCGAAAAAGTTGGCTTAAAGCTCAACATTCAGAAAACGAAGATCATGGCATCCGGTCCCATCACTTCATGGGAAATAGATGGGGAAACAGTGGAAACAGTGTCAGACTTTATTTTTTTGGGCTCCAAAATCACTGCAGATGGTGACTGCAGCCATGAAATTAGAAGATGCTTACTCCTTGGAAAAAAAGTTATGACCAACCTAGATAGTATATTCAAAAGCAGAGACATTACTTTGCCAACTAAGGTCCGCCTAGTCAAGGCTATGGTTTTTCCTGTGGTCATGTATGGATGTGAAAGTTGGACTGTGAAGAAAGCTGAGCGCCGAAGAATTGATGCTTTTGAACTGTGATGTTGGAGAAGACTTTTGAGAGTCCCTTGGACTGCAAGGAGATCCAACCAGTCCATTGTGAAGGAGATCAACCCTGGGATTTCTTTGGAAGGAATGATGCTAAAGCTGAAACTCCAGTACTTTGGCCACCTCATGCAAAGAGTTGACTCATTGGAAAAGACTCTGATGCTGGGAGGGATTGGGGGTAGGAGGAGAAGGGGACGACCAAGGATGAGATGGCTGGATGGCATCACGGACTCCATGGATGTGAGTCTGAGTGAACTCCGGGAGATGGTGATGAACAGGGTGGCCTGGCGTGCTGCGATTCATGGGGTCGCAAAGAGTCGGACATGACTGAGGAACTGAACTGAACTGAACTGAACCACCACAATAATATAGTCTGCACTCATTCTAATTAATCAGTGCCTGACTTTTGGTCCTAATGTATTCTAAATATCCATATTTTATGGCTACATGCATGCCTGCAAAGTATTCATGAAGGATGTGTAGTTCTAACTCCTCCTTGTCCTGGCAGGGATTTCACAAAGGCAGATATTGATAATGAAAGGAGTGCTGACTTGTTAGCACTGGCCTATAAGATCCAGCAAAGTTTGAAATAAGCTATTTCCAATTTTATTTGGTGAGCAACCCAACAGGGGAGCTACTTATTACATGTAAGGATGCCTGATGAAGCACACATTTTCCATTTGTGTTTGATGAATGAAATTTTGTTTCACCCTAGAGAAAGTCACTAAAAGGGAAGTTATAATGGATATTTTTAACTTCAAAACCCAGTTTCCTCTTTCTATTCATCAAGAACAGGAAAAGCCAAATAGCCTCCATGACTCACACAGTTGCACTGGGACTCAGTGAGAACTGTGTTAAGACTGACCACCTAGTGAGCGGCAGGCCCGGAACCTTTCTAGTCTTGTCACATCTGGCACCTTCAGTGAAACATTTGAATTTAGTATCTGGTATCAAAAAGTGTGGCTGAGCCATAGGAACTAGCATCTCTGAAAGGTAATAGAAAAATAAGTGATTAATAGTGAATGGGGGATACTCAGCCCTGGGATAATTTTATGTAGCTCCAGACTCTGGGCCATTCCCAGAAATAGAAATTCTGATATATTTATTGTTAATTCTTTAATGTCAGACCTTAGTTAGTAAACTACTGTAGCCCGTGGCTCACTAACCTTAGAAAAGTGGTTGTCCCCATTTCAGTGTGATGGTCCTTTATTAGGAATGCCAGAGCTTGGTTTCTTCCTGTTTTGCCACTATTTGAGGACCCAAACAAATGTTCTAATCCATTTACCTCTGCGATTTCTTAGTTTTACAACAATGGTAACATCTCCCTGCTAACTGATTCTTATGCTAACAACATGAAAGATACTTCCTACTTGGGGCTTCGTATCATGGTGTTTCTCCTTCTGACTTTTTGGGAATGTTTAGAAGTATTTGGTAGCATTATTGTTACCTGTGCTGATGCTGCTTGAAATTTTCAGCAAATGATGTGGAGTAAATACTTGCACATATGCATTACATATTATCAAACCTTCTCATACTTTCAGATAATGTGCCACAGCAAAAGCTCAAGTGGGTCCCTATTTCAGTAATTTACCTCTATCAAATAGTAAATTTCATTAAAAATAAGAGTCAGTTGCCTTTAGAAGGCAAGGTAAGTAGCCCTTGTCTTCAAACATCTTGTAATTTTTCATAGCAGGTTTGTAAACATGATGCCTTAGATGTAAGGTGGTTTATAAGCATAGATAATTGTTAACTACTAGTTAGGTAAAGAATATAATCAACCTACTTTTGGTATTGATCATCTGGTGATGTCCATGTGTAGAGTCATCTCTTGTATTGCTGAAAGAGGATGTTTGCTATGACCAATGTGTTCTCTTAACAAAACTGTTAGTCTTTTCCCTGCTTCATTTTGTACTCCAAGGCCAAACTTACCTGTTCCTCCAGGTATCTCTTGACTTCCTTGTTTGCATTCCAATCCCCTATGATGAAAAGGATGCTTTTTTTGGTGTAATTTCTAGAATGTCTTCTAGAATTGGTCAACTTCAGCTCCTTCAGCATCAGTGGTTGGGCCATAGACTTTACTGTGATGGTGAATGGTTTGGCTTGAAAACGGACTGAGAACATTCTGTCGTTTTTGAGACTGCACCCAAGTACTGCATATTGGAGTCTTTTGTTGAGTATGAGGGCTACTCCATTTCTTCCAAGGGATTCTTGCCCACAGTAGTCAATAATATAGTCATCTGAATTAAATCCACCCATTTCTAGCCATTTTCGTTCACTGATTGCTAAGATGCCAGTGCTCATTCTTGCCATCACATGGACCTAACGTTCCAGATTCTTATGCAACGCTTTTCTTTACAGCATTGGACTTTACTTTCACTACCAGACATATCCACAACTGAGCATTGTTTCCACTTTGGTCCAGCTGCTTCATTCTTTCTGGAGATGTTAGTAGTTGCCTTCTGCTCTTCCAAGGAGAAGTTCTATACAGCAAAAACAGGACCTGGAGATGACTGTGGCCTAGCCCATCAGTTCCTTATTGCAAAAATCAGATTTAAATTGAAGATAGTAGGGAAAACCACTAGGCCATTTATATATGACCTAAATCAAATCCATTATGATTATACATTGAAGGTGACAAATAGATTCAAGGGATTAGATCTTGTAGACAGAGTGCCTGAAAAACCATGGGCAAAGGTTCATAACGTTGCATATGAGGCAATGACCAAAACAATCCCAAAGAAAAAGAAATGCAAGAAGGCAAAGTGGTTGTCTGAGGAGGCTTTGCAAATAGCTGAGGAAAGAGAAGCTAAAAGCAAGAGGGAAAGGGAAAGACATACCTAAGTGAGTGCAGAGTTCCAGAGACTAGCAAGAAGAGATAAGAAAGCCTTCTTTAATGAACAGTGAAAATAAGAGGAGGAAAACAATAAAATGGGAAAGAGTAAAGATCTCTTCCAGAAAACTGAGATATCAAGGGGACATTTCATGCAGGGATCGACACAATAAGGGACAGAAACGGTAAGGATCTACCAGAGGCAGATGACGTTAAGAAGAGGTGGCAAGAATACAGAGAAGAACTATACATAAAAGATCTTAATGACCCAGATAACCACAATGGTGTGGTCATTCACCTAGAGCCAGACATTCTGAAGTGTGAATTCAAGTGGGCCTTAGGAAGCATTACTACAAACAAAGCTAGTGGATGTGGTGGAATTCCAGCTGAACTATTTCAAATCCTAAAAGATGATGCTGCGAAAGTGCTGCACCCAATATGTCAACAAATTTGGAAAACTCAGCAGTGGCCACAGAACTGGAAAAAGTCGGTTTTCATTTTAATCCCAAAGAAGGGCAGTGCCAAAGAGTGTTCAAACTCCCAGACAGTTGTGTTCATTTCATATGCTAGTAAAGTAATGCTCAAAATCCTTCAAGCTAGACTTCAGCAGTATGTGAACTGAGAACTTACAGATATATAAGCTGAGTTTAGAAAAGACAGAGGAACCAGAGATCAAATCGCTGTCCTTCTCTGGATCGTAGAGAAATCAAGGGAATTCCAGAAAAACATCTACTTCTGCTTTATTGACTACATGGAAGCCTTTGACTCTGTAGATTACAACTGTGAATTGTTTGTAAAGAGATGGTAATACCAGACCATCTTACCTGTCTCCTGAGAAACTTATATGGGAGTCAAGAAGCAACAGTTAAAACTGTACATGGAACAACTAATTGGTTGAAAATAGGAAAAGAAGTAGAACACTGTGTATTGTCACCCTGTTTGTTTAATTTATATGCAGTGTACATCATGTGAAATGCCATGCTGGATGAATCACAAGCTGGAATCAAGACTTCTGGGAGAAATATCAACAACCTCAGATGATATCACTCTAATGGCAGAAAGCAAAGAGATAATAAAGAGCCTTTCAATGAAGGTGAAAGGAAAGTGAAAAAGTTGACTTAAAAATTAACATTAAAAAAACATTCAAAAAACTAAGATCATGGCATCCAGTCCCATCACTTCATGGCAAATGGAAGGGGAAAAAGTAGAAGCAGTGATAAGATTTTATTTTATTTTCTTAAGCTCCAAAATCACTATGGATGATGCCTGGAGCCACGAAGTTAAAAGACGCTTACTCCTTGGAAGGAAAGCTCTGACAAACCTAGACAGCATTAAAAAAGCAGAGACATCACTTTGCCAACAAAGGTGCATCTAGTCAAAGCTATGGTTTTCCCAGTAGTCATGTAAGAATTTGAGAGTTGAACTGTAAAGAAGGTTGAGCACTAAAGAATTGATGCTTTTGAATTGTGTTGCTAGAGAAGACTCTTGCAAGTCTCTTGGACACTAAGGAGACCAATCCTAAAGGAAATCACCCTGAATACTCACTGGAAGGACTGATGCTGAAGCTCCAGTGCTTTGGCCATGTGATGGAAAGAGCTGACTCATTGGAAAGGACCCCGATTCTGGGAAAGATTGACGGCAAAAGGAGAAGAGGGTGACAGAAGCTGAGATGGTTAGATAGCATCACCAACTCAGTGAACATAAATTTGAGCAAACTCTGGGACATAATGAAGGACAGGAAAGGTTGGCATGCTCAGTCCATGGGATTGCACAGAGCTGGACAGAACTTAGTGATTGAACAACAACAAGTTAAATGAAATTGTAGAGTGATTTATTTAAAAAATTAAAGCAAAGTCCAGGTTTTCGCTTAAGCAATATGACTCATACTTGGATTCTGAAATACCTCTTGGTGGAAGAGAGTAAGAGAAGCTATGACTGAGTCACTTTTATTTGATCATCCGTCATGTATGTATCAGAAAATACTAGTTAGTTTGGCACTTTGTGTTAATTTGGCACTTTGCTGGTGCCTGCTTTTGAAAAACCTCAAGACCAAAATACATGAGCACATACATGTCCCAATGTGATGGAAGCTTCATTTGACTGCTTCCAGAAAAGCAGTTCTTTTCTGCTTCAAGTGAGAAAAGGACCTAGTGTCAGAGAATTATGTGATTTTGACCTTTCTGCCTTGAGGAGTTGTTCAATCCTACTGGGCAAAGTTCTTCTAGAGATCAGTAAGGGAGAAGGGGAGATGGGGCACACATTAGGAAGAGGATGGAGTAGGGATGCAATGCCTGGGGTGTAAAAGAACGTTGGAGAACGGTGATGGAGATAAACATGTTAAAGTTGGGTGAAGGAAAAGGAAATAATGACTTGCTTTCAAGATAAAGATAGGACACGTGCACCACAACTAGAGAAGAGCCCTCAATTGCCACTACTAGAGAAAGCCAAAAATAAAATTTAAAAAATATTAAAAAAAATAAATATCAAGATATAAAGATTGAATTGAGTGAACAGTGGGCTGACTTAAAGTTTTGGGGATGAATGTGATTTACTCAGAAACTATTTTTTTCTGCATCTTCTGATGCCATCTTCAGAATTTGTACCATTTGTCTGAGTCTAGCTTGCATTTCCTAGCATACTCAGTTGCTCAGTAATAGCCCCAGTTTCACTTGATAGTACTTGTCAACTTAAAAAATATTTGCAACCTTAAGGTTGAGAGTTATCTCTTATTTGTCAGAAAGTTTTAGTGCTTCAAACACAGGACACAATGTCTCATGTAACCCTGAGAAAACTGCTCTGAGGAGGTGAGGAGAGGGAAATTTTGCAACAAATGGCAGGTAGTCTGAACATCAAAATATTGTTAATTAAAGAGAAAACCATATATCCCAAGTTAAGGAATTTAGTTTTTCTCTATGTGTGGGAAGATGCAGGAGTCTGAGCTCACTGGAATCATTCATTTGCTATGAACCTCCATTATCTGGGGCCAGAATCCTGTGTTTTAAAATTCTGAATTTCCTTAGGACTCACCATAGCGGGTGGCTGCAGTCTGATGGCCAGATGGCAGGTGTTCTTTCCTTCTCGAGTGCCCTCAGGGCTCACCAGCTCACCATCAGTGGTGCCTGCAATCGCTGATGACTGTAACTTTCTTTGTTTACTGATATGGCAAGAAATATTCCATTTCTCATACTCTTTTTATATATGTCTTCCTGACTAGATTGTACACTGTGAGGGCAGGACCACATCTACTCTCCTAACTACACCATCTCCAGTGCAATACCTGGCAAAATGTCAGTGCTAACTGTTGACAAAAGAAGTTGCCTGATACAGATGCTGTAAGAATTAAAGACAATGTTTATAAAGGACTTTATTCCATTTCTGGCTCTTAGTAGGTATTTTTATTATTTGTAATAATAACGTGAAAATCCTCTTTCTCTGATTCTTGCTTGATTGGTTATAAGGGACCACTGCAGTGAAAAAGCTATAACGATTCAATACTGTGTTTAAACAAGTATGTGAGAATGTATAAACTCTCCTTAAGATGCTTGCTAAAAAGACTTCAATTCAGGAGAATTTAAAGCAATGCTTGGACCTTCTTAATGAGCCCTTCCTTCCAACTTCCGGTGGATGTCTTTTTCCATTAAACCTAGTAAGTCAGAAAATCAAACAGTGAGACCAAAAGAGCTAAAGCTAACCATGGGAAGTGAAATAAATATTTACACATGGCTTCCATAAGCATGATATATGTTTATACCTTTAGTATGTTTTGATTTGTGTATCCTACCACCTCAAGATGTAAGCTTCTAGCAGCTGGGATCCTTATCCCGGACGTATTTTGTATGTTCTTTATTGTATTTAATGACTATCAGAGTTCACCAATAAATATACCAGACTTAGTGGAGATGCATACATGGTTAATTCAGCAAGCATTCTTATCTACAGATTTGTGCTTTTGCTTGGCTGCTGTATCAGTAGACCCGAAGACTCAGCTACAGCTGTCCTGAGAGGCTAGGTATAAAAATGCAGGTGTTCAGCATTAGCAAATTGTCCTTATTATATGGATCGACTTTTGGCAGCTAGTAACGATGTTTCCTGAGATTGAAAAATGATTTTCTACCTTAAACAGTGGTTTCACATTACTGGAATGCTGAATAAAAAAAAAAAAAAAACCCACACAAAATTCCTCTCATCAAGTAGTACTGAGACTGTTTTTGTTAGTTGTATACATTTCATGATTTGTATATTTTATAGTAGAATGTAAGCCTTTATTTTTAACTGTTGTGGTTAGGTTTCAGTCCTTTGCCAAATGAAGCAGACTATGAAGAAGCAGGAAGAGTAATGCGACCTGGAGTTCTGTTCCTGGTAAAGGGGACCAGGGCCTGGCCGGAAGCCAAGGAAAGACCTGGGGCTGGAGATGTTTTCAAGGTTTTAAACATATTCGGGCATTTTTGTGTTTTACTATTGTTTTGCATCATCATGTATTAGCCAGTCGCCTTTCATCCCCATTTACAAGGAGTTCAAGTGTTTTTTGTGATATAATTCTTAACCCTTCCTATACCTTAATCTGAACGTCATGACTGGGCACAATTTAAGATCTTGTTTAAAATGACTTGTGGGAAGTTAAGATATTCTCTGTTTGTAGTTCCTCTGTTTCCTGTATATCTACCTATTGATTAGACCCTTAGTATGGAGAAGGCAATTGCACCCCACTCCAATACTCTTGCCTGGAAAATGCCATGGACAGAGGAGCCTGGTGGGCTACAGTCCATGGGGTCGCTAAGAGTCAGACACGACTGAAGTGACTTAGCAGCAGCAGCAGCAGCATGAGCTATATAGCTTGATATCTGTTAGCCTCTAGGTTAAAAAATACATACTACTAAAAAGTTTTAAGTACAAGGCAAAGACGTTTTCCTTTTGAAATATTGTAGAAAAAATTACAGAAATCATTGGCAGAGGGTTAGTGAATCTCACATCTAATATATGAGCCCTTCACTGCTTGCTTGGGTGCTTGTTGAGGCAATGGAGAAACCAGGTTAGCTAAAAAAGTAAATTACAAGATGGTACTATTGCATGGGGTGGCACCTGGGGACTTTCACTGAACTGATCTTAAGGAGGGCTGAGGCTGTTAAATAAGTTTCCTTACTTTGGCAACACATCACTGACTTTTTGGAATCTTTACAAGGCAGGTAAGCCTTGATATTGAGGAAAACCAAACAAACCAATGTCAATTATCCGAACTAAGCTCCACATTAGCAGACTTGATATGGCCCATGGCAGGAGAATTCAGAAAAGTTTCATGTGTAAAGGTTTCCGCTTTATCATCTTACCTTCTCCCTCCTTCAGGTCTCTGCAGCAGAGTGCATTTCAGGTTTTTGTTAGACATATGAAAGGCTCAGTTTCAAAGGCTTGGGTCTTCACATCCATGTCAATATCACAAACTGAAATGTGACCTGGGTACCTGGCTGCATACTTTCTTTAAACCTGAGCCAATAATACGGCAAAATGTGAGGGGAAACCCTCTTTCATCTCACACTTTAAAGTGAAAGGTTTGTTGATGTAACCCAATTTCCAGTCTGCAGAGGTCACCCTGTAATGTAGCGCAACAATGTTAAGCCCATCAATTCTGTTTGATGTTCAAATTTTCCTTCCCCTGGATTTCACTCCCACTTTGTTTTGTAAAGTAAGTTTAGTAATAGTGATATTCTGACTTGCCAACATGTGATGATATGATTTCCCTTGATACTCACCGAGTGGCTTTTTAAACTGTGCAGGTACTTTGCAGGGATTATATCCTGGATATAATTAAGAGGGGATAATAGAAATAGACATGTTTTTACATACTTTAGATAATGTTCTTGAGAAGGGTAAGTGATCAAATCCAGAGATATCAACTCTGGCTTTCCTGTGACCTCTGACAGTAGTGAAAGTTGTTCTGTATTGTAAGCATTTAGTGGTCAGTATGAAATTAGTTGGTGGTCTCTGTATAATGTAGCTGAGTGGATATGAACTGAGGGCTGGGGGAAGGAGGAAAATGAACAGGAACCATTGCTGGGGAGCAGGAGGGCATGAGATAATGCCTCTGACACACACAGTTGTCCTTGGTGAAACACACGCAACTTAACATCAAAGGCCGCACTGTTGTTTCTGATCCTGGCCCTAAGTTAAGAAGTACTAATAGAATCAGGGGTGGACATGGACCAGTGCCTACTACCTGGAATACTGGAAGGTCCAAGTTGGTTGGGGATCAGTCCAGTGAAACAGAGTTTGAAATATATAAAAGAGCCAATGTTTAGCCATTTATGATTTATAAAAACATATGATTCACTGTTTTCATTTCACTTTATTTTATGATTCAACCTAATTCTATCTTTGTTAGCCATGCAGTTTTTATCCTTCTGAATTAGAAATACCCCCACACCACCCCTTTCTCATGGAAGTCCAGGGTTATAGTGGGGACCAGCAGCTCCCTATTGTGACAAACATCTGTTTTCTTTGTTGAATGCTCCCTTCTGGAAAGGAGAGTCAGACAGAAAGATGCATTCAAACTATCGTGCTGGAGGTCACCTCGGAAGCTCCATTTATGCTTTTTCCTCCCATTGAATCATCCTGTTGATAATTATTTACGCTTTGGTAAGGATCTGTGTCAGCAGCAATGGCAGCATTCATTGTGAACCCTCTGCTAAGTACAGCTTCTGCTAAAACCAGTGGGCATTACTAGATGGGGTGCCTGGTAGTAGAACAAGAAGTGAGACCAGAACTCAGAAAGATAGGTTTCAAGCGAGTCGAAAGTCTCTGTGTTGTTTTCAAGCCCTTTTCGTGATGAAGAATGCCATAGTGGATTCTAGTAGCTTCATCTCCACCATTGACTCAACTGCACAATTTTTGGCAGTCACATAACTTCTCTGTTAGCATTTCCCACACAGTAGACCATTTCAGAGGTTTAGAAACTATAGTATGAAGTCCTGGGGTTCCTCTGAGTTATATTGGAGTGGCTGCTGAGGAGGGATGGAATGTCCTCATGAGTTCAGCCTGCGCTTTCCACACCTCTTACTTTTCAGCCAAAGTAGCTCTATATTTTTGTGTTTTATATTTGAAAAAAGCATTCAGCAACTGAAATTTTAAAAAAAATTGAAGACCCCTGGACCAAATGAACTTTAGGCCTACTGCTAACTCATTGAATTTTTCCTCTCAATATCACAGTGTACAATCTGACAGTAAATGCTGTATAATACAGGGAGAATAATTTTCTTCCTTTTCCAAGCATATCTACTGAGAGCCATAAAACAGAAACATCTGTCCTGCTGGAAATACTGGGAGAGGAGGGAACTTTGAGCCTTTCTTCCAGGCCCCTCCCAGAGGAAAGGGGGGCTTATTTGGCTGCCTAATTGGGGTAGGGAAGAGAGTCACTGACTTCGTGTGGCTCAGGCCCCCTGGGTTTTCTTGCTGTCAGCCCAGTCTGCTATTAGCTAGGTTTGTTCTTTGCCACTTGGGGCAACTGAAAAGTGCAGGCTGTGCCTCTGCCTTGAGGTGAAACCTGCAGTTTGTGATGGGTGTGGGGAAGTCGGGTGCCTGGTTGTGACCTTAGGTACCAGCCACAGTTTCCGACCCAGCTTTACTGGTAATGAGGTTGATGGACTGATCCTGGTGTGCCCCTGTATCCATTTCTCTGAAGCTGCTGGAGTGAAAGAGAGGGAGGAATTTTCTTGGAGAAACTGTAACAGACTCAGTCCTTATGCATGTATGTATGTGCTCAGTTGTGTCCGACACTTCAGGACTGTGTGGACTGTAGCCCTCCAGGCTCCTCCATCCATGGAATTTTCCAGGCAAGAGTACGGGAGTGGGTTATCATTTCCTTCTCCAAGGGATCTTCCTAACCCAGGGATTGAACCCGTGACTCCTGCATCTCCTGCACTGTCAGGTAGATTCTTTACCACTGCACCGCCTGGGAAGCCCAACTCAATGTTTATTCCTTGGCTACTGATTCTAGATTTCCCCAGTATCAAGAACATCTTCCCCCGCCCCAGGCTCTTGACCTGTATGGCAGTGGCTTCCATGGCTAGATGAAGAACCTGCTCTGAGATACGCCTCTTCCCTTCTTACCGCCTCTCTTATTCTGGGCTGTGCCTGCAGTTGGTGCACAATGATTACACACTGGTTTTACGAGCCGATCTCATTGCTGATTGCACTCCTCTGTCCTGGCACCTGACTTTTCCTCACGTTGCCTCACAGTTCAGTTTAACTCCCAGCCTGGTGAACTGCCGTGGGTGGACTGTGGTCTCCACCAGAAAGCAGGGAGTCTCGTCCTGGGTGACAAGTGCGATTGGCTGAACCGCAGTGTTCCACGCTCAGACACGCCTGACACTTTCATCTCAGGATCCCTTTCTCTGCTCCATCATGAGCAGATGTGCCTGCCAGTTGCAAGCTGTCAGGGAACTGTGCCGTCTGGTGTGAAATTTGCCACTCCAGGATGAAGCCCCTGCCGTTCTTTAATCTTGTTTCATTTCTAGTATTTGAACTTGTCTGTTCCTTTCCCATTCAGGACCCTAACCCAGTATCCACTCATCTCTCCCCCAACACACTTCACCTGGCCTCTTCCTTTCATCACTGAGTTTTTAAAACTTCATTGTCACTTCTTCCAAGAGGCCTTCCATCTTCCCCAATCTAACTGGGTCACCTTTTTCTGTTTTTCTCTTTCTTTGCACCCTATTATTCCTTCCTGCTCTTAAATCACAAAGCATGACTCTGTATTTGTTTAGCACTTTCATTCACTAAGCTCCAGGTGGGCAGGTGCTGTTGTGTTCAGTATCTGGTACAGGTCCTTGTAGACGATGAATATTTGTTACCGGACTGAGTTATTTAACCCAGTGTGGGTCAGGGTGAGGAAGAAGGTGATGCTGACTCAGAAACTGAATATCTCTGAAAGGAAAGCTAGTGCAGTAGGCAATTGCTGGACTGACCTGCTCTTGGGGTAGGGGGAGGGGAGTGCTCTGCACACACTGCTCAAGGATCAGAGGGCCAGGTGGGGCTGAGTGCACCTGAAGGCCATGGGCCTTCAGTTCCTACCATGCGACAGGGCAAGGCAGGACAGATGGAACTGGTAATATCAGGGCTTTCAAGCACCTTATGTGGCCTATTTCACTGGGGGCTGGACAAGAAGCTGAAAGTCTTAACTTTAAATCATAAGATCAAGGTGCTTAAAGAATATTAAATAATACTGGGAAATGTATCTGACCTAATTTGTGTGTTTGGCAGGGGAGGGGCAGGGGGAACTATCCAGTCACTTTAGGACCTCTGTGCCTTGGGTATCAGTGAAGTCATCCTACTGCATTTTAGGGAAATACACTCAATAAGAATCCACATGTAGAAATGTAAGTCGGTGCAATGTGACTACCACCACTTTTATTCCTACTAATACTATCAGATACACCTTACAAAATTGGTAGATAGAAAGCAACTGACCTATCATTTTTTGTCGAATACCCTAGCAAAACCTTTGCTAAAATGATGTTCTGATGTCCTAAATAGTGTCATATTATATTTTCAGCTTACAGGTTAGAACTCTGAAACAGAGAGGTTAGTTTATTTGATCAAGTTCATACTGCCTCAAGGTTCCATTTTCTGCTATAAATCTAGGTTATTTGGTGTGTGATCTTAATATTACATGTAAATATACAAGCACCTCACACCCCATACAATCCTGGAAGTTAATTAAATTCCTTCAAAAAAGACACAAGATTATCCACAATTATCTGAAGAGGGGTATAAAAATATATTTTACTATCCCTGTTAAAAATAAAAACATTATGAAAGTCTGAAAAAATTACTAACTATAGGAAAATATTGAAAGTATAGTAAATTATGAAGATAAAATTTCCCTGCCATCTACCAACCAGTGTTAATCACTGTTAATATTTTTGTGTATTGCCTCTAATATCTTTTTATGTGTATATATGTACATAGATGATTTGAAGTTATTATATCTACTTAACTCCCTATTTGTATTTTAGTATCCTTTATATCAGACTGGTTCCAAATAGGAAAAGGAGTACGTCAAGGCGTATATTGTCACCCTGCTTATTTAAATTATATGCAGAGTACATCATGAGAAACACTGGGCTGGAAGAAGCACAAGCAGGAATCAAGATTGCCAGGAGAAATATCAATAACCTCAGATATGCAGATGACACCACCCTTATGGCAGAAAGTGAAGAGGAACTAAAAAGCCTCTTGATGAAAGTGAAAGAGGAGAGTGAAAAAAGTTGGCTTAAAGCTCAACATTCAGAAAACTAAGATCATGGCATCTGGTCCCATCACTTCATGGGAAATAGATGGGGAAACAATGGAAACAGTGAGAGATTTTATTTTGGGGGGCTCCAAAATCACTGCAGACGGTGACTGCAGCCATGAAATTAAAAGACACTTCTTGGAAGAAAAGCTATGACCAACCTAGACAGCATATTAAAAAGCAGAGACATTACTTTGCCAACAAAGGTCCGTGTAGTCAAAGCTATGGTTTTTCCATTAGTCATGTGTAGATGTGAGAGTTGGACTATAAAGCAATCTTGGTGCTGAAGAATTGATGCTTTGGAACTGTGATATTAGATAAGACTTTTGAGAGTCCTTTGGACTGCAAGGAGATCAAATCAGTCCATCCTAAAGGAAATCAGACCTGAATATTCATTGGAAGGACTGATGTTGAAGCTGAAACTCCAATACTGTGGCCATCTGATGCAAAGAAATGACTCATTTGAAAAGACCCTGATGCTGGGAAAGAGTGAAGGCAGGAGATAACAGACGATGAGATGGCTGGATGACATCACCGACTGGATGGACTGGAGTTTGAGCAGGCTCTGGCAGTTGGTGATAGACAGGGAAGCCTGGCTTACTGCAGTCCACAGGGCACAAAGAGTCAGACACGAGTGAGCAGCTGAACTGAACTGAACTGCCTTCTTCCTCTAGTTTTAAGAGTTGATTAAATACAGGGAATCCCACACCATTTGTGATCCCGGAGATGTGTCTGTACCCATGTTCTGAAATGTACTGTTCTACCTCTAGACCTTCTTCTACTACGGTTACTACCATGGCTTTCTGATTTTCAGTCTCTGGCTGTGATAAAATTTGGGGGAGATGTTAGGGATATATATATGTATCTCACTCTAGCTCGACTATCATTTAATGATAGCCAATTTTCTTAGATTTAGGTTGTCTCTTAATATTGATTTTAGTTGTATTTTTACTTTTTGTGTGTTTCCATGGAAAGAAGTTAGGGAGATTGAACTAGTGGCTGTTACCAAACATTGTTTTGAAAGAAAAGTATGTATTGATATAATTCTAGCCTTTTCAATCTGTTAGCTACTGTGCTGCCTAAAGCTCTTCACAAAAGGCATAGATCATGTCATCTCCTTCTTAAAGTTCCTCAGTGTTCTTTCTATCCAAACTCCTTAATATGGAACATTTGATCTGCTTCAGAATCTCATGTCTGCCCAAGTCTCCAGCCTCACTCCTCACACTACTCCAACCCTGTATGCCTTGTTTGGTGGTATTCCCTTGCTTATTATTTCCTTCCATTCAAGTTTGTCTTAAAAACGCTTGTTCAAGACTCAGCTCCAGCTGCCTAAAGAGGAGACTTGATAATTTCATCTTTGTGCATGAGTTGGTTTCAGCACCTCTGTCTCCTTACTATACTTTCACTTGACCATGGCTGGGCAGAGGAGGTTTCTAGGTACCTCTGTAATCCTAGAAATTGGTACAGTGCCCAGTACACATTAAAAGCTTTAAAAAACAATTGCTGATTCAAAAAAATCTTGGATATGTAAGTAAATTTCCTCTTGCTCTCCCTGGTGACACAGATCTACCTCCAGTGTGGGAGACCTGGGTTTGATCCCTGGGTTGGGAAGATCCCCTGGAGAAGGGAATGGCTACTGGCTCCAGTATTCTGGCCTGGAGAATTACATAGACTGTACAGTCTATGGGGTTGCAAAGAGCTGGATGCAACTGAGTGACTTTCACTTTTGCTTTCCTAGTAAAATGAAAGGAGTGATACATATAGGGGCTAGTTCTTCTCTAGTTCCTCTTATCTCTTAAGGATTTATAATCCAATTCTTGAGGTTTTGTTATTGTTGTTTAAATGGATGGATGGTGTTTACTTATTTATTTTTAATGTGTATTTATTTATTTATTTATTTGACTACACCACATAGCACCTGGGATCTTAGTTCCCTGAGCAGGGATCAAACCCATGCCCCCTGCATTAGAAGCACAGATTTTAACCACTGGACCACCAGGCAAATCCCTTATTTTTGACTAAAACAGAAACCTCTTATGCTGTAAAAACAACTCATAAACTGCATTGTGACTTTATTGCCCACTACCTCCTCTCTATGACAGTTGGCTACATCTGCCTTCCTGTTGGGATCAGTGGCTTAAGATGGTAACTAACTCTTGAATGGACATTCCTTGAGCATGTGTAAGAGGCTGGATTCAGTCATTTGTCTCCTTCCCCGCTCCTTCAGTCTATATTCCACTCCCTTCCTCCTCGATTGTTTATGGTTTCAACAACCAGAATAACCTGGGACTCACCTGATCAGTTGCATGGATTCCTAACATTTGCCCAGATAGGCTGTAAATCTTTGAGCAAACTCTTCACCTCTTTGGGTGTCTCACTTTTAATCTCTGAAAAAGAAGTTGACTTGGTTCACTTAGTTGTTTCATGTGAAATCCGACTATTAAGTGGCAGGAAAGTAATGTTATTTTTCCCTTCCAGAACGCTATAATTAGTTTCTGTGGAAATGATTTTGTTGTCACCAACAGTATTACGGACTCCTGTGTGACACAGTAGCAAGTACACATCAGCTGTTAAGAAACAAAGATCTTGCTTTCCTACTGGAGACATATGGTTAAAACCACAACAACAACAATTACAAAAAGTACCAAAAGGATATTTTGCACCCACAGGAAAAAAAAAAAACTTCAAGGAAATTACTTTTAAATCATATATCCCTGACTTTTCCTTGAAGTAGCAACATCTCATAAACACCAAAGAGCCCTGATTTAATTTTTTAAAATTTGATGTTAAGCTACTAGTCACTTCAGCCACAGGGAAATGGATAGAGTTCATTAAGGAGTGAGAAGTAGTCTTTTGCTGTTGTCACTTATGAGGATGAAAAGTATATGAAGAGCTCAGGCAAAGAAAAAAATTTCATTTCTAATTGCAGTACAGCCCACAAGCTTGCACGTCCTATAACGAGAAACCTCCTTGTTAGCTGCCAAAATCTGCCATCCAATCTGTCTGGTAGTTGATTTCGTTATTACATTTTGATGTGCCCTTGACAAGCTTTCGCACACAAAAACTCAACACCTCCTCCGGAGCTCCTTCAGTACCAGAAAGATCATGGAGGGATGACAAAGGCTTGGGCTTGGCTCTTTATTATTCACATAGCTGGAATGTTTATAAACAGAACAGAGTGTAACGAGAGCAAATGCTCAACCACATCAAGCGGCTCCCTTCTCTCGCATGTCATTTAAGTATCAACTCCATCTCTTCCAGCACTCTGCGCATCACACACACAAAGGCCTTGTCTAAGTGCCTGAGAACCGTCCTTAGGAGTTTAAAAATGTGGACAAACAACTCTCTTTTCTTTTGATAATTCAGATCCATTCTTCCACCCCTCTTGGGTCTGTAGCATTCGGTGTTTTTGAAATCATCTTGACGTGATGCCCTGATCTTGGTCCCAGCAATAGCACTGGGCTACCCTCTCTGCCCAGCTCATCCTCATGGCTCCTACACCCGGACTGCATTCAGGAAAAATAGAAGGGACTCAAATTACTGTCATGAAAAATATTTATTATCAACCTCAGTAAAACTTAAGAGAAAGGCAAGAAAAAAGGCCCGTGCCACAATGCCTTCGCCAATCTGATTTTATCCTCACCCCTTCTCTTTTCCATTCACTGGTGTTAATGTGATATAAGTGTTCTGGCTGAGCTTCAGTGGAAAGGTCATAATCCACTCCTCAGGAGTTAAACATTCCACTTCAGTGTCACTCTTAGATACACTTCTTCATTGCAAAGCAGAATTCTGTCCTACACACTGAGCACTGCAAGTATTCCTTTGCAGACTTGTCTATTGCTAACCCCAAATGTTAGAAAGAAAGAGACGAATTACAAAGGCAGTTCCAAGATGTACTTTAACCCCAGGACCCTGTGATTGTCTTGATTTCAGTGAATCAAAATGATTACGGTGAATCAAAATGATTATGTTATGCCATTCTTGACAGTTTTGGGCAGGGTTGTGGGGAGGCAGTGGAGAAAGTGTAATGGTATAATTTACTACAGTCATAAAAACACATGTCAGGAGATACGTTTCATGAGATGCCTTTAACTGCAGTGATCAACTTTTCTGAGGTATCCTAAGGAAAATATTTTCCAATCCATGCGTACATTTCATTTCTTGTAGTCTCTTGTGCTATGCTACTGACAGTTTAAGTTGTAGGGTACATGGAGCCTCCTGTCTCATTGTGTTTGCCAAAACTGTATTGCTTTTAAAAAATAAGTTAATGAAGGATAGAGGGAAGAGAGAAAGGGAGAGCCAAGATACATTTGTGGAATAACTTTTATAGCTACGTAGTCTCGTAATCATTAGGTGTTTTACATATGCTATATGATTTAATATAATAACCAGAACACAGATCTCTTCAAGATAGGAATTATTCCCATTTTCCAGATAAGAAAAAGATAAAGAAAGATTAAGTAACATTCCCAAAGTCACACAGCTAGTAAATTAAAATCTGGGTCAGTCTGATGCCGAAACCATGCTTCTTCTTACAACAGCTTTTCTTTTCTAAAAGAGGAACGATGTTGATATTTGAGCACCTAAATTTGACCCTAATACACAAAATACACGAAAACTCCCAGACAAAATGTGCACCTCAAAGGGACATTTGAAAATTTACTGTAGTCAATCAACAACTGGTAACAGCCTCATGGTTAGAGTACTAATGATTCTAGTTGAAATGAGAAACAAATATCTTCACTAGCTCGAGGGGATCTGTTTGCGTGTGAGATGAGCTGGGATTCCTAGGTTATTATTCTTTCTTGTTTTAAAAATATAATTGAACTCACTGTCCTAAGAAAACTCTTCCTTCTGTTCCACATATAACCTATTCCAGATGTGAGACCACTTTCCTCCGATAACTGGTGTTTTACTTTGACTGGTTTGACCTTTCTTAAAACCCTCTCCTCTCTCAAACTATTTAGATGCTCATTTCCAGACTGAAATAAAATTTGGACCCTAAAGTGAGGAATGTCTACAAACTGAAAATTCCATTTCATTTCACACACTGCCCTCGAAACATTAGAACCCGAAGGGAAGGGAGGACTGATGATCTCCCAAAGACCAAAGATCCAGTCCCACTCTGGTGTGTTCCCATGGCTTAGCCCCTCTTCCAGGCCAGACCCTCGGCTGGGGCTTTCTTGGCTTGGAGTCATTTTGCTGCAGTTAACATTTAGTTCACACATCATTAGGTGAAGCCCCGGTTACAAAGATACACTGCTCTTGTCATTGCAGAAGTATGCTGAATGCACCTGCAGTGTGAAGTTTTTGTTGAGGGAATAGACTCAAATGAATGAAAAGATTGAAACCACTTACTTTTTTTGTGACTCCACCTGCTGTGGTATATTTTTGTTGGACGGGATAACCAGAGGTGTGTTTATGGCTTTAGGGAAAGGATACATTAGAGGTTGCATGATTTTAAGGCTATTTTTTTTCTTTAAAGCTATAAATCAAATTTCCATGAAGATAGTTATATACATATAACTATTATAGACTGTGTGTGTGTGTGTGTGTGTGTGTAAGAGAGATACTTTTTCCCCATTTGGTGAGTCAGGAAGGGATCATTTCTTTTGTTGTTGTCCATGGAGGAATAATTTGGTCATGGCAGTAATATGTCAGTACCATATCTGTGCTATATTTGACAATAACAGCAAGGTCCGAATCAAAACTAGTTTACCATTTATATTGGGTTCCCAGGTGGCACAGTGGTAAAGAAAAGAATCTGCCTGCTCAGGCAGGAGACATAAGAGATGCAGGTTCAATCCCTGGGTTGGAAAGATCCTCTGGAGAGGGCATGGAAACCCAGTCCAGTATTCTTGCCTGAAGAAGTCAATGAACAGAGAAGCCTGGTGAGTTACAGTCCATGGGGTCACAAAGA
Source organism: Oreotragus oreotragus (assembly GCA_006410675.1). Classification (NCBI taxonomy): domain Eukaryota; kingdom Metazoa; phylum Chordata; class Mammalia; order Artiodactyla; family Bovidae; genus Oreotragus; species Oreotragus oreotragus. Next base: position 343,580 of record SJYX01002328.1, on the reverse strand, counting down.
GTCGGACATGACTGAACACACACACACACACACACACACAGACATCCCATTTATATAAAATTCTAGTTATCAGATTCTGCTTTAAGTATCTTTCAGGAAAGCATATTCTATATCAAGTGTTCAGTGATACAATTTGATTAGTAATTAGTAATCTCTTTTAATAATCTCATGAAGTAAATTTTTTAATCCCCATTTTACAGAGGACAGACCTAAGATTAAATAAGATATGTGACTTGTGAAGCTTCTATAGCTCTTAAGTGATAGAGCTGAGATCATTGGTCTATTGACACCAAATCTAATGACCTACTACACAAACACTATTAAAAATTTCAAAGCCCCAAATGGCAATCAAACACATTGTCCCTCTGTTAGTATGTATACAATTTTCAGTTAACCTGTTCATTTCTATATATTCCTTCTAGATGGCATTTCTGTCATTAACCCCTGCAGAGTTACAAGTCAGAAAGATTATATGATGGGATCACCTCTATACTGAAGAGTTTCAACTGATTGAGATGGAAATAGAAAATTGTTTTGATTTTTACCAGCTGTTATATTGTACCACTCTCCTGGTTTTCCATCTCTTAACATCCTATTGGAATGACTCCAAACATTTCCAGTTTTTTAAAATGTTGGTCTAACCCCATTCTCAATTTAAAGCCTTCTCTCTCTCCCACCAAAGCCTAGACTTCTCCTTTAGAGTGGAGACTTAGATCTCCTAGACTTAGATCCTTATCTATTGGGGTCAGGAAGGAGGAAGAGCAGAGACAGATTTCTTTTCTTTATTTTCAGCTTTAATGAGGTATAAGTGACAAAAAATTTAATATATTTAAAGTGTACAATGTGATGATTTGCTATATTCATGCATTGTGGAAGGATTCCCACCACTGAATTAATTCACACATCCGTCACCTCCCATATTTATCATTTTTCTCACTTGGCTTTGGGTACGGTGGGTACCTCTCTCTCCTTCTCCCTAGATACCCCGTGCTACTCGTGAAGCCAACACTCACCTCTCACCTCTTCTTAGTCCTGTCCTCCCAGGAGCTCAGGAAGGGGCATAGGGTCTCACTGGTACACGGTTGGGACTCTGCATCTTAGTAAGACTTTGAAGAGGTCTCTGTGTTCAGTTATGAGCTCCACGATAGACTAGAGTGGTTAAAGTGCCGTTGTGTGTTGGTTGCTCAGTTGTGTCCGACTGTGTGACCCCATGGACTGTAGCCTGCCGGGCTCCTCTGTCCATGGGAATTTCCAGGCAAGGATACTGGCCTGGGTTGCTGTTTCTTTCTCCAGGGACTCTTCCTGACCCAGGGATTGAACCCTGGTCTCCTGCATTGCAGGCAGATGCTTTACCATCTGAGCTACTAGGGAAGCCCAAAAGTATCATTGCTGCTGCTGCTGCTGCTGCTGCTAAACCGCTTCAGTCGTGTCCAACTCTGTGCGACCCCATAGACGGCAGCCCACCAGGCTCCCCCGTCCCTGGGATTCTCCGGGCAAGAACACTGGATGGGTTGCCATTTCCTTCTCCAACGCGTGAAAGTATCATTAGCTGCTGTAATAAATAAACCCTGCTGCTGCTGCTAAGTTACTTCAGTCGTGTCCACAATAATGTTTATATAGTTTTCACATAAAGTTTCCTGATGGGAAGAGTTGCTGTGTGTAGTCCTTCAGGCTGAGAAAGGCTCTGCCACATTTAACATGAGTCTTCAGGGTCACCATCAGCTTTCTATCCATCCAGTGGAAGGGATGAGATGGAAGGCATGGGAAGGAAGCATTTGGGGGTCAGGCCTGAAGTGACATTCATCATTGCTGTTACATTTTATTGGCCAGAACTTAGTCATACCTAATTTATGCTTTCATGAATTCCACAGGCTGGGTGTGAGGGGAGGGGGATGGGAAACATAGTCCCAGGTTGGGAAGCTGTTTCTCATTTTGCAATAAGAAAAGAGAGTATGAACCTTGGCTAGACAGCTAATCATTGTTGTCACAGGACAGCATTCACAAATTGAACATGGCACAGGGGTGAAGTGGGACACACATGAGTAGACACAGCCAAGTGCTCTCGGAGTGAGCTCCTCCCTGCAGATATTGGATGATATTTCCTGGGCTTTAGTTGCTAGCAACCACAGGGCCTCCTCACCTTGCCTGTCACTGAGTGCACACACCCAGGCCTGAGCCCATTAGCCCTCAAGTCCTCAGTCTCCTTGAGAACTCCTCACTTCCCATGCACCTGCTGCTCTGTAACCGGCTCCCTCATGTCCCACTCGCCATACCCTGCTCCCTCACTCTCCAGACTCCTCATCATGACCTCTCATCCTTAACTTCCCTACAGCCTCCACCTTTTCTTGGAAAATTTCCTTCGCTTTCTTGCTCTAACTATAATCCAGTGTGGCTGTCCCTTAAGCACACTGAGCTCTCCAGTGAGAACTCTGATTTCTGCCTCCTCCACATGTATTGGGGCTAGAAGTCCAGGTAGGTATCACTTTTCTCTCTTCTGCTTCTGACGTTTCTTTCCTTGTTCTTTGACATGCCTGTCGTCAGACTTCGATACCCTCATGGTTTCCTGTTGTCATTTGTTGACCTCCTGGCCACTCTTATCTATTGAAGAAGTCAGAATTTGGGTCACTGTCTCAGTCATGACCACTTTCCCTTTTACTTCTAGCAGTTTCTACATCCAAGCAGATAATTCAAACAATGCCCAAGGTTCTGTGTCCTTTGACCACTTTGACTTCCATGATCTCTATAACTGCCTGTTGGCAACAGTGATATCCTAGAGGTTGTGCCATTTCAGAAAACTGGATTTCCTGAAACACCCCAAAACAACCATCATCTTCTGTGTTTCTAACTCCCTCAATTCTGCTTTTATAAGAACTCTTCATTAAGCAGACACACCTCTGCTGTGTCTCTTTCCAGCTGCGCATCATGTCACCGTGTTCCTTGTACCTTCACTTCTCTGCCTGCTCTCTGGGGTTCCTTTGTCCAGCAGTATGACATTTCTTGTGACCTTATCATTTTTTGGTAGTCAACTGGTACAAACCCCAGATGTCTACCTATGCCCCACCTGTATCTGTGAAACTGAACATTGCTAGAAAAAAAAACATACATCGCTGACTGGACTCACTTCAAATTTATGACCAAAAATCTCAAATGAGCTATAGTCTTGGTTTCCATATATAGATAACAGGGAGATCCTAGTACTTTAAGTGACAAAATTAAAATTTCATCATCATGTCCAAAAACTGGCAAATCATTAGCATACCAGTGTATCTCCAGTACTATAGCAAAGAATCGTGGCCCTATTTCATAAAGACATGGAACTGATCAATGTTATTGCTTTTGTTTGTTTAATTTTTATTTAAGGAAAATTATTTTTAAAATAGCATCTTTTTACTTATTTATGTGATATATAAATATTTTAAAATTTTCTGAAAAAAAGTAATATAAAAGTATTATTTTTAAAGACATCAGCAGAAAATTATTTCTCACCTTTTTGTGTAATGAATTTATAAGTGTTTGGTTACTTAAAGGTCCTCCCTCCAACTAGTCTATCCTAGGGAAAATCCTCTGTGAGTGGGGTGGTTTCTTGTACATGTGTTCTGAAATGAATCCATACCACAACCATGACCAGTGGTCCATTTTCAGCATTCTGTCCACCATCTGGTTGTGCCTCAGGTAGGTGCAAGGCCATTTGTCTTGGAATAGGAGGGCTTCAATTCTGCTCAGTCTTAAGCAGAAGAAACATACCAGAAAGATCCTTGCTATTCAAAGTGTAATCCATGCGCCAGCAGGACACATATCACTTGGAGGTTTGTTAGAAATGCAAATTATCAGTCCCTACCCATTTTGGATTACCATTGTGTCTCATCAAAATTCATGCATAAAGTCCTAACCCCCAGAACTTTGGACTGTGACCTTATTTGGAATAGGGTCTTTACAGAAGTAATCAAGTACAAACGAGGTAATTAAGGTAGATCCTAATGTAACTGGTATCCTCATAAGGGGAGTGATTTGGATCCAGAGAGACATGCATGGAGGGATGATGCCAACTACAAGCCCCAAGTAGAGCAGTCTGGAACAGATCTTTCCCTCAGAGACCTTAGAAGGAACCATCCTTGCCAACACTTTGATTTTTAACTTCTAGATGCCAGAATTTGAATAAATTTTTTTTTAAGCCACTCAACTTGCTGTCCTTTGTTATAGTGGCCCTAGCAAACTCGTACTCACTGTAGAGCCATGAATCAGAATCCGCATTTTAACAAAATCATCAAGTGATTTTTTATGCATTTAAACTTTGGAAAGATGGAGTTAGAATGTTTTTAAGAGTAAGTAAGGGAAAACCTAACTCAGTCAACAATAAAGAGGATTGATTGCAGTGGTTCTCAGCCTTGAAGGAGTGTTATAGTCAACTGGGGAGCTTTTAAAAAATACAAACACCAGGGGCTTAGCTCAGAACACTTAAATGGGATGGGTCCCAGGTATCAGTAAGCTTCCCAGAGGAATCTGATGGAAAGCCAAGGATGAGAACTGCTGATTTATTGACTCAAGTAACTGAAAATCCTGCATAGTGTGGACCCTGGGTGTGGTGAATCAGAGCTTGGACTTTGAGTCTATGTTCTCCATATGTTTGTTTTGTCCTCTGATGACTTTCTTCAAGGTCACAGAGCTGCTGCTGGCAGCAGTTGTGACTGCTATCTGCCTTAGTTACCTTGAGAGAAGAGGGAGAGTGCTTTGCTTTAGTGACTGGGCCAACATATAACATTGCTAGTGAACTGTAGCTAAGGACTGAGAGTCGCTATGTGCTGAAGAGTTTAAGCCTGGCTTATGTGCCCATCCTCAAGTCATTAACGCTGATGATGGTGAAGGGCAACTGAAAATGGCTTAGGCTAAAGGAGGCTAATCTCAGAAGGTAGAGGTGAGTCTATTCCCCTCCAAACTGCTGGGCCTTTACAGAATGGGAGAGGATTATGTGAAATTCATGGACCTAATTCAGTCCATTTTAATGTTCCATGTGACACTAAATACAGTAAATAGAAAAAAGAAAGGAAGGAATGAAGGGAGAAAGGGCAGAAGGAGGGAAGAGAGAAAAAGAGGGAGGGAGAGAGGAAGGGGCTCAGCTAAAACAGAGTTAATAAAGCCAGTTAACACAAAAGGTTTAAATAAGATCCAGAATTTCATAACATAATACTCAAATTGTGCAGGTTTCAATTGCTCATCATACCAAGAACTAGGGATATATCAAATCAGTAGATGCCCAAACTGAGATGACAGAGATGCTGGAATTATCAAAGCAGCCATGATTAAAATGCTTGAACTAGCTATTATTAGGAAATGCTTGAAACAAATGAAAACAATAGAAAGTCTAAGCAAAGAAATGGAAACTCTGAGCAAAGATACAGAACACATAAAAAAGAATCCAATGGACATTTTGGAGCTAAAAATAATTTTTAAAAATTAAAAAAAACTCAATAGTTGGATTCAACAACAGAGTGGAGGGGAGAGAAAAAAATCAATAAATATTAAGGTAGAATGATGGAAATCACTTCATATGGACAGCAAAGAAAGTAGATGGGAAAAAAAGGAACAGAGCCTCAGGGACCTGTGGGATTTAACACTGCTGTTATTGGCATCCTGGAGTGACAGAGTAAAAAGGGTGGGGCTGAAAAAGTACTGGAAGAAATAATAACTAAAAACTTCCCAAATTTGACAAGAGACATAAATATAAGGATTTAAGAAGTTGAGCAGATCTAAAAGAAAAAAAAAAAACAACCCAAAGAATTCCATGCCAAAACACATTATAATTCTGAAAAAGTTTGGAAAACTAAAGACATTAAAAAAATCTTTAAAGCAACCATTAAAAACGACACCTTACCTACAGAGAAAAAAACAATTCAAATGTCAGAATATTTCTCATCAGTTATAGAAGTCAAGAAAGAATTGGCATAATAATTTTCAGTTGCTGAAATAAAAGAATTGTCTTCCCAGAACTGCCTATAAATCCTTCTGGAATGAAGGAAAAGAAAGACAGACAGATGAAAAAAATCTAAGAGAATTTGTCACTGACAGACCTGCCCTCAAATAATGGCTAAAGGAAATTCTCTAAATAAAAATGAAAGCTGGGGTAGGGAGGAATCTTGGAACATAAGGAAGGAAGACAGAACATGATGAGTAAAAATATGGGTAAATATACTAGACATCTCTTGAATTTTCTAAATTATGTTTGAATGTTAAAGTAAAAATTCAGACTGTCTGATGTAGTTCTAAATTCATGTAGAGAAACTATTTAAAGCAATGATAAACAAGAATGGATAAAGAGATGCAAAGGGTAGTTAGGTTTTAAACTGGCAAAATGACGATACCTATGGACAGTTAAAAATACATATAAATAATGTCTAGTGGAACCACTGAAAAGCCTGTATAAGGAGATGAAGTTCAGAAACACTACAACTAAGCTATACAAAGAGATGCAATAAAAGCACTATATCTAAACTAAAATAGAATTTTAAAAAATATATACAAGTAACACACAAAGGCAGGAAAAAAGACAAAAACAGGAAACACAAATAAAATGGTAGACTCAAGTCCTAAAATTAAAAAAAAAGAAAAAACCCCTACATTATAGGTAAATGGTTGATAATGAAGTGTTAGTTGCTCAGTTGGGTCCGACTCTTTGCAACCCCATGGACTGTATCTGCCAGGCTCCTCTGTCCATGGAATTCTCCAGGCCAAAATACTGGAGTGGGTTTCTATTTCCTTCTCCAGGGATCTTCCTGACCCAGGGATTGAACCTGGGTCTCCTGCATTGCAGGCAGATTCTTTACCAACTGGGTCACCAGAGCAGCCCAGGTAAATGGTTAAAATAAACCAATTGAAAAATAAAGATTAGCAGAGTGGATTAAAAATATGACTATAAGAAACTGACTTCAAATATAAAAGTGGTAGATTGAAATTTAAAAGATGGAAAAAGCTATTTGAAAACATTAATCAAAAGATGGCAAGAGTGACTGTATTAACATACAAATATAGTCAACTTCAGAGCAAAACAAATTATCAGAGCAGATAGGGTATTATATAACAAGAAAAGGGTATATACATTAAAAAGAGATAGAAAATTTTAAATGGGTAATTTAAAGTTACCCTACAGTCAGAGATCCCAGCACTCCTTTCTTAGTAACCAATAACACAAATGGACAGAAAATCTGCAAGGAAATAGAAAAACTCAATAGCACCAGGATGTAACTGACCTCCAACAATAGCAGAATACGTATTTTTTCCAAGTGCTCACAGAACATATACCAAAATAAACTATTCCCTGGACCACAAGGAAAACCTTAACAATTTTAAAAGAATTGAAATCATGGAGTGTACCCTCTGACCAGAATGGAGTTAAAGTAGAAATCAATAGCAGGAAAAAAATAAACTCTCCCAAATCTGGTCTAGATGTGTATAAGAGACAGCCTATGGACAGTTAAAAATACATATAAATAATGTCTAGTGGAACCACTGAAAAGCCTGTATAAGGAGATGAAGTTCAGAAACACTACAACTAAGCTATACAAAGAGATGCAATAAAAGCACTATATCTAAACTAAAATAGAATTTTAAAAAATATATACAAGTAACACACAAAGGCAGGAAAAAAGACAAAAACAGGAAACACAAATAAAATGGTAGACTCAAGTCCTAAAATTAAAAAAAAAGAAAAAACCCCTACATTATAGGTAAATGGTTGATAATGAAGTGTTAGTTGCTCAGTTGGGTCCGACTCTTTGCAACCCCATGGACTGTATCTGCCAGGCTCCTCTGTCCATGGAATTCTCCAGGCCAAAATACTGGAGTGGGTTTCTATTTCCTTCTCCAGGGATCTTCCTGACCCAGGGATTGAACCTGGGTCTCCTGCATTGCAGGCAGATTCTTTACCAACTGGGTCACCAGAGCAGCCCAGGTAAATGGTTAAAATAAACCAATTGAAAAATAAAGATTAGCAGAGTGGATTAAAAATATGACTATAAGAAACTGACTTCAAATATAAAAGTGGTAGATTGAAATTTAAAAGATGGAAAAAGCTATTTGAAAACATTAATCAAAAGATGGCAAGAGTGACTGTATTAACATACAAATATAGTCAACTTCAGAGCAAAACAAATTATCAGAGCAGATAGGGTATTATATAACAAGAAAAGGGTATATACATTAAAAAGAGATAGAAAATTTTAAATGGGTAATTTAAAGTTACCCTACAGTCAGAGATCCCAGCACTCCTTTCTTAGTAACCAATAACACAAATGGACAGAAAATCTGCAAGGAAATAGAAAAACTCAATAGCACCAGGATGTAACTGACCTCCAACAATAGCAGAATACGTATTTTTTCCAAGTGCTCACAGAACATATACCAAAATAAACTATTCCCTGGACCACAAGGAAAACCTTAACAATTTTAAAAGAATTGAAATCATGGAGTGTACCCTCTGACCAGAATGGAGTTAAAGTAGAAATCAATAGCAGGAAAAAAATAAACTCTCCCAAATCTGGAAGGCTAAACAACACACTTGTAAATAAGTAAATTATCCATGGATAAATGAGGGAATCTCAACGTAAGAAAACAAAAAACTGAATACAATGAAAATTAAAATGCAACATATGAAGATTTGCAGGATGAAGCTAAAGCATCACCGAGAGGGAAATTTTTAGCACCAAATGCAAACATCAGAAAGCATGAAAGTCTTTCAACAATAAGCTATACTCCCAACTCAAGCAGCTAGGAAAAAGCAAAATAAAACAGATGCAAAAGGAAGGAATTAATAAAAATAAGAAAAGAAATCAATGAAATTAAAAATAAAAAAGTCAATAGAGAAAAATAATTGAAACAAAGAGCTGGTTCTTTATTTTTTAAAAGGACTGATTTTTCTTATTTGTTTATTTGACTGTCCTGGGTCTTCAATGCTTGTTTGGCTTTTCTCTAGTTGCAGTGGGTGGGGGCTAGTCTCTCGTTATGGTGTGGAGTCTTCCCATTGCTGTGGCTTCTCTCATTGTGGAGCACAGACTCTGGGGTGCACAGGCTTCAGAAGTTGTGGTGCGTGGGTTCAGCTGTTGCAGTTACCAGGCTCTGGAGTACGGGCTTGATCGCTCCACAGCATACAGGATCCTCCTGGTCCGAGGACGGAATCCACGTCTCCTGCGTTGGCAGGCAGATTCTTTACCAGTGAGCCACCGGGAAAGCCCAAGAACTGGTTCTTTAAGAGATTAATAAAATTGGCAAATCTCTACAAAACAAAGATGAAAGAAGTCATAAATGAGAAATAAAAATTGGCAGGCACAAGAGCTCATGAAAACATATTTCACTTTTTGTCCTATAATAAAATAACACATATGAAAAAAATAATAGTAACCATTTATCAATCCTATACTTAGTTTTAAAGCACATTATATGTGTTATTTTATTCAATCTTCACAGCTCTTTAAGTTTTAACAGTCCTTTTGCCAAATGAGAAAACAAGATGCTGACAAAATAAGCCCAACATCGTGCGGCTGCAGACTTTGCTCACATCATTGTGCCCTAATGCCTTCTAATGTTTCCCTTAGCGTTAAATCTGTAGTATGAATATTTCTCACTGTTGTCTCCTTCCCTGATGTGACTGGACTCCACCTCCTCACCGGTCTCTCTGGATTTCCTCCAATCTGACTGCAGCCACAGATGTCTTTCTCAAGTCTATACTTGTTCATATTTACACACTGTCACGTCAAGAAATTAAGTCAAAATTCCTTGACAGGACACGCCTGCATTCGTAAATTCACTCACCTTTTCCTTGTACCCTGGCCTCTACTCTCAGCATTGCTCCCTGTTTTGACACCTCTGTTTTCTAAATCTCCTTTTACTGTGCATTCAATGTCCTATCCATATTGGATTTCTCCCACTTACCTGTGCTTTGTCAGACCCAGACTTTTGTAGCCAGTGCCCCCCTCTGCCTGGAGCACTTTTTCTGACTCTTCGGGTCTGAACTCTCACTGACTTTTCATCTTAGACATCACTTCTGAAACACTTTGTGCTTCTATAAATTTCAGTCCTCATTGGTTTGTATCTCTCTTGGCTTGAATGTATTATATAAATTATGTTCACCACTGTGCTTCCAGTTGTTCAGGAAAAGTTCAAGTCATTCATTCTTAAAAAAAAAAAAAAAAAGGCTTGTGTACTCCTACATTACTATGTATAAAATAGATAACTAATGAGAACCTGGATCATGGAAAAAGCAAGAGAGTTCCAGAAAAACATCTATTTCTGCTTTATTGACTATGCCAAAGCCTTTGACTATGTGGATCACAATAAACTGTGGAAAATTCTGGAAGAGATGGGAATACCAGACCACCTGACCTGCCTCTTGAGAAATCTGTATGCAGATAAGGAAGCAACAGTTAGAACTGGACATGGAACAACAGACTGGTTCCAAATAGGAAAAGGAGTACGTCAAGGCTGTATATTGTCACCCTGCTTATTTAACTTATATGCAGAGTACATCATGAGAAAC
>SJYX01002328.1:311721-330621 GCA_006410675.1 Oreotragus oreotragus | reverse complement strand
GGGGGGAAGGTTCTCAAGAAGTGGCGGTGGGCAAAGGGTCGATTTCCGGGCTCCGAGTGTGAGGGTGGCTGAAGAGCGCTCCCAGAGAAAGGTCTCCCTGGGGAAGCCAAGAGGAGGTCAATGCCGAGGTGCGGCAGTCCTGCTCAGGGTAAAGGGGGAGAAAAGGGCAAGGAGAGAAGGGGTCTCAATGCTCACGGGTCATGGCGACGGCAACGGCTCCGGCCTGCCTCCGTTGCGTCCCCTCGTTCAGTACGACGTTACAGGCCCCGCCCCTTTCTCGCGGCGTAACGATGTCGTTCTTTCATCCCCGCCCCTTCCCGCCCGGGCGCCGATTCCTATTGGTCAGGAAGAAACACATGTGGCCGCGGGCCACGCTGGAACTCCGGCGGACGAGAAGGGGAGGTTCGCAGGCCGAGCGCGCTGCGTGGGGCGGGGCTTTCCGAGCAAGTCTTTAGGTCGGGTGGAGAGAAAGTAGGCCAGGTCACGTGATCAGGGTCGGGGCGGGGGGCGGGGAGACGGAGGGGTGCGGCTGGCGATGTGGCACTCCCGCGGGCTCGGGCACGTGACCTGGCAGAGTGACCTCATACGGGGACGGTTTGGGACACAAACTCACCCAGAGGGAACGCTGGGGGAACAGAGTGGGGAGGCTTCGCGGGGACTGGGACGGTCCGACTGGTGCTGTTACCAAGACTGGAACAAAACGCTGGTATTACTTAGGATCCTTCCCTACTAACCACCTATTTGAACACTTGAGTGCACCAAATCATGTACGAGAACAACTTAACAAACTTCCTTCCAACATACTGTTCGCCCATCCCAAACTCCAGTATAGAAATTCGCCACCACATCCAGTATGTACAAAAGTCATGGCCCTGCTCATTTGCCCACAGAAGCTATAAATACGTAGCTTGGAAGTATTTGAGGACCCCAAAGCCACAGACTATGGCCTTGTATCAGGGACTCAGACTGGGAAATGCACATACTACGTTCATTTCTCCTTTGGCATTAGCCCCCACTATACTGCATCTACCAGCAACACCGGGTTTTAATTGGCAGTTGAATAGAGCGAGAAGCTTAGATTTCCCCCTCTCATTCCCAAATTCACTAATATGTCTACAAGACTCCCCACCAGTCGTGAGGAATTCACTGGACAAAGGAGAAGTGTGTTAGTTGCTCAGTCATTTCTCGCTCTGCAACCCCACGGACTGGAGCGAGCAGGCTCTTCTGTCCATGGGGTTCTCCAAGCGAGAGTACTGGAGTGGGTTGTCATTTCCTTCTCTGGATAAAGGAGAAACGCTTAGGAAATCTCGCAGGAGAGGATTAGTTGTAAATTTCAACTTATCCTCTCCAGTTAGTGCCCACAGTAAAACCAAGATGAGGCTAAAACTACAAACTGTCTTCTCTCTCAACATAAAACTGGGCTGAGGAAGGGGGCAATAAACCTCATTCAGTACTATCCTCACAATTTTTCCCATACCCAGGTATCACCTGAACTACTACTATTTATTACTTGAAACTTTTGTATTTGGAGGGCAGAAGTTGTGCTGCCCTGCAGGGCTTGTGGAGATTTCAGTTCCCTGACCAGGGATTGAACCTGGGCTGAAAGCACTAAATCTTACCACAAAACCACCAGGGAACTCCCCATATCGGTTTCAAATGCAGGATAGAATGCAAAATTCATATTTCTTTAGTAAATTTAAAAAAAAAAAGCATCTGGTGATTCATCACTTCTGATGTTAAAAGACACAGTGACTTTTGCTTTCCTCTCTCTCGGATCACTGGCTCATGGAGAGAGAGGCCCATGGGGTGAAGAACTATGGTCACTGGCCAACAGTCAGAGGGCAGAGAAAGTATTTCCACTTTAATTCAGGATGGGAGTTGGAGTTGAGAGTAAGGGACTAAATTAGATAAAATGGAGATCCTGGGAGTTGGAGTTGAGAGTAAGGGACTAAATTAGATAAAATGGAGATCCAAGACTCTGAAGCAGAGAAGGAGGTGAGGTGGGATTTAAGGATCCCACATATACCGTGAATAGATGAGGAAACTGGACTTCAAAGATAGGGACAGCATCACAGACCTAGAGGCACAGACTGACCATGGTTCACAAAAAGAATTTGGACGCTCTGGTTTCCTAGCCCCAGGTTCCCATGGTCCCCTTGCATTTAGAGAGACTACAGAGCCAGCCCCATAGAGAAAGCCTAGCTAGCCAAGGATGAGTGAAATAGTGCAGGATGAGGAAGCAATTTCTCTCTTGGCACATGCTACGTCTTTATCAGCTCCAGAAGAGAGGGAGAGTAGAACAACCCTGTGACCAGTCTCCTCTTATTTAACTCACCCAACACTATCCCCTTGTTCAAGAGTCTATTTCCAGTCCTAACAAAACCTAGGCTGATTGCCACAACTGCTTCCAATCTAACTTTTCCTGGAATTGCCAAAGAAGTCACTCATTCTTTGGACAAATATTCATTGTGTTAAGCACCAAGGATGTACCATCTATTGTATTCAGTTCAGTTCAATTCTGTTCAGTCGCTCAGTCGTGTCCGACTCTTTGCAACCCCATGAATTGCAGCACACAAAGCAGAAGATATTAAGAAGAGGTGGCAAGAATACACAGAAGAACTATACAAAAAAGATCTTCACAACCAAGATAATCACAATTGTATGATTACTCACCTAGAGCCAGACATCCTGGAATGTGAAGTCAAGTGGGCCTTAGAAAGCATCACTATGAACAATGCTAGTGGAGGTGATGGAATTCCAGTTGAGCTATTTCAAAACCTAAAAGATGATGCTGTGAGAGTGCTGCACTCAATATGCCAGCAAATTTGGAAAACTCAGCAGTGGCCACAGGACTGGAAAAGGTCAGTTTTCATTCCAATCCCAAAGAAAGGCAATGCCAAAGAATGCTCAAACTACCGCACAATTGCACTCATCTCACATGCTAGTAAAGTAATGCTCAAAATTCTCCAAGCCAGGCTTCAGCAATACGTGAACCATGAACCTCCAGATGTTCAATCTGGTTTTAGAAAAGGCAGAGGAACCAGAGATCTCTTGTATTAGTCACTAGGTTTACAGTGATGAACAAAACATATGTATCACCAGACTCATGGAACATATAGTATAGAGAAAAAGAAGAAGCTCTCTCTATATATATACAATACATATATAAGTATGCATGCTTGCGTGCTAAGTTGCTTCAGTTGTGTTCAATTCTTTGCGACCCTGTGGACCATACCCCTCCGGCTTCTTTGTCCATGGGATTCTCCAGACAAGAATACTGGATCAGGTTGCATGCCAACCCAGGAATCTAACCTGTGTAAACCCATATGTCTTATGTCTCCTGCATTGGGAGGTGGGTTCTTTACCACTAATGCCACCTGAGTTAGTCCATAGGTAATACATATTGTAGACAAGTAATAGACAAGCCAACTGATGCCTGGTGAGCATGGTATGAAACCAGGTCAGGAAGTAGGCAGGATAGTTATATGATCTGAGTCACTACTGCTGATACCACTAATAGCTAACCTTCAGTTCAGTCCAGTCGCTCAGTTGTGTCCGACTCTTTGAGAGCCCGTGAACTGCAGCACACCAAGCCTCCCTGTTCATCACCAACTCCCGGAGTTGACTCAGACTGCGTCCATCGAGTCAGTGATGCCATCCAGCCATCTCATCCTCTGTCGTCCCCTTCTCCTCCTGCCCCCTAGGTTTAGAGTTAGGTTATTTATTTGACTTTTTTCTTGTTTCCTGAGGTATGCCTGTACTGCTATGAACAATAGTATAGTTTAATTTTAAACTACACTTCCTTTCCAAATTGATTTTGGTAGAACTTTTGAATGTTTAAAATCTGTGACTGATTTTCATTGTTGTTACTGTTGTGGTTGTTTATTGTTTTAAGTGACCTTGGCAGGAAATGAGTTTGGAAAGCAGAAGAGATACCTAGAAAGATATGTATAGTATCGTCTAAGGTAGCAAAAACTCCTTGCAAAATTGAAAGAGGAATTATTTATCTCCAATAGGATTAATAAAATCACAATGCATACAATTTTGGGCATTGAAACATAAAATTTGCTCCAAATCACAGGTATTTTGTTTCAAAGACTAGCTATTGTTACTAATATTGCAATGAATCTGTGTTTTAAATATCTAATTGGAATAACTGTTTTCAGTTATTTTGAATATATACCCAGAAGTGGGATTGCTGGATAATATTCTATTTTTAATATTTTAAGGCACTGCCATGCTCTTTTCCATAACTGTTACACCATTTTACATTCCCACCAACAGTGCATGAGGGATCTAATTTATTCAGATTCTTACTAAAACTAGCTATTTAATTTTTTTTTAATAATAGCCATTCTACTGGATATGAGGTAATACCTGATTGTGGGTTTGATTTGCATTTCCCAACTTATTAGTTGGCAAAGTAATGTCTCTGCTTTTGAATATGCTATCTGGGTTGGTAATAACTTTCCTTCAAAGGAGTAAGCGTCTTTTAATTTCATGGCTGCAGTCACCATCTGCAGTGATTTTGTGCATCATTCCTTCCAAAGAAATCCCAGGGTTGATCTCCTTCAGAATGGACTGGTTGGATCTCCTTGCAGTCCAAGGGACTCTCGAGAGTTTCTCCAACACCACAGTTCTAAAGCATCAATTCTTTGGCACTCAGCTTTCTTCACAGTCCAACTCACATCCATACATGACCACTGGAAAAACCATAGCCTTGACTAGACAGACCTTTCCTGGCAAAGTAACATCTCTGCTTTTGAATATGCTATCTGGGTTGGTAATAACTTTCCTTCAAAGGAGTAAGCGTCTTTTAATTTCATGGCTGCAGTCACCATCTGCAGTGATTTTGGAGCCCCCCAAAATAAAGTCTGACACTGTTTCCACTGTTTTCCCATCTATTTCCCATAAAGTGATGGGACCAGATGCCATGATCTTCGTTTTCTGAATGTTGAGCTTTAAGCCAACTTTTTCACTCTCCTCTTTCAACAAAGGTCCGTCTAGTCAAGGCTATGGTTTTTCCAGTAGTCATGTATGGATGTGAGAGTTGAACTGTGAAGAAAGCTGAGTGCCAAAGAACTGATGCTTTTGAATTGTGGTGTTGGAGAAGACTCTTGAGAGTCTCTTGGACTGCAAGGAGATCCAACCAGTCCATTCTAAAGGAGATCAGTCCTGGGTGTTCTTTGGAAGGACTGATGCAAAAGTTGACTCATTGGAAAAGATTCTGATGTGGGGAGGGATTAGGGGCAGGAGGAGAAGGGGATGACAGAGGATGAGATGGCTGGATGGCATCACTGACTCGATGCACATGAGTCTGGGTGAACTCCGGGAGTTGGTGATGGACAGGGAGGCCTCGCGTGCTGCAGTTCATGGGGTTGCAAAGAGTCGGACGGGACTGAGCGAATGAACTGAACTGAACTGATTAGTGATGTTGAGCATCTTTCATATGAGTGTTGACATCTTTTTGTCTTTGGAGAAATGTCTTTTCAAGTCTCTTGTCTATAATTTGGTTATTGAGTTATTCAAATTTTGGTTTTTGTGTTGTAGGAGCTAAATTTTTCCATGTTATTTGCTTATCATCTTAGATGAAATATTTGTTCATGTCTTTCGCCCATATTCTAATAAGATTTCTTTTACTATGGTATTGAGGGGGTTTGTTCTTGTTGTTTGCTTGTTAGGAATACTAGTCCTTTGTCAGTTATGTGGATTTCAAACATTTTCTCCCATCCTATAGCCTATTTTTTACCCTTTTTAACATGGGTACTTTGCAAAGTTCTTAATTTTGATGCTTTCTAAAATTCTTATAGTTTTATATTTTATATTTAAATCTATGAAACATTCTGAGTTAAATTGCTGTATAAGGTAGGTATATTTTGTTTGCTTTGTGTATTTGCCTATGGATGTCCAGTTTCTCCAGAACCATTTGCTGAAAAGGCCCCTCTTCCTTCTATGAAGTGATTTTGTACCTTCATCAAAAAGTAATTGGGCATATTTGTGGGGGTCTTATTTCTGGATTCTTTCTTCTGTTCCATTGATGTATGTCGTCCCTCTTCCAATTTCACACAGCCTTGATTACTGTAAGCCATATAAGTCTTGAAACTGAGTAGACTAATTCCCCTCACTGTATTATTCTTTTTCAAAACTGCTTTAGCTAGTCTGTACCTTTCAACTTAAAATTTAGGAGAAGTTTGTCTCTGTCTTGCTGGGATTTTGATAAGAATTGCATTAAGCCTGTTCAGTCATCCTCAATATCTGTGAGGGATTTGTTTTAGGACCCCTTGCAGACATCAAAATCCAAGGATGTTTGAATTCCTTTTATAAAATGGCACAGTACAACTGGTCCTCCTTATCCATGGATGTGGAACCCACAAATACAAACGGTCGACTTTATATCAATATTGAGAGAAGTGATATCTTTTCTATGTTGAGTCTTCCAATCTGTGGACATGATGTATCTCTCCATCTAATTAAATCTTCTTTGAATTCCTTCATCAGCGTTACACTTAAGTATTGCATTTTTATCTTTGAGAAATTGTAAATGGTACCATATTTTAAATTTTGGTATCAAAATGTTCATTGTCAGTATATAGACATACAGTTGATTTTGATGTAGTTAACTGCCCTTATTTGGGTAACTGAAGGCAGAGAACACTTTGGCATAGGAAGTAGAAGATAACCAGCTACTATAATAACAATAGCATTGAAAAATTTATGATAAAACCCCCAGAGTTCAAGATAGAGTTCTAAGTCCAAGCTCAAACCCATCATGAATTAAAATTTAATTTTTCCCTCCTTTTTCCAAGTCTCATTTGCTGCTCTGTGATTGATTCCTTCTTATGCATGACAGTACTCGCCTATGTTGGGGACTTCATAGCAGTCTAGACAATGCCTTAACTTAAAGCCACTTAGCATTTTGTGCCATTATAGAAAGATATATTATTTCATTGTTAAGCCAGTATTGCTAATATGTGCCCCTCCATCCTAAATTAAAGGGTTAGTAAAATGAAAATGTAATGTCACATTTTGGACCTTTCGGCTTTTTAAGGAGTAAGTCCACATGAGCTCATGTCTTAATCTTCATGGAAAGTTTATTTTTACAGAGAAATGCAATCGTTTTCTTAGGAGAAAATAGAGAGGAAGGATTTACTGTCAAAATAACCTAAATAAATAAAGCTAATTTTTTTAGGTTTGATAATAGATGGATTTGGTTCTTTAAAAAATTAGAGTCAGCTGTTTAACACCTGCAAAAGATTCAGGATGTATTATGTTCAAAAAGTGTTAACTTTTTAAAAGGGAGAAAGATCAGCAAATAGAAGAAAAAAAAAACAAAACTTCTTAGTACAGTAAATGTTAGCATCTGAGGCTCTCTTTGGCTCATTCATGAGTGTTACTTAAAGGTCTGTCTGAGGCTCATTAGGCCATTTAAAAGCATAGGCCTATCCATATGTAGACCAAATGTTTAAGAAAGGATTGCACGTTCACAGAAAAAGTAAAAAAAAAAAAGGCATAACAGTGTTGCTTTGAAAGTTCCAGGCTACATGCTATTGTCAAAGGTAACTATATTGCCCACCTCCAACAGAGGATGTTGTTTCATGAGATTTTATAGGGAAAAAATTCCATGTTTCACATAGGTAAAGTCCTGATCTGGAGGGTGTTTTGATATCTGATATGGAAATGGCAATCCACTCCAGTACCATTGCCTGGAAAATCCCACGGACAGAGAAGCCTGGTAGGCTAAAGTCCATGAGGTCGCAAAGAGTCGACACGACTGAGCGACTTCACTCACTCACTCATGCTCTCTTTGGTTATGGTGGCCATTGTTCCCAGATGCAAATCTGGGATGCATGGCAGGGTAGCCACGGTCCTTTTACTTGGGAATGACAGTCTTGTACTCAAGTCGTATTCCAGTAAGTGAGGCTCTAGAGGTGGTCATGACTGATGGGATGAAGCACTACACCCAGTTTACTACTGTGATCCATTCAAAATGAGGTAACACTCATATTTACATTAGGAAAGATCTTGCATCTTTTTAAAGTAAAACTTTGTGTGTGCCTCTTTCCACTAACAAAGACAACTGAAGACTTCTTCTGAGACATGAACCTCAAAACACCCTCATCCCTCTCTATAGTACACCCTACGTACTGGGAACCTTGAGGAAGTTGCATAGAAAACTGAGGGAAGTACACGAACTCCCAAACATGAACCCCCTCCCTGTCAATGTATGCCAAAACCAGTAGAGTACTGTAAAGTAAAATAAAATAAAATTAAAAAAAAAAAGAAAACTGAGGGGAAAAAATCCCTTTACTCTCCTTGGAAGGAGGAAGGGAAGTTAAGCCTTTTTTTTTTTTAATCTAGCTTGAAATATTTTTATTCCTTGTTAATTTTGTGAAATGTAGACCTAAATTATATTAATAATATTTCATTCTAGTTTTTTGATGTTTCTAAAAGGAAAGGATTTGGAAATTAAAAGTCAATATATAGTGTGAAAATCAAAAGGATCAGTTCCATTTCTACTATTGCTATTATTTCAATAGATCTTAAGAGTTTGTAATATGTCAGGAATGGAAACAGGATTCTTTTTCATTTTGTAGTTTGTCAGTTTACTTTCCTTGCTTTATATCAATAGTTTATTATTTAAAAATATACTCGAGGACTTTTCTGCTTGATAAAAATCCTGGACTTTTTCAGTTATTGGCAATTTTAATAAAAGCTATTTCCCAGTTATTCTGTGTAAATTCCAAAAGGTTTTGATGTTCTGGTTAGCAAAGTGAAAGTGAAAGTCGCTCAGTTGTGTCCGACTCTTTGAGACCCCATGGACTGTATAGTCCAGGGATTTCTCCAGGCAACAGTACTGGAGTGGGTAGTCTTTCCCTTCTCCAGGGGATCTTCCCAACCCAGGGATCGAACCCAGGTCTCCCTTAAAAATATACTCGAGGACTTTTCTGCTTGATAAAAATCCTGGACTTTTTCAGTTATTGGCAATTTTAATAAAAGCTATTTCCCAGTTATTCTGTGTAAATTCCAAAAGGTTTTGATGTTCTGGTTAGCAAAGTGAAAGTGAAAGTCGCTCAGTTGTGTCCGACTCTTTGAGACCCCATGGACTGTATAGTCCAGGGATTTCTCCAGGCAACAGTACTGGAGTGGGTAGTCTTTCCCTTCTCCAGGGGATCTTCCCAACCCAGGGATCGAACCCAGGTCTCCCTCATTGCAGGCAGATTCTTTACCAGCTGTATCACAAGGTAAGCCCAAGAATACTGGAGTGGGCAGCCCATTCCTTCTCTAGTGGATATTCCTGACCCAGCAATTGAACCGGAGTCTCCTGCATTCCAGGTGGATTCTTTACCATCTGAGCTATGAGGGAATGAAAAGATGCTCAATATCACTAATCATCAGGGAACTGTAAATCAAAACCATGATGAAATATCACCCCCCAACCCCTTAGAATGGCTATCATCAAGAATACAAGAGATAACTAGTGTTGGCAAGGATGTGGAGAAAAGGAAACCTTTGTACACTGTTGCTGGAATGTAAATAGGTGAAGCTACTATGGAAAACGGTATTGAAGCTCCTCAAAAAATTAAAAAATAGCACTACTATATGATCCAAAAATTTCACTTCTGGGTATATATTTAAAGAAAATGAAAGAAGATATAAAAAAGATACATGCATTCCTATTTTTTTTCAATGCTTTATTTATTTTAGTTGATGTATAGTTGATTTACAATATTATATTAGTTTCAGGTATATAGCACAGTAATTCAGAATTTTTATAAATTATATTATGTTTAACATTATTATAAAACAATGGCTATATTTTCCCATGTTATGCAATATAGACCTATTTCTTACCTATTTTATACACAGTAATTTGTATCTCTTCATCCCACACCCCTATCTGCCCCTCTGCACATCCCTCTTTTACTAGTTTGTTCTCTATATCTATGAGTCTGTTTCTGTCTTGTTAAATATATATATTCATTTGTTTCACTTTTTAAGTTCCACAAAAATGGATAACAGTATTTTTCTCTCTCTGACTTAATTCACCAACTTCACACTCTCCATGTCCATCCACATTGTTGCCAAAGGCAGAATTTCATATTTTTATGACTAATATTTAATTGTATATGTACCACATCTTCTTAACCCAGTTACCTGTTGATGAACACTTAGGTTGCTTCTGTATTTTGACTATTAAAAATAATGCTGCAGTGATATATAGAAAGAGTGGAAACAGTGGCAGACATTTTTGGGGGCTCCAAAATCACTGCAGATGGTGACTCCAGCCATGAAATTAAAAGATGCTTACTCCTTGAAAGGGAAGTTATGACCGACCTAGACAGCATATTAAAAAGCAGAGACATTACTTTACCAACAAAGGTCAGTCTAGTCAAAGCTATGGTTTTTCCAGTAGTCATATATGGATGTGAGAGTTGGACTATAAAGAAAGCTGAGCACCGATGAATTGATGCTTTTGAACTGTGGTGTTGGAGAAGACTCTTGAGAGTCCCTTGGACTGCAGGGAAATCCAACCAGTCC
Organism: Oreotragus oreotragus; assembly: GCA_006410675.1. NCBI lineage: Eukaryota > Metazoa > Chordata > Mammalia > Artiodactyla > Bovidae > Oreotragus > Oreotragus oreotragus. The sequence goes on along the minus strand of SJYX01002328.1, from coordinate 320,082 downwards.
ATCCTGAAGGAAATCAGCCTTGAATATTCATTGAAAGGACTGATGTTGAAGTTGAAACTCTAATACTTTAGCCACCTGATGCAAAGAGCTGACTCATTTGAAAAGACCCAGATGCTGGGAAAGATTGAAGGTGGGAGGAGAAGGGGATGACAGAGGATGAGATAGTTGGATGGCATCACCAACTCAATGGACATGAATTAGAGTAAACTCTGGGAGTTGGTGATGGACTGGGAGGCCTGACTTGCTGTAGTCCATGGGGTCACAAAGAATTGGACATGACTGAGCGACTGAACTGAACTGATACATGCATTCCAGCTTGAATGAGTTCATGAATATCTAAGTAGCATAATGAGTAATAAAGATACATAAATCTTTTTTAGTTAATGTTTTTATCTTCTTCAGCTATACACTCGGAAGTGGAATTGCTAGATAATATGATCGTTTTCTTTAGTTTTCTGAGGAAACTCTACACTGTTTTCCATAGTGGCTATGCCAATTTACATTCCCAGCTATAGTGTACTAGAGTCCCCTTTTCTCCACATCCTCTCCAACATTTGCTATTTGCTGACATTTGGATAATAGCCATTCTGACAAGTATGAGGTATATCTCATTGTGGTTTTGATTTGCACTTCTTTGATGATTAGCAATGTTGCATCTTTTCATGTGCCTGTTGGCCACTTGTATATCTTCTTTGGAAAAATGTCTATTCATGTCTTCTGCTCATTTTAAAATCAAGTTCCTTTTTCTTTAATAATGAGTTAAAGGAGCTGTTTATATATTTTGGATATTAACCCCTTATCAATCGCAAGGAGACCAGTCCATTCTAAAGGAGATCCGTCCTGGGTGTTCTTTGGAAGGACTGATGCTAAAACTGAAACTCCAATACTTTGGCCACCTCATGCGAAGAGTTGACTCATTGGAAAAGACTCTGATGCTGGGAGGGATTGGGGGCAGGAGTAGAAGGAGACGCCAGAGGATGAGATGGCTGGATGGCATCATGGACATGATGGACTGAATCTGAGTGAACTCCGGGAGTTGGTGATGAACAGGGAGGCCTGGCATGCTGCGATTCATGGGGTCGCAAAGAGTTGGACATGACTGAGCTACTGAACTGAACTGAACTGAATTGTACCATTTGCAAATATTTTCTCCTGTTCAGTAGGTTGTCTTGTTAGCGATACTTTATCATTCATTATGCTAGTTGAATATTCATGAACTAATTCAATTTAAAAGGTTTGTTATAGTATTTCTTTGATAATTTCATCATCTTCTTTTCTAGATAGATTGTTTTAGCTTCCCCTCCTGCTTTCCATCTTTGTCTTTTAGCTTTACAGTTCATTTTTATAACTCATCAATTGAATCTATGGATCCCAGATTTTCTTCTTCACTGAATGAGAGAGCACATGTTTTTGGGGGGTTTTGTTTTGTTTTCTTTTGTTTTTTAATGGATGCAATGAGAGTAAATATGTTATAGTTGATTCACACTTTTTCTTCTGCTCCCTTGTTTCCTGTTTCCATTGTTTCCTGGTTTTCTTTTCTGCTTGATTTTGTCTTTACTTTCATTTTGCAACAGTATGTTGTAGAGATTTAGAAGTATGGATCTTGGATCTGAATTGAAAATTTGTGAAACTGGCCTTACAACCTTGTAGCTTGTGACATTGGGTAAGTTACTTTAGTCTTTTTTTTTTTTTTAACCAAAATTTTAACTGGATCTGCTTGTCTCTGTGGTCAGAGATCTAAAGTGAAATGCTCTGAGGCCTACTGACCATTTTACTTCTGAGTTCTGATTTGTCCCAATAAATTAAAAAACAGATATTGTTCCCAATCACTAGAATAGTTGCTATGGTGCTTTTATTTGTCTTGAAATTATTTTTGTCTCCAAGATATCATTAATAATAAAAAATTTAAATAGCTCCCAACTCCCCCAGAAATTTTGCTCTGAGGCCTACTGACCATTTTACTTCTGAGTTCTGATTTGTCCCAATAAATTAAAAAACAGATATTGTTCCCAATCACTAGAATAGTTGCTATGGTGCTTTTATTTGTCTTGAAATTATTTTTGTCTCCAAGATATCATTAATAATAAAAAATTTAAATAGCTCCCAACTCCCCCAGAAATTGTATTAAAAATAGATAATTATCAAACTATTAAATTATACAATATTTAAGAAGAGATAGTAAGATACAAAATCGCTAGCACATTTTGACCACAGTTATAGTAAAATCAATATGCAAAAAAAAGTGTGTAAGGAAATATACTCAAATGTTAACACTCTTTGTGTTTGAGAAAGAGATTATGAGTAATTTTTCCTTTTTTAAAAAAAATTATGTATTTTCCAAATCTCCTATAAAGAAATTTTATTATTTTTGAGTTAAAAACAATTTTTATATAAATAATTAACATATATAATATATTGTATAATAATCTATGAGAGAGAAATAAAATAGCATATTTGTGGATGAGATTAAGTATTTTAATTCTCTATTAATATTTTAAAGAAACTTTGGAGGGAATAAACATTCTGAANACTCAAATGTTAACACTCTTTGTGTTTGAGAAAGAGATTATGAGTAATTTTTCCTTTTTTAAAAAAAATTATGTATTTTCCAAATCTCCTATAAAGAAATTTTATTATTTTTGAGTTAAAAACAATTTTTATATAAATAATTAACATATATAATATATTGTATAATAATCTATGAGAGAGAAATAAAATAGCATATTTGTGGATGAGATTAAGTATTTTAATTCTCTATTAATATTTTAAAGAAACTTTGGAGGGAATAAACATTCTGAAGTTTCACTATGAAATTCTGAAATGGAATAGAGTTATTTAAAGGCTAGCTTGTAGGACTGTTAGTCCTGAGTGCATAGTTTGCCAAATGAATAAAGAAAAGGAAGAAACTTACATAATTCCATAAGGTAAAGACTCAATTCGGTATTTCTTTGAAAACTTATCGTAAGCAAGACTTGTTCAGAAAGCCACAGATCAGTATTTGTTCCAATTTCTACTGCTCTGCATTTTTCCATCTATGTTTACTCATTTTAAGCCTATTAAATAATTAAAAAGAAGCCTTTCTTGGAGCAGACATTTGTTCTAGAGAAGATTGAACTATCCAGTTAATGGCAACTGATGAGTCCCCAAGTTCTGGGGAAAATGAAAATAATAGGAAGGCAGTATTTTATTTTTTACATTTGAATTTTTTTTAATCATATATTTCCAAGCAAATTATAACCAGCAGCATAGTTTGTTTAGAATGTAACTCTTAAAGGATAAAGAATATTATTATGAGTGATTGCCTAATGAGATACTTTAACAAACTTAAGTGAAATAGCTATCTTCTCAGATTTCAGATGGAGTCTTTCTGCTATTGACCTGCTGACATAAAGACAAACATTTCCCTTGATCCATAGCTCCTTCCTTCTCACCATGTGAAGGGCATCATATAGCAAAGGCAGGGATCTTTCTTTGAATCCTGGTATGAATGAGGTGAGATCTTGGCAGACGGCTCATTTCTTACAAATAGGAGTCTGTTTGTGCAACTCAGATTCTTGTGGCAAACTTCACTGGGCATTTCTCATTTAATTGAGTAGTTGGGAAGTTGGATGGATAGATTGGAATGTGAAGAAGTAGGTGGGGAATTGAATGGGAGAGAATGGTAAAGAATGAATGATGAGGATTAGCTGTGCATATTATTTTACTTTGGATATTCTCTTCCTTAATTCCCATGATTTACCCCGTGGATTTTCCACATTTAGGTAATAAGTAGCCACTGTAAATTACCACTTAATAGGATCAGTTCCTCATGTCAGAAACCTCAAGTGTTCCAACAGAAAGGGAAATTAATATTTGGCTTTTTATTTTCTAAGGATTGCTGCATATGGGCACCATACTCCAAAGAGTTTCAAACTCATGTTTAAGTAAATGAATTTGTTCTCTTATGCATTTGGAATAGCAACAAAAGCTTCATATTTGAACTTTTATTGTTAAGTCAAAAAAAANTCTTTCAGAATTTTCCACAGTTTATTGTGATCCACACAGTCAAAGGCTTTGGCATAGTCAATAAAGCACATGATCCAGCAATTCCACTCCTGGGTATATATCCAGAAAAAACAAAAACATCAAAAACAATGCATCTCAATATTCACAGAAACATTATTTACAATAGTCAAGATAAGGAAGCAACCCAAGCATCCGTTAACAGATGAATGAAGAAGATGTGGTACATACATACAATAGAATATTAAATCAGCCATAAAGCCAATGAAATACTGCCAATTGCAGCAACATGGATGGACCTAGAGACTATTATGCTTACTGAAATGTCAGGCAGAGAAAAACAAATGCTGTATTGCTCATATGTGAAAATTTAAAAAATAAAATGAATGAATATAGGAAAACAGATTCACAGATTTGAAAACCAAAGTAGTAGTTACTAGTGAGGAGAGGGAAGCAGGAAGAGACAAGATAGAGGTGTGGTACTAAAAGATACAAACTACTAGGTATAAAATAGATAAGCAATAAGAGGATATTGTATAGCTCAGGAAAATACAGGCATTATCTTGTAACAACTTTTAATGGCATATAGCCTGTAAAAATACTGTATCACTATGCTCTATGCTGGAGACCATGGGTTACAGTCCATGGGGGTCACAAAGACATGACTGACTGACAACTAACACTTTAGGGCTTCCCTGGTGGTTTAGATGGGAAAGAATCCACTTGCAATGCAGGAGACATGGGTTCAACCCCTGGGTCAGGAAGATCCTCTAGAGGAGGAAATGGCAACCCACACCAGTATTCTTGCCTGGAGAATCCCATGGACAGAGGAGCCTGGTGGGNACTGACAACTAACACTTTAGGGCTTCCCTGGTGGTTTAGATGGGAAAGAATCCACTTGCAATGCAGGAGACATGGGTTCAACCCCTGGGTCAGGAAGATCCTCTAGAGGAGGAAATGGCAACCCACACCAGTATTCTTGCCTGGAGAATCCCATGGACAGAGGAGCCTGGTGGGCTACAGTCCACAGGATCACAAGAGTCAGACATGACTGAGCAATTAACACACACACACACACACACACACACACACACACACATATACACACTCATTCTATGCCTGCAACTACTATAATATTGTAAGTCAGCTATACTTCAATTTTTTTTAAAAGGAGTGAAACTGAGAAATTGGTTTAGAAGAAATCAACCTGCTGTCATCTCAAGCCAGTGAGTCCTTAGGCCCAGGGTAATTCCCATGTGTTTTGGGGTCCCTTGGAGAATGCCAATAAAAGGAGTTTCATTTATCCAGATAATTGTCTTTTAGAGAATATACCCTTGTTGGCTGTTCTCGCTCTGTCCTTTCTCCCTTCTGCTCTTTCCCCGACCCAGTACCACCAATATATTTCATAAGAAAAATAACTAAGTGATTTAATTTCCAACGGATATAGAATTTGAAAAAAATCACTTGAATTCCAAACAAGAACAACCTTTCACTTGCCCATCAAGATTGGGAAATCAAGGCTCCATATAGTAAGTGACTCATACAACTTTTTCCCATAGTACACAGACGTCAAACATTTGACCTTGGTTCCCCTCTCTGTACTTTTTATACTGTTGGGGAAATATAACTAAAAACAAAACATCTTCCCCTGCCCAGAACACTCCTCCATAAGGGCCAAAGAGAAAGAAAACAATTTTATTATTGAATAAATACTAAACCAGAATATGATGTAAGCACAGACAACCCATTAAACAGTTTACTAAGATCTCACCCATTTATACAGTTGTTAGGAGCTGAATCTTTTTCTCTTCAAAATTTATATGTTGCAGTCCTAACCCCTTGAACTTCAGAATGTGACTATATTTGGAGACAGGGCCTCTTAAAAGATGATTAAAAGGAGGGCCCATATCTAATCTGACCAATGTTCTTGTAAGAAGAAATTTATGTTTTAAAAATTGTTTCACAATGTTGTATTGGTTTCTGCTATACAAGATGAATCAGCCATAAGTACATATATATTGCCTCCCTCTTGAGCCTCCCTCCCACCTCACCCTCATCTCACCTCTCTAGGTTGTCCCAGAGCACCAGGCTGAAGCTCCCTATGTTATATAGCAACTTCTCACTGGCTACCTATTTAACACCTGATAAGATTTCGCCAGTCCACCCTAAAGGAAATCAGTCCTGAATATTGACTGGAAGGACTGATTCTAAAGCAGAAACTCCAATACTTTGGCCACTTGATGAGAAAAACTGACTCCTTGGAAAAGACCCTGATGGTGGGAAAGATTGAAGGCAGGAGGAGAAGGGGACGACAAAGGACAAGCTGGTTGGATGGCATCACCAACTCTATGGACACGAGTTTGAGCAAGCTCCGGGAGCTGGTGATGGACAAGGAAGCCTGGCGTCCTGCAGTCCATGGGATCTCAGAGTCGGATTTGACTGAGCAACTGAACCGAAATGAATTTTTATATTTCAATGCCTCTCCCTCAATTTGTCCCACAGAAAAGGAAATTTGAACACACAAAAAGCCACAAGGCTGTGTGTGTGTACAAAACGGAAAAACACATGGGGACACAGTGAGAAGGCGCTGTCGTCAGCCAGAGGCCTCGGAAGAGGCCACACTGGCCAAGGCCTTAGCTCGGACTCCCAGCCCACAGAACCCGGAGGAATTGATTTCTGTCATTCTGCCGTCCCGTCCATGGTGTTTTGTTATGGCAGCCCTAACAAACCAAGAGCCAAGCAGATGCAATCTGTTTCAAACATGTTCTCAGGTGAAACAAAAGCTAGTCCTCGTGTCAGAGGACTTGTCACACACAGTTTATCTCAGATTCACCTGGTAATTGAGGTGGCCATCTATAAACATTTGCTAACTGGCTTTATCCTAAGGAAAAATACATTTCTCAAATCTTCATGAAAGAAGGTAGTTTTACAACTTGGAGCAGGGCACCCACCGAGGTTAGGCTCTTACCTTCCCCCAGAAACTGGGATGTAGGGAGGCTGTCTCCCTTGATGGCTACCTGTTAAAGAGAAGGCTGCCAGGATGGGTGGTGATGCCAGTACACGGCAATAAGAATATACTTAATGCCGCTCAACTACTCCCTTTAAAAACTTTAACATATTATATTATATATATTTCACCACTTTAAAAAGAGAGATGTTTTCCAAGTCCCTGAAAGACATGCCTCGCAAAATGCTTTTTTAAAAGATTTATATACATCTCAAAGGGGTAGAGAACGAACTTATAATTTATCTAAAGAAAATGCTCTAAGGAAAAGGAGGGGGAGAAGTCTGTCTTCTTACTGTCAACAGGGAGAATTAAGTTCCTTATCTTTAATTTGTATGTGTCACAAGTCGCAAAAGAAACAATCAAAAAAATGTAAAGGGAAGCCTTGGATTAGGGAGAACACATTTGCAAACCATACATCTTATAATAGGTTAAAAACAAAAATATACAAGAAACTGCTACAAATCAGTAGCAAAAATACAGATAACCTGATTGTAAAGTGGGCAAAAGACCTGGATAGACATTTCTCCAGAGGAAAAAATATGTAAAGATCGTAATAATAAGAGTTCAACTAGAACATAAGCCATTAGAGACATGAGACAGGATGCATGGTAACCTTTCTCAACAGGAGCCCCTGATAAAACTAAATCTGTACATGGAACAACAGACTGGTTTCAAATAGGAAAAGGAGTACATCAAGGCTGTATATTGTCACCCTTGTCCCCTTCTTCTCCCACCTTCAATCTTTCCCAGCATCAGGATCTTTTCCAGTGAGTCAGTTCTTTGCATCAGGTGCCCAGAGTATTGGAGTTTCCACTGCAGTATCAGTCCTTCCAATGTATATTCAGGACAGATTTCCTTTAGGATGGACAGGTTGGATCTCCTTACAGTCCAAGGGATTCTCAAGAGTCTTCTCCAGCACCACAGTTCAAAAGCATCAATTCTTCAGTGTTCAACTTCCTTTATAGTGCAACTCTCACATCCATAGATGACTACTGGAAAAAGCATAGCTTTGACTAGACAGATCTTTGTTGGTAAAGTAATGTCTCTGCTTTTAATATGCTGTCTAGGTTGGTCATTGATTGATATTTCTCCCAGCATCATGGGGTTCTCAAGGCAAGAATACTGAAGTGATTGGCTATTCCCTTCTCCAGTGGACCACATTCTGTCAGACCTCTGTATCAATAACCTCAGATATGCAGATGACACCACCCTTATGGCAGAAAGTGAAGAGGAACTAAAACCCCTCTTGATGAAAGTGAAAGAGGAGAGTGAAAAATTCTGTCTCTTATACACATCTAGATGTGTATAAGAGACAGAAAATAGATGGGGAAACAGTGGAAACAGTGTCAGAC
>SJYX01002328.1:277630-301626 GCA_006410675.1 Oreotragus oreotragus | reverse complement strand
TCTTGACTTCCTACTTTTGCATTCCAGTCCCCTATGATGAAAAGAACTTTTTTTTTTTTTTTTTTTTGGTGCTAGAAGGTCTTGTAGGTCTTCATAGAACTGTTCAACTTCAGCTTCTTCAGCATTACTGGTTGGGGCATAGACTTGGATTACTGTGATATTGAATGGTTTGCCTTGGAAATGAACAAAGATCATTCTATCATTTTTGAGATTGCATTTCAGACTCTTTCGTTGACTAAGAGGGCTACTCCATTTCTTCTAAGGGATTCTTGACCACGGTAGTAGATATAATTGTCATCTGAGTTAAATTTGCCTGTTCCAGTCCATTTTAGCTCACTGATTCCTAAAATGTCAGTGTTCACTCTTGCCCTCTCCTGTTTGACCACTTCCAATTTACCTTGATTCATGGACCTATATATAGAGTCAATAATTAGTTATGTACTCATGATGATTAAACCATTTGGAACTTAAGCAAGAAAGCGACTTAAGATTTGTATTTAATAGGATTATTGAGGTTTTCTTAACCTCGGCACTATTGATATTTGAACTGGTTAATTCTTTGTTGTGGGGGACTGTCCTTGCATTGTAGGATGTTTAGCATCCTACATTCCTGGCCTCTACCTACTCATTATTAGCTCTCATCCCCAATTATAAAAGCAAAAATGTCTCTTCAGACACTGGCAATGTTCTCTAGGAAGCAAAATTGTCCCTTCATGAGAACTATTGTCCAAAAGGAAAAAGAAGATGAAGGATCAGTCAGAGGCCAGTCACCAGATAATCTCATAGGAGGAAGAGAGAAATACAGTCACATTGATTGAAAATGTCTACTATGTGCTGGGCACTTTACACATGTTATCATATTCTAAAGAGGGATATGGAATAAGAGAGTCCCACTCCCATACTGACTGCCCCCTGAAATGCCTTGACCTGAGGTCAAGCTCCCAAATGATTAAACCCTAGAACAGACACCATTACTTTCCCTGGCCCCATATGAGTGCAGTGGAGTCTAATTCCCACGCCATGTCAAAGAGGAGTATTTGACATTGCTCCATGGATATTAATTTGGTATTCTGGGGAGGCCTCAAAATCACTTTCCAGTCAGCTCCTAGGGGGAACAGGGAGAGGTTCTTTGCACACACTGGTCAAACTCCAGAACTTGGGTATACTCTTCTTTTGCCCAAGCCCTCAGGCAACTTTGGGGAGCCTCTCCCTGGGGATCACACAGCTGTAGGGCTAAGAGCTGAACGCTGGAGTCAACCAATTTTCCTGATGAGGTCCAGCTCAGAGGGCCCTGGCAGGTGCCTATGCCTTCATTCAGCAGCCTGGGGACTTGGTTTGCTCTTCTTTGCTCCCACCAACGCCCGCTGATTGTTGCTGGTATTAATAACATAAGCAGCAGGAGGCTTCACACCAGAATCAGGTCTGTCTGGATAATTATCTAGTGGCCTAGGACCAGTCAGTAAATTACTCTGTGACCTGAGAATTCAGCAGGTTACCACCATCACTCAGTCCTGCTCACTTTATTGCTCTCCCCTCCTGCTGCACTGACATTTATTTGTCTAGTTTACATTCAGTGCATTGATTTCATGCCTTTTGTTTTCTGGCTTAGAGATGAGAATCAGTTCCTTTGGGAAGGCTGGCTCTCAGGTCAGTGGAATGACTGTAGTGAAATGGGGAGGGGAAACATTGGAGTTTTTGTTTAGTGCAATTGTTTCATGGGCTTCCAGCACATCAACACCTGCTCTCTGTGTTACTCCCAAACACATTTGTTTTTGTCAAGAATTGTGACACTTTCTAGTAAACTGCCTGTGTACATAACCTTGCATATTGGAGAAGAGGAGGTCAGAGAAAAAAACTCACATCACCCCCACCTCACACACTACGTTTCAGCTATACCAAATAGGAATGGTACAGTCAAACTACTTTTTAAAAATTATTAATACTTGGGATATTTGCATAAACTGTTCCCCTTATCTAGAACACTCTTTGCCCTCTCCTATACTGCACTCTTGTTCATCTTTTAGGTCCTACTGTAGATGCAACTACCTGCCCACCCTCCACCCTCACCCCCACCATCACAAGGAATTTTTCCTCACCAATCCAGAACAGTTACTCATGCCCCTTCTAGACTGCCATAGCATCCTATACCTTATTTTAATGGGCAGTTCAAGTTGGTTGCGATTACCTGTTTTCTTGTCGGTCCCATCTTTTCAGACTATGAGCTCAATGAGGACAAAAACTAGTTCACATCTGTACTCAGCTCCCATTTAAAATAACCAAAAAAATTTAGTAAGTAGATGTAGGAAGATATCCCCTATGTCTATTTTCCTGGCAAACTCATTTTTCAGCTTCAGCTCAGCAAAGACATTCACTTTCATATTCAACACCACTCTCCAAAGAGAGCTGTCATGAAGTTTCCCAGCAGGGAACCTACAGCTTTGGCTAAGAATTTCGTCCTCATTCCCTGGAATTATCTACTTCATCCAATCCTCTTTTCACTTCATTGGTAAATTGAAACCTACCCAGCACTAGTTAAGGGTTTAAAATGTTTACAGTTAGACATATTTGGGACTCTGATTTGGTTCACCACCTACCACTGTGGAAAAACAACTTAAATGATCTGACCAGGCCTCAGCCTCCTCAGCTGTGAAATGAACATGCTATTTTCTATCTCATAGAGCTACACGGATTGAATGAGGTGTAACCTTAGTAAAACGTATGACTCAGCTCCTAGCTGAGTGCTGTATAAGATTTAGTTATCACTATTGATGTCAGGTTAAAATTAATCACTTTTGATCCATTTATCAAGCTGGATTTTACATGCCTGTCTCCCCTACAAGATTGTGATCTCCTTAAATTTCAGGAACTTACATTCATATCTGTATTCCCAGACTGTGCCCAGGACACAGTAAGCTACAAATAAATGTTTTGCTATGTCAAATGGAATTATATACTTAGAAAAGAAAGGTACTTGTGGAAGTAGAAGAAATTAATACTTTAAATGGTTGTTTAGTTGCTAAGTCATGCCCAGCTCTTTGCGGCCCCATGGACTGCAGCACGAGTGTTCTCTGTCCTTCACTCTCACCCAGGGCCTGCTTAAACTCATGTCCATCGAGCCGGTGATGCCATCCAACCACCTCATCCTCTGTCGTCCCCTCCTCCTCCAGCCCTGTCTTTCCCATCATCAGGGTCTTTTTCAATGAGCAGCTCTTCGCATCAGGTGGCCAAAATATTGGAGCTTCAGCTTCAGCATTAGTCCTTCCAATGCATATTCAGGGTTGATTTCCTTTAGGATTGACTGGCTTGATATTTTAAATAAAGTAGGATTTTTTTTTTTAAGTGTACAACATGTTATCTGATCTGATCATACTCTAGAGTGGCTGTGACATTTTCACTTTCATGTTCATGTTTTCACTTTGGTTCTCACAGTGAATTCCTGTGGCAGATATTACTATTCTGAGTTCACAACTGAGAGAAAAAACTTTGATTTTGCTCCAAATTCAGAACAATTAGCAGAACCCAAAACTGTTATCACTTTTCTCCCCACTTATGCTTCCCTTGCCCACCCCCACCCCACACCCTCCCCATAGAAGGAGTAACTCAACCACTCTTAAAAGTCAGCTAAAAGATACTAAGCTTCCCCAAGTGATCCCTCACCCAGCATCCAAGGAAAGCAGGCACCAGGCATGGGCCCTTCTCCAAGATGCCATTCCTGCTGGTTACTGCAGCCGCCACTTCTCCACAGGCTGGTGGAGAAAGCATGTGTGTGCTCTATGTCCTGCCCTCAGCATTCAGGAGACACTTGGTTTCTCCCAGTGCTTTGGGCTCCTCCAGGCTTTTCCTGTGCTTTTGTGAAGCTGAGAAGGTGAAGCATAAGGGTATCAAAAGCTGTAAACAGTCCCTACCTCTGGAGACAGGCATTTACTAGAAGAAAGGACGGACCACTGGCTTCCCAGAGCATTGTTCAGCCACATTAGAGAAAGGATTAAGCAGATACATTCAGCTATTCTAACAGATTTTCTTTAAGCTTTGAATACGCCTCTCACACTCACTCAGATAATCACATTAGTTTTGTCATTAAAAGATCCCCTTTATAGAAAGTACCCAAACCGCTTAAACCACCCAGAGAGGTTGCATACATTATCAAACACCAGGACAAACAAAAGGGATTTTCTATTCCACATCTCAGTTTTTCTTATTCCTCAAAAAATCTGGGAAATTGAGGTAGAAATAATTTTCCAAGTGGACAGTGGCAGGAGAGCAATTCTCACTCCTTCCTTCCCTGGCCAGTCCCTCGGCAATCAGAACCGGGAAAACTAAAAAACTTCCAACTACAGCGCCAGCAAAAAACAGAAGTTAAGACAGAAATGAAGATAGCAGGGCAAAAAAGGAGTAGAAAGAAGTGTGCTTGCCTCTCTGACACAGAAAATTGCATTTGGAACCAAGGGAGAGTAGAAATGCACAGGACTGGGGGTCAGACCACTGCCATTTACTAGATCTATGGCTAGTGGCTGGGGGTGGAAGAGTCACTTCATTTCTCTTGGCCTCACGGTCCTTCTTATAAAATGGAGGTCAGTAATATCTGCCTTACTTTCCACACAGGGATGTTAAGGGGCTCAAATGAGAAAAGGAAGGTGGCAGAGTTCATACAAACTGTGATACAAGTATTACAGAGTAGGTTTCTTTCGGCTTTCCTTTAATAACCCCCATGATGATAGGAACTATGCCTATTCTTTTCAGACATGATGGGTGTTTAACCCTTAGTATATGATGAGGAGAGCTTAATATTTTTTAAAATAGTGCTTTTACTGCCTTTCTCAGCAAGCTGTATCCACCCTGCAAACTTCTCTCCCTAAAGTCTCAGCTCAAATGTTACTTCTCCTTTAAAGCCTTCCTGAAACATTCACAATAAATTCATCGCTTCAGCTTTCATGCTTCCACAAAATCCTGAATGCAACACATATTCTTAGCCCAAAGCATTTAATCATCTGACATTGTGAACATTTCTCCCCATTAAGAGTGAGATTCCTGAAAACAATAAGGTTTTGCCTTTGAATTCCTAACTACCTAACACTGTACGGCACAGAGTAGCCATTCAATACAAGGTTGAATGAATCAATGATAACAAATAATCTCAAGAATTGCAGTTATTTGGCCCTGGGAAGAGAAATTCAAAGGGTAACTTAAGAATTAGATTTCAAAATAAAGGTTATTAAATTTTAAAGACGAATGAGTCTGTACCATAACTTTGCTATTGTGTTGTTTAGAGCATTAAGACTATTGGGTGAACTGAATTAACCACTGGCTTTTCATTTTCTTTGCTGGGTAAAATTTGAGGAAAGGGCCTAAATTATAATGGAGATGATTTATGTTAGACTAGAGTTTCTCAACACCAATATTATTTCCATTTGGGGTCAGATAATTCTTTGTTGTGAGAGGCTGTCCTTTGCATTGTAGAATGCCCACTAAATTAGATGCCAGTACAACCCACCCTCCCATTTCAAACACACACCCCTACTTGCTATGACCAGTAACATCTCCAGACATTGTCAAATGCCCCTGGGTGGCAAAATCGATGCTAGTTGAATATCACTGACATGGACCTAAAGCATAAATTCCTGCAGGTGAGGGTTTTGTGGCATCATAAAAGGAGACAAAAGAGATGGTGTGGCTCTGACCATGAGTTCCTTAGAGATAAAACAGATGGTTTCCTTTACTGGTTTACATTGTACCTTCTATTCCAAAGATCAGTTAAATAAACCGATATCATGATAACACATGAAGCGCCTCTTGTTGACCATGAGATTTCTGAAAGAATAATCCGATAGGCTTTGTTGATGAAAAAAGAGGCCATTTATCAAATCACCTGGCTTTTTCCACTGTATTGCACTTACTCAAGGGCATTTAATATATATCCACAGTGTCAAAGCACCTTACGTATCAACCTGATCAAAACGAATCACATGGAGTTTAATATCTTGGAGCTATTGATGGTTTTCTGCATGCCTTTCTTTGGCTATTTACATCTAGATTTCAGGAGCTACAAAACAAAGAAAAATGGCTAAAGCCACTCTTCCAAAGCTAAAGAGGAAGCCTGGTAACAGAACAAATGCAAACATCTCTCCATAGACACACCTGATTCCCTATCTCCGCTCTGCCACCGCATGGCTAGTGAGCTACCAATGATCCCACAGTTCATCTGTGAGCCAAGTAAGTGAAAGTGAAGTCGTTCAGTCATGTCTGACTCTTTGCGACCCCATGGACTGTAGCCTACCAGGCTCCTCCGTCCATGGAGTTTTCCAGGCAAAAGTACTGGAGTGGATTGCCATTTCTTTCTCTACATTAAGGCAGATCAGGAAACACACATACACACACTGACATATATACATACCAGTAGTGTATTTTATTACTTCATTATAGTATAATCATTGTCCTTTGTATTATGACTTTCCTTTATACTGAAAGGAAAGTCATATAAGAATGAATATGATAAAAAATCATATAAGAATGAATACAGGGAATTCCCTGGTGGTCCAGTGATTAAAACTCTGAGCTTCCAATGCACGTAGTATAGGTTTGATCCCTGGTCTGGGAACTAAGATTCTACATGCCACATTGTACTGCCAAAAAACAAAAATAGATAATTTTTTAAAAGATGTTTTAAAAACAGAATGAATTCAGTACAATTTAGCAGTATGTATAGAGTCTACCAACTTGATGGACAGGAGTTTGAGTGAGCTCCAGGAGTTGGTGATGGAAAGGGAAGCCTGGCATGCTGCAGTCCACGGGGTTGCAAAGAGTTGGACATGACTGAGCGACTGACCTGATAAGAGAAACTGAAGATCTTATTCATTACATTTTTATTCTTTCAGTAAGTTTCTATGTGGGATTCTCCAGGTTGATGATCTGGTTTTATCTTAAGCACAGTGTGAACTATTTAACTGACTTTATTTTCCTCCTTGCAAATGGTTGATAAAAAGCATAGAGCCAATTTCTTGGCTTCATTCAACAGAAAATGTCGAGAATTTCATGGCAGCATTTCCCGGAGAGTGTTTGGCAGAGCATTAGTTCCTCAAATGTTGTTGGAAAAGGGGCTCTAGATCAAATGAGTATAGAAAATGTCACATTCTTGTCAGTTCACAATGCACGTGGCACATAGTTCTGAGAGATACTGTAGTAAAGATAAGTTGTTTAAATTTATTTTAGCCATGTCCAAACAGTTTGATTATGTACCTCTCTTTTATACACCAACTTACATCTGGCCTTACTATCATTCTGTGGAAACTGTTTGATAAATGCTGTTTTATGGTTTGCATTCCTGGATCCACTTTACATCAATCATGATCCCTTTTAAATCTCTCTGTCCCATTTATGCTGTGCTTACTATATATATTTAGATCACCTGAAACCCTTTCAGAACAAGATGTGGAAAAATTGAAAAATAAATAGGAGGTCAAAATGGGCTTCTCTGGTAGCGCAGATGGTAAAGCGTCTGCCTAAAATGCGGGAGACCCGGGTTCGATCCCTGGGTTGGGAAGATTCCCTGGAGGAGAAAATGGCACCCCACTCCAGTACTCTTGCCTGGAAAATCCCATGGACTGAGGAGCCTGGTAGGCTACAGTCCATGGGGTCGCTAAGAGTTGGACATGACTGAGCAACTTCACTTCACTTCACTTCACTTCACTTCAAAATGGCAGAAGAGGAGAAGCTGGGGTTCACCTTTCCCCATAAGCATGTCAACAATACATCTGCAGGTGAAACAATTCACACAGAGTACCTGCTGAACACTTGCAGAGGACCTCAAAAGGAAAAGAACCTCACATAACTAGGTAGAACAAAAGAGAGAAAGGGGAAAAAAAGAAAAGAAGGAAACAAGATGGGTCGCATCCCTGGTGGGTGGAGAGCTGAAGGAGAGGAGAGGTTACCACACCAGGGAGGCCCCTTCACCAGCAGTGAGGTATGCCAAAATAGAGCGGGGAGCTTCAGGGGCCACTAGAAGAAAGTGCAGCAGCTGGTCTGTTTCAGGCAGGACAGAGTGAGACTTGCACTGATGGTCTGTGCTACATCTCTGCATGCCCCAGCCTGAGATGTACATCCACCATTGCTGATGGGGGCTGGGTACTGAAGCATGCAGTTAGGAGAGTAGACCCACGGAGAGGGCTGCTGTTGGTTATATGAAGACAGACTAAGGGGATGGGAGAAAGGTGCTCAACTGCATGAAGACAACCTGAGAGGATAGGTGTGAGGAGCTTTGCAGCCAGGAATGCTCCTGGAGGAAGTGCAGGCTGCCTTGGAAGCAAGGGGCCGTTGCTGAGTGGTGCACAAGGGGCAGAGCCACCATTGTAGACTCTCTCGCCATACACCAGCCCCTGCCTCCATGGGCACTAGACAGGGAATCCCATTGGAGCTGAGCACACACACCCCAGTCAGTCACCACCTCTTGCCTTTCCTACATAAGTGAGCAAGCCTGCCCCAGTCAGTCAACGCCTCTACTGCCACTTGCCTGGGCAGATAACAGATGCCTGAGGGTGGCCCACATGCAGAGGTAGGGTCAAAACCAAAGCGGAAGGCCCAGGGGCTGTGCAACCAAGGAAGAGAGACTGAAATCTCTCTGTGCAGCTATACAAGCCATGGATTAAACCCCACGATAAGCTTGATAAGCCAAGCATCTATAGCACACCTAAATGGACAAGTGCTTCCACAACTGAGATATATCTAGCTTTAGCAGCTGCTTTGGAACATGCAGCTTGAGGAAAAGAGATCACAACATAGTAAGTTAGACAAAATGAGGTGAAAAAGAGAAATATGTTGGTAAGCAAGGTAAAAAACCCACAAGACCAAATAAATGAAGAGGAAACAGGCAATGTCCCTGAAGAAGAATTCAGAGTGATAGTAAACACAGTGCAAGATGTGGGAAAGAGAATGGAAGTACAGATCAAGATGCAAGATATGTTTAACAAGGACCTAAGGTGGCACTAGTGGTAACAACCCACTTGCTGATGCAGGAGATGTAACAGACACAGGCTCTATCCCTGGGTCAGAAAGATCTCCTGGAGGAGGGCATGACAATCCACTCCAGTATTCTTTCCTGGAGAATCACATCTGTCCCATTGACAGAGGAGCCTGGCAGGCTACAGTCCATAGGGTCACAAAGAGTCGGACATGACTGAAGTGACGTACCACCTTAGCAGCCCAGGTGGCTCAGTGATAAAGAATTCACCTGTGATGCAGGAGACATGGGTTCGATCCCTGGGTCAGGAGGATCCCCTGGAGAAGGAAACGGCAACCCACTCCAGTATTCTTGCCTGGGAAATCTCATGGACAGAGGAACCTGGCAGGCTATAGTCCACGGGATTACAAAGAATCAGACATAACTTGGTGACCAAACAACAGCAACAAGAACTAAAGAACAAACAAACAATGATGAACAACACAATAAATGCAATAAAAAATATACTAGAAGGAATCAATAACAGAATAACTAGAAAGAAGAACAAACAAGTGAGTTGGAAGACAGAATGGTGGAAATAACTGCCAGGGAGCAAAATAAAGAAAAAGGAATGGAAAGAAATGAGGACTGTCTCAGAGGCCTCTGAGACAATATTAAACATACCGACATTTGAATTATAGGGGCCCCAGAAGAAGAGTAAGACAAAAGGTCTGAGAAAATATTTGAAGAGATTATGGTCAAAAACTTCCCTAACATGGGAAAGGAAATAGTAACCGAAGTACAGAGTCCCACACAAGAGAAACATATTAATCAAACTAACAAAAATTAAACATGAAGAAAAAATATTAAAAGTAGCAAGGGAAAAGCAACAAATAATATACAGTGGAATCCCCATAAGGTTATCAGTCGGTTTTTCAGCAGAAACTACAGGCCAGAGGGAGTGGCAGGATATATTTAAAGTGATGAAAGGGAAAACCTATAACCAAGAATATTCTACCCAATAAGGTTCTCATTCAGATTCAACAGAGAAATAAATATCTTTACAGCAAGAAAAAGCTAACAGAATTCAATACCACAGCTTTACAACAAATGTTAATAGAACTTCTCTAGGCAGGAAACAAAAGAAGAAAAAGAACTACAAAAACAAACGAAAACAATGAAGAAAAAAGCAACAGGAACATACATATCAAGAATCATCTTAAATGTAAATGGATTAAAGGCCACAACCAAAAGACACAGACTGGCTGAATGGATAAAAAAAACAAGACCCATGTATGTGCTGTCTACAAGAGACCCACTTCAGACCTATGGACACATACAAACTAAAAGTGAGGGGATGGAAAAAGATATTGCATGTAAATGGAAATAAAAAAAATCTGGAGTGGCAATGCTCATATCAAACAAAATAGACATTAAAGACCATTACAAGACATAAGGTAGGATTCAACATAATGGTCAAGGGATCCATCCAAGAAGATATAACAACTGTAAATATTCATGCGCCCAATATAGGAGCATCTCAATGCATAAGCCAAAGGCTACCAGCCATAAAAGGGAAAGTCGACAGTAACACAGTAATAGTGGGGGACTTTAACACCCCACTTACACTAATGGATAAAGCATCGAGACAGAAAATTCATAAGGAAACACAAGACAAATGACGCATTAGACCAGACAGACTTAATTGATAGTTATAGGGCATTGCATCCAAAAGAAGCAGAAAACAATTTCTTCTCAAGCATACATGGAACATTCTCCAGGATAGATCACATCTTGGGTCACAAATCAAGACTCAGTAAATTTAAGAAAATTAAAATCATATCAAACATTTTTTTCTGACCACAATGCTATGAGATTAGAAATCAATTACAGGAAAAAAACTAAAAAACACAAACATATTGAGGCTAAAAAATGTTATTAAATAATCAATGGATCACTGAGGAAATTAAAGGATAACCCAAAACTTATGGGATACAACAAACACAGTTCTAAGAGAGAAGTTTATAGCAATAAAATGCTACTTCAAGAAGCAAGCAAAATCTCAAATAAACAATCTATACTTAGACATAAAGCAACTAGAGAAAGAAGAACAAACAAAATCCAAAGTTAGTAGAAGGAAAGAGATCACAAAGATCAGAGCAGAAATAAAAGAAATAGAGACAAAGAAAACAAAAACAAAGATCACTGAAACTAAAAGCTGGTTCTGGGACTTCCCTGGTGGTCCAGGGGCGAAGACTCTGAGCTCCCAATGCAGGGGGCCCAGGTTTGTGATCCCTGATCAGGGAACTAGATCCCACATGCTGCAACTAAAGATAGTGCAAGTAGCAACTACAGATCCTGTATGCTACACCACAACAAAGACTGAAGATCCCATGCTGCCACTAAGACATGGAGCAGCCAAATAAATAATAAATATATCATCCTGCCCTCTCCCTCTCCCACAGAGTCCAAAACACTGTTCTATACATCTGTGTCTCTTTTGCTGTCTCACATACAGGGTTATCGTTACCATCTTTCTAAATTCCATATATATGCATTAGTATCTGTATTGGTGTTTTTTCTTTCTGGTTTACTTCACTCTGTATAATAGGCTCCAGTTTCATCCACCTCATTAGAACTGATTCAAATGTATTCTTTTTAATGGCTGAGTAATACTGCATTGTGTATATGTACCACAGCTTTCTTATCCATTCATCTGCTAATGGACACCTAGGTTGCTTCCATGTCCTGGCTATTATAAACAGTGCTGCGATGAACATTGGGGTACACATGCCTCTTTCAATTCTGGTTTCCTCAGTGTGTATGCCCAACAGTGGGATTGCTGGGTCATATGGCAGTTCTATTTCCAGTTTTTAAAGAAATCTCCACATTGTTCTCCATAGTAGCTGTACTACTTTGCATTCCCACCAACAGCGTAAGAGGGTTTCCTTTTCTCAACACCTTCTCCAGCATTTATTGCTTATAGACTTTTGGACAGCAGCCATTCTGACTGGTGTGAAATGGTACCTCAGTGTGGTTTTGATTTGCATTTCTCTGATAATGACCCAGAGGGATGAGATGGGGAGGGAGGGTTCAGGTTGGGGAACACATGCACACCCATGGTAGATTCAAGTCAATATATGGCAAAACCAATACAATATTGTAAAGTTAAATAAAAGCTGGTTCTTTGAGAAGATAAACAAAATTGATAAACCTTCAGCCAGATTCATCAAGGAAAAAGAGGGAAAGGATTCAAATCAATAAAACTAGAAATAAAAATGGAGAAGTTACTGTGGATACCACAGAAATACAAAGGATCATAACAGATTATTACAAACAGCTATATTTCAATAAAACGGACAACCCAGAAGAAATGGACAAATTTTTAGGAAGATACAACCTTCAAAGACTGAACTAGGAAGAAACAGAAAATATGAACAGACCAGTCATAAGTACTGAAATCTTCCAACAAACAAAAGTCCAGAATCAGATGGCTTCACAGGCAAATTCTACCAAACATTTAGAGAAGAGTTAACACCTATCCTTCTGAAAATATTCCAAAAAATTTCAGAGAAGGGAACACTCCTAAACTCATTCTACAAGGCCACCATCACTCTGATACCAAAACCAGACAAAGATATCACACACACAAAAAAAACAAAATTGCAGGCCAGTATCACTGATGAACATAGATGCAAAAATCCTCAATAAAAAACTAGCAATATGAATTCAACAATGCATTAAAAGGATTATACACCATGATCAAGTGGAATTTATCCCAGGGATATATGGATTTTTCAGTATATGCACATCAATCAATGTAATACACCACACTAACAAATTGAAGAATAAAAGAGATGATCATCTCAATATATGCAGAAAAAGTTTTTGACAAAATTCAACATCCATTTATAATAAAAACTCTCCAGAAAGTAGGGTTAGAGGGAACTACCTCAACATAATAAAGGCTATATATGACAAACCTATAGCTAACATCATATTCAATGGTGAAAAGCTGAAAGCATTTTTTTTCTAAGATCAGGAACAAGACAAGGATGTCCACTTTCATCACTTTCATTCAATATAGTTTTGGAAGTCCTAGCCACCACAATCAGAGAAGAAAAATAAATAAAAGAAATACAAATGGGGAAAGAAAAAGTAAAACTGTCATTGTTTGCAGAGGACATGACATTATATATAAAAAACCCTAAAGATGCTACCAGAAAACTATAGAACTCATCAATGAATTTGGTAAAGCTGCAGGATACAAAATTAACACACAGAAATCTCTTGCATTCCTACACACTAACAATGAAAGATCAGAAAGAGTGATTAAGGAAAAAATGCAATATACCATTGTATCAAAAAGAATAAAATGCCTAGGAATAAACCAACCTAAGGAGGCAAAAGACCTGTATAGAGAAAATTATAAGATATTGATGAAAGAAATAAAGGATGACACAAACAGATAGAGAGATATACTTTGTTCTTGGACTGGAAGAATCAATATTGTGAAGATGACTATACTACCCAAAGCAATCTAAAGATTCACTGCAATCTCTATCAAATTACCAATGGCATTTTTTTTTTTACAGAACTGGAACAAAAAAATTTACAATTTGTATAGAAACACAACAGACTATGAATAGCCAAAGCAATCCTGAGAAAGAAAAACAGAACTGCAGGAATCAGGCTCCCTGACTGAAGACTGTACCACCAAGCTACAATCATCAAAGCAGTATGGTACTGTCATAAGATCAGAAACAGAGATCAGTAAAACAGGATAGAAAGTCCAGAGATAAACCAACACATTTATGGTCACTTAATTATGACAAAAGAGGCAAAAGATATACAGAAAAGACAGTCTCTTCAACAAGTGATATGGGGAAAACTGGACAGCTACATGTAAAAGAATGAAATTAGAACACACTCTAACAACATACACAAAAATAAACTCAAAATGGATTAAAGTCCTAAATGTAAGGCCAGATATTATAAAACTTTTAGATGAAAACATAAACAGAACACTCTCTGACAAAAATTGCAGCAAGATCTTTTTCTATCTACCTATTAATGAAAATAAAAACAAAAATGAACAAGTGGGACCTAATTAAACTTAAAAGCTTTTGCACAGCAAAGGAAACCATAAATAAGATAAAAAGACAACCCTCAGAATGGGAGAAAATATTTGCAAATGAAGGAACGAACAAGGGATTAATCTCCAAAATATACAAATAGTTCATGAAGCTCAATATCAAAAAAACAAACAACCCAATCCAAAAAATGGGTGGAAGACATTTCTGCAAAGAAGACATACAGATGGTTATAAAGAATATGAAAAGATGCTCCACATCACTAATTATTAGAGAAGGTAAGTGAAAACTACCATGAGGTATCACCTCATACCAGTCAGAATGGCCATCATCAAAAAATCTACAAACAGTAAATGCTGGACAGAGTGTGAAGAAAAGGGAATCCTTCTAACTGTTGCTAGTAATATAAATTGGTACTATGGAGAACGGTATTGAGATATTTAAAAAACTGAAAATAGAGCTACCATATGATCCAACAGTCCCACTCCTGGGTATATATCTGGAGAAATCCATAATTCAAAAAGATACATGTGCCCCAATGTTCACTGCAGCACTATTTACAATAGCCAGGACATGGAAACAACCTAAATGTCCATCAACAGAAGAATGAAAAAAGACGATAGGAGACATATATACAGTAAAATATTACTGAGTCATAAAAAAGAACAGAACAATGTCATTTGCAGCAACATGGATAGAACTAGAGATTCCCATATTGAGGGAAGTAAGTCAGAGAAAGATAAATATATATTTCTTATATGTAGAATATAAAAGAAGACTACAAGCAAACATACCTACAAAACAGAAACAGAATTAGAGATGTAAAAAATAAGCTTATTGTTACCAGGAGGTAATATGGGAAAATAAATTGCAAGATTGGGATTGACACATACACACCACTATAGATAAAATAAAT
Source organism: Oreotragus oreotragus (assembly GCA_006410675.1). Taxonomy (NCBI): domain Eukaryota; kingdom Metazoa; phylum Chordata; class Mammalia; order Artiodactyla; family Bovidae; genus Oreotragus; species Oreotragus oreotragus. The sequence continues at coordinate 286,688 of SJYX01002328.1, read as the reverse complement.
AACTAATAAGGACCTTCTAAATAGCACAGGGAAGTCCACTCAATACTTTGCAAAGGTCTATATGGGAAAACGCTGGGCTGGGTGAAGCAAAAGCTGGAATCAAGATTGCTGTGGGAATTATCAATAACCTCATATATGCAGATGACACCACCCTTATGGCAGAAAGTGAAGAAGAACTAAAGAGCCTCTTGATGAAAGTGAAACAGGAGAATGAAAAAGTTGGCTTAAAGCTCAACATTCAGAAAACGAAGATCATGGCATCTGGTCCCATCACTTCATGGGAAATAGATGGGGAAATAGTAGAAACAGTGTCAGAATTTATTTTTCTGGGCTCCAAGATCACTGCAGATGGTGATTGCAGCCATGAAATTAAAAGATGCTTACTCCTTGGAAGGAAACTTATGACCAACCTAGACAGCACATTAAAAAGCAGAGACATTAATCTGTCAATAAAGATCCATCTAGTCAAGGCTATGGTTTTTCCAGTAGTCGTGTATGGATGTGAGAGTTGGACTATAAAGCAAGCTGAGCACCAAAGAATTGATGCTTTTGAACTGTGGTGTTGGCGAAGACTCTTGAGAGTCCTTTGGACTGCAAGGAGATCCAACCAGTCCATTCTGAAGGAGATGAGTCCTAGTTGTTCCCTGGAAGGACTGTTGAAGCTGAAACTCCAATACTTTGGCCACCTGATGTGAAGAGCTGACTCATTTGAAAAGACCCTGATGCTGGGAAAGACTGAAGGCAGGAGGAGAAGGGGATGACAGAGGATGAGATGGTTGGATGGCATCACCTACTCAATGGACATGAGTTTGAGTAAACTACAGGAGTTGGTGATGGACAGGGAGGCCTGGCATGCTGTAGTCCATGGGGTCGCAAAGAGTTGGACACGACTGAGCAACTGAACTGAATTCATATGGGAAAAGAAGCCAAAAAAGAGTGGTTATATGTATAACAGATACACTTTGTTGTAACACCACAATGTAAATTATACCCCCCAAAATTTTTTTTAAGAAAATAATAAATAAACATGTTAGCTATAAACTTTGGGGAATAACTTTCACATTCCAGGCCTGGGTTTCTTGTTAAAGAAGTAAGCTATGTTTAACACACATGTAGAACTAAATGATCCCAAGACTGCTTTCCAGTCTTGTATCTTGTCTTCCAATATTGTACCTATCTCCACTATTAAGCAGTAAAATCTATTAAAAACAGACCCTTCCTTCACCCCCTTGCATTGAAATGTGGACCCAGAGCAATCTAGCCATTTGCATGGCTGTTTCTTGTTCAGTTGCTAAGTCGTGTCTGACTCTTTGCAACTGCATGGACTACAGCAAACTGTTTCTAGTCAGTGTTTTATTCCAACCTAACATCACAGTTACATTCAGCTCCCTTGACAAAAAGTACCAGGCTCGGATAGTGGGAAAAGGAGCCTTGGGCAAGAGTAGTTGAAGTGAGGGAAAATCAGTGAGTACAAGTTGTAGACGTGTTGCGTACTTGGAGATCCCCTTTCCAAAAATCTAAGGAAGCCTAGAGGAGGAAGTTACATGAGAACATCAGAGCTGTGAAAGATGCTTGGCTACAGAGACAGACAGAAAGCTTGGCCTCTTCACCTGGAAAGTATGCTTTCATATAAATTTACTGAGGGCCTACTGAGACCAGCTGCCTGGCCCCATGCCATTACTGCTGCTGCTGCTGCTGCTAAGTCATTTCAGCTGTGTCCAACTCTGTGCGACCCCATAGACGGCAGTCTATCAGGCTCCCCAGTCCCTGGGATTCTCCAGGCAAGAACACTGGAGTGGGTTGCCATTTTCTTCTCCAATGCATGAAAGTGAAAAGTGAAAGTGAAGTTGCTCAGTCGCATCCGACTCTTTGCGACCCCATGGACTGCAGCCCACCAGGCTCCTCCGTCCACGGGATTTTCCAGGCAAGAGTACTGGAGTGGGTTGCCATTGCCTTCTCCATACTAGAAGCTGATTACTAGAAGAAATAAGGCCTACTTTCTGCTCTCAGATGGCTTGGTAACACTAAAAAGAGAGTGAGAACATTTTGCAATATATCACAATTTGGGGTATGTGGTACTAAATTAGAGGTGGTCAGGCACTGTTGAAAGCTACTGAAGATGCAGAAATGAACAAGAAGACAATCTGTACCGTGATGAACTTTACATTCTATCTGACAACCTAGGTGTGAAACCTGTTCTGTGACAGCATAGATTTAAAAGAACTACTCCTTTGGGGAAGCTGAGAAAGACTTCATAGGAGAGATAATCAAGTTGATCTGGGCTTTGAAGGATGCAAAGAAGTTTGCCAGTGAAAACATTTTGCAGGGTAGTGATGAGAAGAGAAGAGTTTTAGAGTAACAGAAAATTTGGTGTGGCTGAAGTGCAGGGTATTAGGAAAGTGAAAGACAGCAGTAAGAATGGGAAATGAATAGAGAGATCCCAATTTTAGCACAGGTTGTATCAGTGATCAAGTGATGGACTGGCTCAGTAGAGTCAAATGTACTACAGCTGTAGAACTGGAGTTTTCAGAGTCTTCTTAAGAATGAGTCATGGTAGGTACAGTACAGCAGCAGCTCCTGAAGCATATTCCTGAACAGTAGCTCCTTGAGCTCACAGCTCATGCTGTGATTACCATCTACTCACCATGGCTCCCCAGCCCAGACTGGTTTCCAGATCTTTATATTCAATAGTCCAACTTGACAGCTAACTTGACTTGGTTATTTCAAAAGTATATAAAAGTCAGCATGACAAATTGAACTCATAATCTTCCTGCCATACCTGGTCACCCTATGTAGCTCTCTTTCCAGTGTATGGCACCATCATCTATCCAAGTACACAAGTCAGAAATCATCAACCTCGACAGCTGCCCAACTCCCATATCAAATGTGATCCCAATGACATTTCTTACCAAATCTCTCTCAAATTCATCTACTTTTCATTTCCACCTCTACCACCCTAGTCAAAGCTTTCTCTTACTTAGACAGCTACAACAGTGGTCTTCTATATAACATGCTTTGCCCTCTCCAATGCACACTCCAATCTATTTGTGTGTGTGTGTGTGTGTGTGTGTGTGTTAGTTGCTTAGTCTTTTCTAACTCTTTGAGACTCCATGGACTGTAGCCCACCAGGCTCCTCTGTCCATGGAATTTTTCCAGGCCAGAATACTGGAGTGGGTTGCCATTCCCTTCTCCAGGGGATCTTCCCAACCCAGGGATCGAACCAGGGTCTCCTGCCTTGCAGGCAGATTCTTTACCATCTGAGCCACCAGGGACGACCCCAATCTATAGCCAGAGTGGTCTTTTTAAATGAAAATCTGTTCATGTCACTCCCCTGAATAAGGAAGGTCAGTGATTTTTCATTCTTTATATTGACTCCTCATCATGGTCTGCTTGAATGAGCTTCCTCCCTACCCAAGTCTCCAGATTTATCTTATGTCATTTTCTCTGTGGTTACATGGTCATCTTCTGTCCCATACAAAAGGCTTCTTTCAGTTCCTTGAATATACTATATTCAGGGCTTTTACACATGCCATTTTTCTCCACTCCTCTTCTAGTATAGCCCCATTTCAGTTTAGTTCAGTCGCTCAGTCATGTCCGACTCTTTGCGATTACTAAAATGTCACATTTCAAAACAGCATTCTCTTATTCCCACAGACCAGCTCGGATTATTCCTTGCTAAATTTCTGACTAATCCCCACTCTTCATAGCATTTACAATTGTACCCACTTTTTGTATAATTTGACATTTCATGTCTTCCTCCCACTGGAATACAAACCTTCTTAGGACAGATACTATGTTTGCTTTTTCACCACTGTATCCTCTAGGTTTCACAACAACATCTTATGCCTTGTAGGTGCTCTGTAGGTAAGACAGGGAGAAGTTGTATTCTTGATTACCATTTTGGAAAGTCACAATGCCTATTTACTTAAAAAAAAAACAAAACTATTTAACTTTGTTTAACCCATCATTTTCCAAACTTGGCTTAACTATGAATCTATTACATGTCATGTATTTTGTGGGGTGGGGGGTGGGGGGACACCTGTGTTCCAAGAAAATAAAAAGAAACAAAGGGAAACACTGTTTGGCAGACACACTGAATTGCTTGAACTACTCTTCCTTCATCCTTATCCTAAACACTGTGTCTCTCTTAAGTCATGCCTTTATGATTGCATCCCTCCCTAACCACCTGAGAGTTGTGAGCTTGTGAGGCGGTGCAGCCCAATGGGCCTGAGGACACCATTCTGGGAAGTCATTGCAGGTCTTCTGTTAGCAGAAAAGAGGAAGCTGGTGTGCAGAGATGAAGTAGCCATGGGGAAGGAAGAATTTGGCAAGGTTCCCATACTCAAATGGGATCATGTAGTTCAACAGGAGTGAGGAGAATTCTTCTTCCCTATTAGAAGAAATTCAAATTCAGAATTCTCTTAACTACTGGTTCTAGAAGTGTAATCCCCCAGCATCGTGTGGAAATTTGTTAGAAATGCAACTTCTCAAGATCCACCCCAAGATGTATTATATAAACTCTGAAGTCGGGTTCAACAATCAATGTTTTAACAAGACCTTCAGGTAGTGATGCACATGCACATTTTAGATTGGTGGCCAAATAATAAGAGAAACAAATTTTACTCACAATTTGACAACTGATGACCTCTCCTGTGAGCAAGAGAAAAAGAAAGTAGTAATCTTGACTTTTTAATGACTTTCCAGATCCTAATTCCATTCTTTCACAATTCCTAGTTACCCAAGTCCTGGAGCTATTCTTACATAGCTTCAATAAATTTTTTCTTTTGTTTCAGCTGGTTTAATGAGGGTTTGTTGCTTTAATTCAAACAAAGATTTAAGCTACACCAATAAAATGAAAACAACAGCAACAACAAAGAAACTGGGATGCAAGGCTTGGTTCTGCTAAAAAATGAGCTGTGAGGCCTTAGACAAGGCCCTTTTCTCTGGGTCATGATGGCATCACCTATGAATGATGTGATTGGCCTGGATGACACCTGAGATGTCTTCAGAACCCTCTAATATGCTCGGCTAGACACTGGTTCCTCTGGATAATCTCTTAACTCTACAGATCCCCTAAGAAAGACCTCGAAGTTTCTTTAGTGCTTCCCATCAGTTCTACCTATTACTCTAGGTAGTGAGAGTAACAAATACAGAAAGTAAAAAACACTCCAACTCTCTCTCTCTCTTTCCTGGTCTTTCAAAAGCATCAATCATTAGAGGGATGCTTTAAATAAGGCTTATTTGATGCTTCAGTTGTTTTTCAATTTAAATTTTAAAATTTTAGTATAATTAGGCCAACTTTAGTTAAGGTTGCTATCTGTCATGAAATGTACATAGAAAAAACATGTACATACAACCAACTTATACTTGCAGAAAAATAGTCATTTGGGAGCAACTAGTCTGTCCACAAAAATGCAGCTCATGCAAACAATCAATATTAAGTGAAGTGGCAATGTATTGTTTAAAGATTTTAAGTAAAAAAGGTTTCAATGAAAATATCCTAAAATTAATATATCTTAAAATAAATAGTAAGAATATCCTCCATTAAGCCCATAAATGCTGCATTATAAAACTTATTAGTTGACAAAGAATAAAAAGTATTATTTTTTTTGACCCTTAAATTCTCACCCCAGTAGACTTCTCTGATGCTGAAATGAAAATAGTGACCAAATGCTTTGATGGACAACTCATTACAATGAGAACTGAAGGCTTCTGAAACCAGACAAAGATTTTTCTGTATTTCCCAGATGCCAGGCGAAGTAAGAGAAATATTTTGGTCTCCCATCCAAGAACAAACACTATATCTGCATTTTATTTTTTAAAAAAAAAAAAAAGTGCTTTAGAAATAATCAAGCTCAAGATACAGTTTTTTAAAAAGCAGAAAATGTTACCAAGGCAGAATGAAGAAACAAAATTGAGAGAAAATAAAAAGAAACAAAGGGAAAGAAATCTTTTAACAGAGTAGAAACTGTTAGTCTCTCTGTGTCCCTGAAAGGTTTTGATCCAACCCTATTTGTTATCCTAGAAAAGCTCTTCTGAAGAAAGGTCTCAGTGTAAGAACTGCTTAAAAGAAGCCAACCCCTTGGAAATAAGAACGGCTCAGCCATTTATTAATGTCAAATATGCTGCCTGCATGAATTAGTCAGCTTGTCTTTTGGAAGCTATACAGAAAAGTTCTTCTGCACCTGCCTCTTAGTGTTCTGACACTTCTGGCTTTAATGACAACATAACCACCACCAGAAAATGAAATTTAAAAAACAAAACACTGAACACTACTACGTTTTACCTTTCGAACAGCTGATAGATCAATTTTTAAAGGCTTCTTACTGAAGTATCATCAGCGACTGGAGAATATAAAAGCTTGCTTAGATGGAAAAAGAAAAGGAAAACAGTCATTTTCCTAAACTGGCAAAATGTAACCAAATTACCACAAAACTTACCTTAGAAACAAAGAGAAATGGGCCAGAAAAGGCCAGATTTCTTACTGGCAGTACCACAGTGGCAAATATCCCAGAAAAAGAAAAGCTGCCAAATAGAAGAGAGAAAATTAAAGGACTTTCCTTTAAAAACAGCCAAGCCCAGTGCACACAGCATTCCTAACAGCTGGAGCAAGCTTCAGAAGCAACACACAGGTATAAGGTCCAGCCCTATTCTTTATTTACAGCACAGTTCAAAGTCATTGAATCAAGCACAAAAGAAACGACTCCCATTTCCTGGTTTGGCATTGGATATCCTTCCTACCAGCTGCAATTACATCATTTTTACCCATCTTTTTCTTTTCCTTTTGGGAGGGTAGGAAAGGGGCAAGTGACAAATGGGCTAAAGAGACTTCAACTTCAAAACCAAGAGAAATCCTTGCTTTCAGAGAAATAAAAGAAGTGATTCTCCCTCTTGTGAAAGGCAATCAATACTCTGCTCCAGTTATGAAGGCCGTGGATGGTGTGGGAAAGCTGTGGTGAAGAGATTCTTCCTGGAGGTGGCACAAGGATGGCTGCTATCCCCACCATGCCGTTTGCTCTATCTCAGTCTTCATCACACCAAATTTAATGGACAAGGGAAAGTAATTATGCACAGAAAGCCAAAGTGAATGGAAATGTAGGTGGAATGAACTTAAAAGAAGAAACTGAAAATGATCAAAAGTTACTCAGTTCATTTTTCTCAGACGGACATAGAAATCAGTGATCCACTGCTTCATGTATTTAACTTCCAAGGAGCGAGTTAATTGCACACTGACAGGATCCAAGGCATTGCTGGCTCGGAGATCTAGATGATGGGCTCCATTTGGGATGACGATCGCAAGTAAGGTGTCTGTAATATCCTTGGTTACTCCACCTCCTGACCAGGGGTCTAGTTCACCATTGCTAAGTGAGGGAAAGAAAAAAAAAAATCAGATTGCTAGTTTTTCATATCTACATAAATGATAAGATAGGAGAAACCTATTATATGCATAACACCTAAAATTATAAGCTTATGAACTAGGGACTATGATCTGAGGATTTAATCTGTCATATAGAAAGGTGCTTCATCCTGGAGTTTGACAATACTTCTGTAACCAGGTACAAGAAATAGGACCAGAGAACACTGAAAGTGGTGCCCCATGAATCAATTTAGATTATACTGGAACTTCGAATTTAGAAGACTCAATTCTAATCCTGGCTTCATTACTCAAAAGTGGTCTGACCTTACATAAGTTAGCTGTCTCAGTTTCCTCATATGTAAAGCAGAGTTAACAAGGCCTACCTCAGGAGGTTGCTTTAAGGGTTAAATCAGATGGTACATGTATATATACTGAATAAATGTTAGGCACGTAGGAGTCCCTCAATTAAAACCTATTTCCTTTCTTCCTAGAACCCAAATATTAGTGATAAGGAAAAAAAAAAACTATATTTAAAAATGCTAATTATCTCTTCAGTCAGTTCAGACACCGTTGTGTCTGACTCTTTGCAACCTCATGGACTGCAGCATGCCAGGCTTCCCTGTCCATCACCAACTCCCAGAGTTTGCTCAGACTCTTGCCCATCAAGTCAGTGATGCCATCCAACAATCTCATCCTCTGTCATCCTCTTCTCCTCTGCCTTCAATCCTTCCCAGCATCAATGTCTTTTCTAAGGAGTTCTTCGCATCAGGTGGCCAAAGTACTGAAGCTTCAGCTTCAGGATTAGTCCTTCCAATGAATATTCAGGACTCATTTCTTTTAGGATTGACTGGTTGGACCTCTTTGCTGTCCAAGAGCTGTCAAAAATCTTCTCCAACACCACAGTTCAAAAGCATCAATGCTTCAGGACTCAGCTTTCTTTATAGTCCAACTCTCACAACCATACATGACTACTGGAAAATCCATAGCTTTGACTAGACAAACATCTGTCAGCAAAGTATTGTCTCTGCTTCTTAATATGCTCTCTAGGTTCATCAGAGCTTTTCTTCCAAGGAGCAAGAATCTTTTAACTTCATGGCTGAAGTCACCATCTGCAGTGATTTTGGAGCACCTCAAAATTAACTCACTGTTTTCACTATTTCCCCATCTATTTGCCATGAAGTGATGGGACCAGGTGGCATGATCTTAGTTTTTTGAATGCTGAGTTTTAGGCCAGCTTTTTCACTCTCTTCTTTCACTTTCAACAAGAGACTCTTTAGTTCCTCTTCACTTTCTGCCATAAGGGTGGTGTCATCTGCATATCTGAGGTTATTGATATTTCTCCCAGCAATCTTGATTCTAGCTTGTGCTTCATCCAGTCTGGCACTTCGCCTGATGTACTCTGCATATAAGTTAAAAAATAAAAAAGCAAGGTGACAATATACACCCTTGACATACTCCTTTCCCAATTTGGAAGCAGTCTGTTGTTCCATGTCTGGTTCTAACTGTTACTTCTTGACCTGCATACAGATTTCTCAGGAGGCAAGTAAGGCAAAATATAATAAGACAAGTGCCAGTCCTGAATATTCATTGGAAGGACTGATACTGAAGCTAAAACTCCAATACTTTGGCCACCTGATCCGAAGAACTGACTCACTGGAAAAGACCCTGATGCTGGGAAAGATTGAAGGCGGGAGGAGAAGG
>SJYX01002328.1:218650-275570 GCA_006410675.1 Oreotragus oreotragus | reverse complement strand
GAGACATCATTTTGCTGACAAAGGTCTGTATAGTCAAATCTATGGTCTTCCTAGTAGTCATATACGGATGTGAAAGTTGCACCACAAAGAAGACTGAGCGCTAAGAATTGATGCTTTCGAATTGTGGTGCTGGAGAAGACTCTTGAAAGTCCCTTGGACTGCAAGAAGATGAAACCAGTCAATCCGAAAGGAAATCAATCCTGAATATTCAATGGGAGGACACTGTCCACCTGATAGGAAGAGCTGACTCATTGGAAAAGACCTGGATGCTGGGACAGATTGAGGGTGGGAGAAGGGGCGACAGAGGATGGGGTGACTGAATGGCATCACCAACTCAATGGACATGAGTTTGAGCAAACTCAGGGAGACAGTAAAGGACAGGGAGGCCTGGCGTGCTGCAGTCCACGGGGTCAAAAAGAGTCGGATACAACTTAGTGACTGAACAACAGATGGGGAGTAATTCAAAATCAGGATGTATCATCTAAAATGCTGAAAACAAAGGAAACGAGACACAGCAACTTAAAGAATGACGTTGTGGCCTGTGGAAGCTAGAGCTGAAAGAGGAACAGACAACCTCTCCTCAGGGATTTTAATGATGGGCTGTTTTACTGAAGCCCTAAACATTTTCTAGCCTCGTTCATTCGTAAATCCCACCCTTACCTGCATCAGAAGCACAGTGGTGGTGGGCTGCTGTACCCCACTTTTCTGCTAGTTCACTCAGACCTTCCGTTTCTTCCCCTACTTTGGGAAAAGATACACTTTCAGAGCTCAAGGGGACAAGTGGCTGTGAAGCCTGCATCTTCTGGGTAACCCTTCGGAGAATGACCAGATATCAGGGGTGGGAGATCACAGAATCACTACTTCTCTGAGTCCTGACTTTACTAATTACAGCTTTGGAAAACTGGAAGAGGTTCGGCCGTTCAATCATTTCCCCAAGTCACTCACCAAATCTCAAACTTTTACACAGTCTCCTGCCCATTGTGTTGCGTTCAAAATTTGTTCTTGGTGTTTGTAAAGGCTTAGTCCCTTAAGATTTGGTGAGTGAGAGGGAAAAATGATTGTCTGGTTGGGTCTATTCCATCCACCATCTTTCAAAGCTCTCAGCATATCAAAAAGCAGTTGCAAGATAAGAGTGAGTCAGAGAATAATTGTATTGGTTCTGGGTCAAATTCTATAGCTTCTAGGTAATTTTGCTTGAAATAATTTTCTTAAGGGTCTCCACAGAATTGAAACCATTCTGAAGTTTATCCCTCTAGCAGTGGCCAAAGATCATAGCATCATCTTCCAAAAGGTTAATATCCTGAGAGATTGTCAGAACTCAGAATCCTGTAAATGACTTTGAAACCATCGCATTGATCATTTAGCAGGTTTAAAACCCCTGAGAGGGAATTCCCTGGAAGTCCAGGGGTTGTTAAGACTTATGTCTTCCAGTGCAGGGGGTACCAGTTCGATCCCTGATCAGGGAACTAAGATCTCACATGCCTCACAGCCAAAAACAAAATAAAACAAAAACAATATTGCAACAAATTCAATAAGAACTTTTAAAATGGTCCACATAAAAAAACTTTAAAAAAAGCAGCTCATGAGAAAAGCTAAATATAGTATCAAACCCCAATTCAAATCACAGGAATAGATTGGTTAGGTAGAATTTTAAAACAATGTATTATATTGGATGTGCCTTATGAAAAGAAAAAATATTCAAAATTGAATTTAATTCTCATCACCTCCTGTGAAGTATACATTATCCCCTAGATGTATATGCAGGAAATGATATGCTAGGGTGGTATTCCCAGTTGGGGGCATTCTTACTTAATATAGAGAAATTTTATACTTAGCCTGTTGGGAAGCCATTTTTCACATCTTCTGCTTTGGCTCTATCCAGCAAACCAAATCTGGAACACCCCAGAACGTCAACTTTTAAATCTTAGATTCTACAGTTTAAAAATAAGTGAACTAGGGACTTCCCTAGCGGTCCAATGGTTAAGACTTTACCTTCCAATGGTGGGGTGCAGGTTTGATCCCTGGTTGAGGAGCTAAGATCTCACATGCTTTATGGCCCAAAACCCAAAAAATACAAAACAGAAACAATATTGTAACAAATTCAAGAAAGACTTTAAAAATGGTCCACAAAAAATTTTTTAATTAAACTAAAATCAAATATCAAATTACTTTATAATTATGTAAAGCTTTTAGAGCCACGTAGGATTGCTCAGTGTTACTTTTTAAAAATGTATATAAGAAGTATATGAATTATTCAGCATTGGTAGTTCAGGTACCTTTTGAGAAACTTCCTAAAGAATTTGTTTAAACCTTACACTTGAACTCTACATTTTTTTTTTCAAGGCGAACAAGTATATATTTGTTCTCCCTAGAGCCTCTCACAATACTTCTATTATTCTCTCTGCTCACTCCAAAGTCATCCTATTAAATTACAAACTGCCTCCCTAATCCAAGCTTTTCTTTTGGAGATGAAGGCATTTTCTTAAATTAGTTTTAAAGCTGGTACAACTCTGCAGGAACTCCAATCGACTCCCGTTGTAAAAGTCCCATCAGTCTCTAGTTAAAATGAAGCCATCAGTTTGCCAGACAAGCTATTACTCATGCCCTTTACTGACTCCCCATTCATTCCTTATGCCCCTGCCAAGTATAATTAAATTGAATAGAAATTTAACAGATGTGAGAGCCACATATGCTGAACAAACTCATCACAGCAGCTATGAGTGCTCTGATCAAGAGTTAACTTTGTTAGGGGAAAAGCAAGTGGCAAAAATCACCAATCTGTTCTTTTGTGCTCAGCATTGGTCAGGGGGCTGTACAGAATCAGTGGGTCTTTTGGCCCCAGAATGAATAATAACTTCAGATACATGTAAAGGAAAGATGTATATTGTTGCCTCATTTCAGTAATCCTATTCAGACATGAAAATGAACCCTCAGAAATCAGCAAGACACTTAAAGATCATTTCATGCCACTGCCCCCAACTTTCTGGGGTGGGGAGGAAAGATGACTTTTAAAGAAAAATCTTGAAAGGTCAAGAGAGAAGATGCTAGAAATAGTCAAGGTAGCAGAGGAGTAGGCTTCACTGCTGGTGGTACCCACTTTCTTCTGGAAATCTCAACAAACCAGGGAAAACAGTGAGGAGGGAGGTCTGCCAGAAACCAGGCTGAGGACCTGTCAAAAGTAGATCTCGACCAGCTAGTTGGAGATCCTGGCTTTACCGGAACCAGTAAAAAATGATGGATTCCTGAATAGAGTGTTCACGCTGAGGCTCTTTATCAGATGTAGAGACAACCAACACACTCACTCAAAGTTCAAGTCCCACTGTCAGTTGGCAGCGAGTACACCTGTCAGCCAGACCTCATCCTAAACGTGGACTAACAATGGTACAGATTGATGCCTTGTATCTTTTCCAAAGTCTGTTGGATANGATGTAGAGACAACCAACACACTCACTCAAAGTTCAAGTCCCACTGTCAGTTGGCAGCGAGTACACCTGTCAGCCAGACCTCATCCTAAACGTGGACTAACAATGGTACAGATTGACGCCTTGTATCTTTTCCAAAGTCTGTTGGATAAACTATTAGCACATTCTATCCTATTATTTCTAGGATCACAACCCCACGGTTAAGTTTCTGATGCAACAGAAGAAAGGAGTCATGGCAAAGAATAAACACGAGTTAGCACTTGTGAAGACACACAGGTAAGCCGTGGGGGTAAGGAGCCCATTCTCTTGGCATTCAAGTGATGGCACAGCCCCCAAGTCAGAACACTGCAAGCACTGTGTAGCACCTACCTGAGGGTTGTTTTCGCTTGAGTGTCTTACTTCACAAATGGGCATACCGCTTGGTAATTTCCCATTTTGTGGATAATCCAGATGTACCAGGTCTTGGCAGTAAGAATGGCATATGTATTTACCCTCTGAAAGAGAAAGTGCAGGAGGCTCTTGGTTAGAGGTACGTGAATCTCTGTCCATCTGATGGGCACAGGGAAATTTAAGCCTCCCAACCAAGACCCAGTATCTGATGTGGAGTAATGGAGACATGTGTTTGTGTAGGGTCTATTCTTTCATAGTGGTATGCTGAACCATTTATAAAAACCTGGCCTTCTCTGAAATCCAAACATGATACCAGTGAATACATTTCACAGAGACAGATTAGACTACTATCAATGTCATTTTCGCAATTTAAAAATTGAGATAAAATTCACATAATATAAAATTCACCATTTATGGCTTAAATAATTAAATATATATATAATAAGACATGACATCATAAAACTCATAGAGAACATAAACTAAACATTCTCTGAAAATAGGCAAAACATAAATTGTAGAAATGTTTTCTTTGTTTAGTCTCCCAAGGCAATAGAAATAAAAGCAGAAATAAACAAATGGGACCCAAACTTACCAGTTTATGCACAGCAAAGGAAACCATCAACAAAATGAAAAGACAATCTACTGACTCAGAAAATATTTGCAAATTATGTCAGTAGACAAGGGCTTAATTTCCAAAATATACAAATAGCTCATAAAATCCAACAACAAAAAACAAACAAAAAGTGGGCAGATCTAAAGAGACATTTCTCCAAAGAAAACCTAGAGATGGCCATTGCAAGCCAGAACTACAATGAGGGGTCACCTCACACAGGTCAGAGTGGCCATCAGCAAGAGTCTAGTCTCCAGATCATAAGTGCGGGAGAGGTTGTGGACAAAAAGGAATACTTTTCTTACTTTCTTATACTGTTGGTGGGAATGTAAATTGGTGCAGGCACTATGGAGAGCAGTATGGAAGTTCCTCAAAAAACTAAAAACAGAGTTGCCATATGATCCAGCAATCTGACTCCTGGGCACATGCCCAGATACAACTCTAATCTGAAAAGATACATGCATCCCTATGTTTATAGCAGCACTATTTACAATAACCAAGAAATGGAAATAACCTAAACGTCCACTGATGGGTGAATGGATCAAGAAAATGTGGTATAAAAATACATGGAATATTACTCAGTCATAAAAGAATAATGAAATGATGCCACTTGCAGCAACATGGTTGGATCTAGAGATGATCACACTAAGCCAAGTAAGTGAGAAACAGACAAATACCATATTATATCATTTATATGTGGAATCTAAAATACAATACAAATGAACATATCTACAAAAGAGAAACAGACTTGCATACCCAGAGAACAGACTCGTNGCTCAGTCTGTCCGACTGTTAGCGACCCCATGGACTGCAGCCCACCAGGCTCCTCCGTCCATTGGATTTTCCAGGCAAGAGTACTGGGGTGGGGTGCCATTGCCTTCCCCCTGTCACTGAATACTAGGTAATACCTAGTATGGTCAGTTCATATATTTGCAAATTTCATTTTTATTCAAGCCCCTCTAGAAAAGAACATTAATAAACAAACCCTTCCTGTGGGGACTGTATTTGTATAACTTGCATAAGTTGTCCTGGTAAGATCAATTCTTATCCATGCTAATAATTGGTTAAGACTTACTGTTCTATTCCTCATTACAGCAGCATGTAAATCAAGCACATTTGCTTTCAATAGACTACTCTCAAGAATGTATCTTCCTTCAAAACACCTTATATCAATAAAAGCAAAGTGACGTTGGTCTGCTAACCAAATTTTCAGTTACTATGTAAGTAAAATTAGCTTTAAAATAAGTTACATCTCTAGTTTAGTAGCTTTTTTTTTCTTCAGTATTTGGATATATTTCCAAAAGACGGAGATTAAAAATATTAAATATAACAAGTGAAAGAGTTGGTGGATTTAACTTTTTTTTTGGTAGTTTTTTTAAGTTGATGTACAGTAATATACAATATTATATGTTACAGATGTGCAGTATAGTGATTCACAGTTTTAAAGGTTATACCCCATGTATAACCGTAAAGTAGTGGCTATATTCCTTGTTGTACAGTACGTACTTTCAGCTTATTTTACACATAGTATAAATGTAGCTCTTCATCCCCTGCCTCTTTGCCCCTCTGCTTCTCTCTCCACACTGGTAAGCACCAGTCTGTTCTCTTTATCTGTGACTCTCTTTCTTTTCTTATTATATTCACTCATTTGTTGTATTTTTACAAGTCCACATAAAAGTGATATTGTACTGTATCTGTCTTTTTCTGACTTAATGCAGTTAGCATAATACCCTCCAAGTCATCCACATTGTTGCAAATGGTAAAATTTCATTCTTTTTTATGATTGAGTAGTAGTCCATTATGTATGTATACACCACATCTTTATCATTCTTCTGTCGGGGAACACTTAGGTTGCTTCCGTATCTTGGCAACTGTAAATAATGCCGCTGTGAGCGTGGGGATGCACATATCTTTTCAAGTTAGTGTTTGGGGTTTTTTGGATATATGCCTCAGAGTAGATTGCTATCATATGATAGTTCTGCTTTCAGTTCTGCTTTAGTTTTCTACAGTGACTGATCAGTTTACATTCCCACCAGCAGTGTACAGAGGTTTCCTTTCTCCACATCCTCACCAACATGTGTTATTTGTGTTCTTTTTGATGATAGCCATTCTGACAGGTGTGAGGTAAGATTTAATTCTTAATGTAAAAAAGAGATTATGGTTGTAATAGAAGAAATAATCAAAAATGAAATAAGTGAATGTAAATTATGTGGGGAAAACAGGAATATCTTTTGGTAAATAAAAAAGAAATTAGAGGTTAGGGAAGAAATGTGGAAAATAATCCCATCATATCTTCTAAAGGTCCCATTTCAATTATTTTGGAAATGACCAAATACTGTGTAAGTGGCTTATAGCCTTCGTTACACTGTCAGAGTGTCTCTTATTAGATATAAAAGATCTTTTCCTCAAAATATTCCTTTAAAAAAAATAATACCTGCATCAGTAAGTTATCCAGAATGTGTTTTTGTTTGTTTTTCTGGGTTTTTTTTAAGTGATGAAGTTTGCTTTTTGTGGTGTTCTGTGCTAAAAGAGGTTTGTTATTTGGAATTAAGAAAGGAATTATGAATTATCAGGTATAAACAGTCTCAACGGAAATGTCAGAGCTTTTATTGTCCCATCAGAATCACAGCCACAGCCAGAGCTAGTCTTTTTCTCTTTGCCCTAACTCCACTCAGAAGGGCATTTTTCACCTTGTACTTTTTGTCTTTGGGGAAGTGCTATAGAAAAGTTCAGTTCAGTTCAGCCGCTCAGTCGTGTTCGACTCTTTGCAACCCCATGACTGCAGTTATTCAAACATTTAAAACGTGCGGGGGCAGACACTGAAAACATAAAAAAGTCTTAATGCTGTCATTTTGGGCAAGATCCACCAGCCTGCATCCTATTTTTAGGAAGAGGAGAGTATCAGAAAGTCTTACACTATGGTTTTAATTGGACTTTCTCCCCCAATGGTCACTTATAAGCAGACTCCTAAGTAAATTCATAAGAACTCATGGAAGTAGAGTAGGAAACAAAAACAGCTGACTTGGAAACAGAAACTGGTAATAAAATAGTTTCCTTTTGTGGGTGTGTATAAGTCAGCTCCAAAAATGTAGTGTGTCACATAAAATAAGCACTGTCCAAGCGTTACATCAGGCTGTTTTAAGGACTAATGTATGAATAAGTTTATTTCTTTTGACATAAACAGAATGCACAAAGGTCATTTGTTAAATGTAGTTCCAAGAGTGATGATGGGTCTTTGTCTTTTATACACTTCTTGACTTGTAAGAATCAGTCAAATTCTTTCTTTCTGCGATAGATTCCTGCCAAGGTTTAAAATACATTTCACGTTTCCAATAAAAAATGTACAAAACCAATGGGATCAAGACTATGGCTTTTAGAAGTAGCTTGTTAAACACCAGCAAGTCCTGCAGACTGCCGTTGACAATTCTGTTGGATGCTGTGTTAGTGGATACTGGTGACTTTGTCCCCATGTGAAAGTAATTGTAATTCTTTGGAGGAGGTGGGGCAGGGGTGGTGTCTGTACTTAAAAATTATCAAGTGTTGCATTAGGTTAGAGTTTCTGAAGCTTAAAACTCTTTCTTTAGAAAGAATATCTATTAATACAGTTTCTAGTTACGAGGGCTAAGGTCCAAAGGACAAACCAAAGGAATGACAGAGGAAGGGGATTTAAGGCTGACAGGTGGTCCCCAGACATACTGGCTGAAAGAGAGTTCACAGCTAAAGTGTCACATGTGGGTGTTCCTGTGTTTCCTCATCCACACTCTCGTGGAGGGCTGTTCTGAAGCACTCAATAGTACTGGCTATGGCCATCAAAAGTGACTTTAACAAGACATTCAGAAGAATAGCCCGGCTCTTTTACTGGTTTCCCAAGTCACTAACCTGCTCGAAGAATCAGAAATCCAAGTTGCTCTGGAGCCAGAGGCGAGGTAAGTTATCTGAGGCTAATGCTTCATTTGAAATACATTTTTTTCTGTTACTAAAATTGAGCCTCTCTCAAGTAGGGAGAAAAAACAAAGCTCTTAAAACCTTTAAAAAGTTATTTAACATGGTTTTCTGAGAGAAAATTAAGAGAAAGCAATTTGAAGGTGAGATATTAAAAGCCATGAACATTTTATAATCCAGTTTATGCTCTATAGGCATTTGGGTTTGGAGATGTTTTCTAAAGAGAGATGGAGAATGTTTAGCTTTTTAAAAAAAAGAAAAAAGGAGCTCTTTTTATCAGTGAATCTCAATTTGCTTGTGGAATTAAAATACCTTAGAATAAGCGAAAAAAGAATAATCAAATGCATTCTCATAGAAAATTTAAAAAGTCAATGGACCATTTTATTTCTTTGGGTCAGTTTATACAGTATATTTTAGTCAAGCATTAAGGTAAGATTTTAAAGCACCTTCAGTGTACCGCTGCATTTCCATCTAGTCCTGCCTGGCTGGAATGTGAGGAGTCCTAGGACGGGGGGGGTTGAGGGAAGAGGATACCTGACCCCTTCTGCAGAGCCCAGCTCTCATTTTCCCACCCTGCACCTGGGAGGAGGTCTGGAAATGCCGCCGGGAACAAGGTGAGCAGATGTTCTTCCTTCACAGTGTTTCATCTTGCAGTTGACTAAAAACAGAGCTTTTTGACACCCATGTAGCTCTGCATGTTATATAAGAGCTTAACATTTACCCTTTGTCTGGTAGGTAATCCAGCATAATCTGATGATATGATAGAAGAGCCGCCACCATATCTTCCTTTAACTGATACAGAAATGACTGTGGACATCTGATTAAGAACTTGACAGAATGTAGGGCCTAGTACATTTCAGTCATCTCTTTTTCCTTAAACTGATACTTCTAGTCTTTTTCACTATCAAAATATGTATAATCTAGTTTAATAGTTTAAAACTCTCAGGGGATGGGGGTGTGTGTGTGTGTGCATGTGTGGATTATACTGCAAGGAAGTTAATTAAATTAGTATATCATTAATAATTAGTAAGCATGTTGATGGAAATAGCACATCTAGATCAAAACCTGCCACACAAGTTCTGAGTAGATGTCAGCTTCTATTTCTAGTCCTAATGGTGCATTCAAGAAAGCTAATTTTTGATCCTTGAAAGCAAAAAAAAAAAAAAGTAGGTTCTCCAGATGGGAGCCTAGATATATGTGTTAAATATGAATGTGGTGTTTCACTCCTCTGGATTCACTCCTCTGTTTCACTCCTCTGTTACTATTCCTGCTAGCTAAGAAGTATTGAGGTCATTACTGAAAAGAGGACACTGGAAAAAAAAATGACTGATTGAAATTGGGGGTGTTGATGTAGCCTCTGGGTACAATAAAGTCTTAGAATTAGATGGACCTTAAATGTCTATGAGCCCAAGAATAAATGCAAAATTAAACAAATGGGATTTCTTAAAGAAGCTTAATAATTTGCCCAAGACACACAGCTGAAAAGTGACATAGTCAGGGGAAGTGAATTTTGGTTTCATCTTTGCCTGAGTTTGAGCTCTTCACCCCACTTCAGAGCCCTCCTGGATCTGTTCCCCCAAATCATGAGAACATAGTCCTTCTACTTGCTGCGTTGATCTCATCTCTAGAAGAGAGGGGGAGTCTGTGAAACTACGAGAAGTTCAACTTGTGAAGCTTCAAATTTTTAATTTCATACGTATAAGAACTTTAGAAACAGCAGACCTTTTTGAAACACCAGGAGGCATGAAAGCAAGTACTTTTGGAAATGCAGTGTTTCCTGTGACGGTTTTCTAGACAGATCCGGAAAGTTCAAAGTAGAAAACCTTTGAAAATACCAAAAAGCCTATGTTACAGAATGAATCTTCTCTAGGCTCAAAACTTTCTTTTTTTGAGAGCATATAAAGTAATAATAGAAATTGCAACAAAGCTTCTGTTTCCCAGTATTTTTATCTCAGCTCCTGCTGGAGGACATAGGGAGAAATTGGCAAGGACCCGCCCTTAGCTTCTTTTAGTCACCAAAACACCAGCACGGTGATAGACCCATGTTAGGACATGCTCAGTGCTGTCGATGAAATGTGTGGTTAAGATGTTTCGATTCATCCCACCCTCTCGCCTGACCCAGCAGGCACACAAGAGAACACAAACATATTATGCACACATATACAGCATCTAATCAAGTCTTTTGTCAACAGCAATTTTAGGACTGATCACCATCAAAGGATTTGGATGATTTGCCAAGAATTGAGAGCTCATCATGATAATGACCAGGAATGTACCAGGAGTGCCAACCCAAGAAATTAAGGGACCAGAAGTCTCCCCCTCTCCCACCCCCAAACTATTTGGCTGTGATTTCTGTAGCCATCCACCTACGTGGTTTCAGCTAACGAAGCTGGGGATTCCAGTTTCTCTGTCCCAGGAGGTGTTTAAAATGCAACAAAACAAAACATTAACAGGGCTAATCCTGAAAATCTGGTTCCCTGGGTAAGAAAGAAGAGCAAGGATTTCCTCAATTCTATCCCCTCCCACTGCTTTGGGTTACTGAACCCCTCTGGGAATNTGTCCCAGGAGGGGTTTAAAATGCAACAAAACAAAACATTAACAGGGCTAATCCTGAAAATCTGGTTCCCTGGGTAAGAAAGAAGAGCAAGGATTTCCTCAATTCTATCCCCTCCCACTGCTTTGGGTACTGAACCCCTCTGGGAATCCAGAATAGTGTTGCTTCTAGAGCAGCTCCATTTTCCAAACCCAAGGTGTCAGGCACAGAGACGTGGTGTGAAAGGATGGGAGCTGAGCATTGACTGATTTCAGGGGAAAGAAAGATGCCCACATTTTTTTCTCTCAGATCACTTCTCTGTTCATTTGCTTAAAACCACATGGGCTTCCTTGTTTGGACGCTACTCTGTAGATTAAAATGTCTTCTGTGGGTCCAGAAAACCCCTCCTTGCCCCCCAGTTCTGCCAGGCTTCAGCAGGTGGTCTCTGTAAAGACCAAGCTCCCAAATTGGTATATGATCCAGAGTCACTTATAGCCTAAAACCAAAGACTCTGAATTTGGGGATGGAAAAAGCAGACTGCAACAAGCACAAATGTTTTTAACAAAGTGGCCTTCACTTCGGGCTGATCTGCCCACAACCCAGTTCCTGAGTGGATCAGTTGACCAGGGAGGGGCTGGAAAGCTGGTGGTGGGAGGAAGGCCCCGAGTCCCATCGGATTGCTGTTGTCACTTGCTACCTGTTCTTCTGGATTCAGTCATTCTTCCTTCTTCCCTTCCTTCCTCCCATCACGCTCCCAGCGTCCCCGAGTGCAGTTTCTAAAGCATGTGTATGCTCCCGTCACTGTCCCTCCCGAGTCACACACTGCATCGTAGCTCCCTGTTGCTTACAGTTTTGTTTTGTTTCTGATTCTCCTGCACCACTCACGCCCAGAACACCTCTCCTGATGCTCCACGGGGTCAAGGTGCAGGGTGTAAAGAGGGCGCCAATGCTCTATTTGAGATCCGCTGACTTTTAAGGTACTGACTCCTTTGTATGCCATCCAAGGCCCAGCTCAATCGAGCCCACATAGCCAGTCCCATCTCCACATACTTCCTGCATTGCATCCTCTGCAATAACTACATCAGCATCCACATCGTGCTGATACGCAAACTCAGATGGCAACTCAGACACAAACTCAGATACCTGTAAAATTCCAGGTGTGACTTAGCCAAAAGGAAAGACTTCCCTTGTGGCTCAGCTGGTAAAGAATCTGCCTGCAATGTGGGAGACCTGGGTTCAATCCCTGGGTTGGGGAGATCCCCTAGAGAAGGCAATGATTACCCACTCCAATACTCTTGCCTGGAGAATTTCATGGACANCTTCCCTTGTGGCTCAGCTGGTAAAGAATCTGCCTGCAATGTGGGAGACCTGGGTTCAATCCCTGGGTTGGGGAGATCCCCTAGAGAAGGCAATGATTACCCACTCCAATACTCTTGCCTGGAGAATTTCATGGACAGAGGAGCCTGGCAGGCTACCCACAGTACATGGGGCTGCAAAAAGTAGGACACGACTGAAACCAACACTTTAAATCGAAAGGAAAAGTGTCAGATGTAAGAAAAATGGGAAATGGGGGGATTCTGGCAACCTGAAGAGCTCAGGTTCCGGCTCCATCCTGTTCATCCAGTTGGGCATCAGGTCTTAGAGTTTCAAAAACCTTTTTGTTCATCTGCTCTTCAGACTTTATACCTTTTCAAGATACTTGCACTTCTCTTATGCTGCTTGTTACCATCCTGTGCTTTGACTGTCGTTGTCTGTGTACAGTTCTTACCTCTTTTCTAAACAGCTCATCTGAGAGGGACTAACCAAAAGTTCACGTCCTCCTTCTCAGAAGCTCTGAAAGCATCCTCTCTTCTTTTTCCCCTTTTTTCTCTCTCACTTTTTGGCAGACCTGACTAGCAAAGCTGTCCTGGGGCACAGGCATCTCTTGTCCTCATTGTCTCTTTGGAAGATGCATACACATTCTTCCACTATTTTCAGCCTTTTAAAGCCCCATATACTCAGCCTACTTGCAATCATAATGAGCTTCGGCTGTGGAAGGGGGAAACAGGCTGGTAGGTGGCATCAGTGAGTGTAGGTGAGATTCTGCAGACCTAGAATTTATTTGACTCTGCACTGAATTTTTTCAAAGCTTACTTTTCTACCGTTATCTGTTCTGGAGTTTCTTTTCTTCTGGTAGGGTGATCAGGAACATAGAGATCTGCTGTCAGAACCGACTTGAGAATACAGATCAATTGATTCCTTGCTGCCACTGTGATGTGTAAAAGGAACAGTTGAAAGAGACATGATGTCAGCTCATTACTTCTGCCCCACAGGCTGCAAACAGCCGCAAGTATGACAGGCCAGGTGAACAGGGAGGGAGGGAGGTCAGTAGTGACCGCATCTCCCCACAGCTACTCATTATTCTGATTATTCTGAGGACCACAGCCACTTCTCAGCCTGAGACCACAGGTCCTCTTACTCAGAACGTCCTGGGGGGATTGTTAAAACTTCGCCTCCCAAACCCTCCAGCCTAAGGACCCGTACTCCTGGGGGAGGGGCTGTGACGCTGCAGCTTTAACAAGCTCCCCAGGTGGCGCTCATGCTGCCTTCATCCGGGCCTACTGAGCTACACACCCCTGCCTTTGGTCCGTCTAGTCAAGGCTATGGTTTTTCCTGTGGTCACGTGTGAATGTGAGAGTTGGACTGTGAAGAAGACTGAGCGCCGAAAAATTGATGCTTTTGAACTGTGGTGTTGGAGAAGACTCTTGAGAGTCCCTTGGACTGCAAGGAGATCCAACCAATCCATTCTGAAGGAGATCAGCCCTGGGAATTCTTTGGAAGGAATGATGCTAAAGCTGAAACTCCAGTACTTTGGCCACCTCATGCGAAGAGTTGACTCATTGGAAAAGACTCTGATGCTGGGAGGGATTGAGGGCAGGAGGAGAAGGGGACGACTGAGGATGAGATGGCTGGATGGCATCACGGACTCGATGGACGTGAGTTTGAGTGAACTCCGGGAGTTGGTGATGGGCAGGGAGGCCTGGCGTGCTGCGATTCATGGGGTCGCAAAGAGTCGGACACGACTGAGCGACTGAACTGAACTGAACCTTTGGGTCTCAGTAAATCCTCCACACTGCACCGCCCTCCACGGTCGCCATCAGAGCACAAGGACCAAGAACATGGCTGAGGGCAGAACCTGGCTTGGCCACATACTGGTAAGAAAGCAACTTCCCCTCTCTGCCGCAGCATCTTCTTTGATTGTATGAAGATGATAATAACAGTACTTATTGCTTAGGATATTAATAATTAATGCTTACAAAGTGCCAGGTTCCTGGCTCAGTAAACTGTAGCTCCATTTCCCAATCATTCATAGGCCATTGTTGCAATTTTTTGCCATATTTGCATAAGCCTCTACTAGAATTCACTTAATATATATATATAACTAAATAATATACCCATTTTACTTAGCATCATCCTAAGAAGAAATACCTGGAAAATAATTGCCTTGGTGTACTATTCTATTTTTACACATTAAAATGTGTATATGATGTAGGAAAATGTAAAGTGTTCATTTCAGGTACCACCATGGTAAGTCTACCTACCGCCAGCGGGAAACCCTGATCAAATCCAACTTCGGTTCATGAAACTGAGACTCAGGTTAAGTGGATTTTCAGAAGTCACACAGGGAGTGGTGGGCAAAGGCAAAACTAGAGGAATTCAGGTCTCCTTCTAACTAGGGCAGTGCTCCTTCCTTCACATCAACCTGGTGGTTATACAGTGTTCTTAAAAGATACATTGAAATGTACCGAAAATAGAACATTCCTTCCTGAGTCTGATGTCAGTAAACGGAAAATACCCTTATACGTTAAATTGGCTACAGAGGAAAGCTCTCTTTAGCCATGAGAAGACGCTGAAAGTGCAGGTTCATCTCATTTTATCTCTAATAGCCTCTAAGCAGGTGTTGGAGAACATGCAAGACAGGTGAGGCTGAGAAGCCCAGCTTCTGGGACTGACCTGTGCAGCTAGGGCTCCCAGTAATGGGACAGACAGGCCTCTACCTGCAGAGGGGCAGCCAAGGGCAGGCTCTACTCCCCCTCACAAGCTTGACTTCAGGTAATTACTTAACCTTTCTGGACCTCAGTCTGTAATATTCTCATAGGATTGTTGGAAATCTTAAGCAGCATCTAGAGAAAATGCTTAATACAGCAGGGGTGGGGTGCTTTTCTTTTTTCCTCTTTTTTCGGCTGTGCTGGGTCTTGTGCATATGCGCTTCTCTAGCTGCGGCTTAGTTGCCCCACGGCATGTGGGATCTTAGTTCCCCGACTAGGGATCAAACCCACATCTCCAGCACTGGAAAGTGGATTCTTAATCCCTGGATCACCAGGGAAGTCTCTTGTGTGTTTTCCTAGACTGAATGATCATATGCAAAGAAATACAATTAGCTCTGAAGTCAGAGCTTGAAAGGAATAAGGTATAGAAAACCTGCTACACCGAGTGGTCAGAACTTTAGTGTCTTTCCTGATCAAGTGAGTTCATAATTCTGTGTATCTTTAATACAGAATGCAGCTACTGCCAAGCTTTCAGGGAGTGCAATCAAGCACCATGTTAAGCTAACTGGTAGTTCTTTGCAGGGGTTCATGTTGAAGGTGCAGTGGCTCTCTGGTTTTCATTGAGAAACCATTCATTTCCTACTTGGAGTTGATCCAAGGGTGAACACATGACCCAAGCCTGGCCAGTCAGCATTTTTTAACACCTAGACATAGACACGTAAGTCCATCCAACCAGAGTCAGTCCTGGATCTTTTGACGGAACTTAAGAAATCCAGAAGCACTCTGTCTGCTAGATGCATGCCAGGAGCTGCTGACAGTCATCTTGCCACCCTGAGAGAAGACCTTCTTGAAGATGGAGCCATCACAGACAGGAGAATGAAGAGATGGAGACAGAGCAAGGACCAATGATCTCGTTCGAGCCCCTGGATCCAGCCACACCTGAATCTAATGTGTCCTTGCACCTATAAGCAGTATCATTTGTCAGCAAAAATACCGGGAAGCCTAACCAACAGATTATTCATTTGAATTACTGCTATGACAAGAGAAGAGATAAATCTCAAGGGACTCAATTTTTGTATCTTATGGCAATCACGCTGGATGAGACATTTCCATTCAAGTACTATGCACATACCCTGCTACCTGGAACCCTATACCCTTTTCTGCCAATCCAATCCCATCTAAAGAGCTTAATCTCATAACTTAGAAGTCACCACAGTCAAGATAATGAACACATCCATCATTCCCCAAAACCCCCTCATGCCCCTTTATCATCCTTCCCTTTAACCCCTCCTGCCCCCACCACATAACCCCCACCACATAACCCCTCATCCACTTTCTGTTGCTGTACATTAGTTTGCACTTTCTGGAATATTCTATAAATGGATTCTTACAACATGTACTCTTTTTTTTTTTTTTTTGGTCTGGCTTCTTTCAGTATAATTATTTTGAAATTCATTTATATTGTTGTGTATATCAAAATAGTTCCTTTAAAAAATCACCGAATAGTATTTCAATGTGCCATAATTTGTTTATCTATTAATCTGCTCATGGACGTTTGAGTTTTTTCCCAGTTTAGGACTATTAATAATGCTGCTGTGATATTTGTGGACAAGTCTTTGTATGGACAAAGCCTTCCCTTTCTCTTGGGTAAATACATAGGAGTGGTATGGCTGGGTCATGTGGTAGCTGTATATTTAATTTTCTAAGACACTGTGCAAGTATTCTTCAAAGTAGCCCTACCGCTTTACATCTGCATCAGCAGCATGTGAGAAAGCGTTCCAGTAGGTCCTCCCCAGGAGGACTGGGGTCTGTTTTCCATTTTAGCCATTCTAGTATGTGCCTAGCAGTATCGCATTGTGCTTTTAACTCGCATTTCTCTAATGACTAATAATATCTAGCATCTTTTCATGTACTTATTTGCCATCTGTGTCTTCTATTTTTTTGATGAAGTCTGTTCAACTCTTTGGCCCATTTTTTAAATGCATTTTTATTGTTTGTTGACTCTTGACTGTGCTGGATCTTCACTGCTGTGCATGGGCTTTCTCTAGCTGTGGTGAGTGGGGGCTGAGCTCCAGCTGTGGGTGTGTGGCCTTCCCTTGTTGCAGCACATGGGCTCCGAGCACGGGCTCAGGAGTTGCGGCACACAGGCTTAGTTGCATTTGACATGCGGAATCCTCCCGGATCAGGGATCAAACCCACGTCCCCTGCACTGGCAGGCAGATTCTTAATCACTGGACCACCAGGGAAGTCCTGGTCCATTTCTTATATTGACTGTTTACTTTCTGAGTGTTAAGTTTTGAGACTCATTGTATTTTTCTGAATCAGATTTGCAAATATTGACTCTCAGTCTTTGTCATTTCCTTCTCTTGACAGTGTCTTTTGAAGAGAAGAGGCTCTTGATTTTGATAAAATCTAATTTGCCATTTTTCTTTTATTATGCTTTTGGTGTCTTATCTAAGAAATCATTGCCTAACCCAAAGACATAAAAATTTCCTCCTATGTGTTCTTCTAGAAATTGTATAGCTTTAGGCCTCACATTTAGTTCTGTGATACATTTTGAAGACATTCTTATACATCATGAGAGGTATGAAGTTTATTTTAAAATATGCAAAAAAAAATGCATGTCCAATTGCCCCAGCACCATTTGTTAAAAAGATTATCCTTTCTCCACTGAATTTTGTTCTTCATTGAAAATCAGTTGACCAAGTACGTATGGGTTTATTTCTGAACTCTCTACCCGAATACTGTTTTTTTTTTACTGTAGTAAAAATATATATAACAGAAACATTGCTATTTTAACCATTTTTACATATACAATTGGGTGGCATTAATTCACAATGTTCAACCATCATCACTACCTTTTCCATTGAAAAAGTGAACGTATTTAAAATCTCACTTTTTCCTTGAAAAATACTTGGAAATTTTGAACTGCATTCCATCACACTCCCAGTTTTATTTTAATGTAAAAAGTAATGTTGATGCTTCAGGAAAATGAACCATATTAGCCTTTACCTTTATGAGGATTCCATGGCACCCCTCCTTCCCTGTGTGTGCAAACTCCAGCTCAGAGGAAGTCAGAACTACAGAGACCCCACAGGTCACCTAGAAGCGCCCCTTCGATTTACAAATGCGAAAACTGAGAAGCCAGATCACACACTGGTAAATGACAGAGCCAGCTGAGCAAGAAGAAAGGCTATTTTGGGGCTGTTGAGGGTTTTGTACCAAATCCTGACCACTTCCTTCTATGAGATACGCCTTTGGTGAAATCAACTCCCCTCTCTGCCTCCAGGCACCAGAAAAGTGAAGCAAGCCTACCACCATCCTCACAGGACTAACCTGAGAGTTTAACCAAGGGATAAAAATGCCTCAGAGTTGACAACAGGGGGTGATCAGGGGCAGAGGAGCACAGCCACTCGGGAGAGAAGCATTTTTTTTTTACTGTAGTAAAAATATATATAACAGAAACATTGCTATTTTAACCATTTTTACATATACAATTGGGTGGCATTAATTCACAATGTTCAACCATCATCACTACCTTTTCCATTGAAAAAGTGAACGTATTTAAAATCTCGCTTTTTCCTTGAAAAATACTTGGAAATTTTGAACTGCATTCCATCACACTCCCAGTTTTATTTTAATGTAAAAAGTAATGTTGATGCTTCAGGAAAATGAACCATATTAGCCTTTACCTTTATGAGGATTCCATGGCACCCCTCCTTCCCTGTGTGTGCAAACTCCAGCTCAGAGGAAGTCAGAACTACAGAGACCCCACAGGTCACCTAGAAGCGCCCCTTCGATTTACAAATGCGAAAACTGAGAAGCCAGATCACACACTGGTAAATGACAGAGCCAGCTGAGCAAGAAGAAAGGCTATTTTGGGGCTGTTGAGGGTTTTGTACCAAATCCTGACCACTTCCTTCTATGAGATACGCCTTTGGTGAAATCAACTCCCCTCTCTGCCTCCAGGCACCAGAAAAGTGAAGCAAGCCTACCACCATCCTCACAGGACTAACCTGAGAGTTTAACCAAGGGATAAAAATGCCTCAGAGTTGACAACAGGGGGTGATCAGGGGCAGAGGAGCACAGCCACTCGGGAGAGAAGCTGACAGTTCTCACAGGGGGCAAGAGCGACACTGCACAGCAGTTCACGCTCTCAGGAACTTCAGGTTCTCGGTGCAAAGGTAAAACAGTCCCACTGATGGGCCTGCCTGAAGAAGGCAGCCTCACTTCTCCTAATTCTTGACTGCTGTTGTAAGGGGTGCCTTTCCCCAAACAACGGGACTTGTGACCTGACTTAGTGTACGATATTTCTCTAGTATCCTTGGAAGTCATTAAAACCTGTTACCCAATCAATTAACATCCATGCTCATAAATGCATATTTTCTTAATAGGAAAAGCACAAGCTTCCTTCAACAACAATTACAGTATCGGGGGTAACTGTCTGGAGAGGCTGACTACGATGCTGGACGTCACTCTAAGCAGTCTTTTCTATTTTTGCTACACCACTCTGCATGTGGGCTCTTAGCTCCCCAACCAGGGGTTGAACCCATGCCCCTTGTATTTGAAGGGGGGAATCTTAACCGCTGGACCACCCTGGAAGTCCTTTAAGTCCTTATCAAAAGTCAGTGCAGCGGGGACTATCTTACAGAAGACGTAATGGAGGCACAGAGAGGTTAAATAAATTGCCAAAAGCCTCACAGCTCACCTCGACCATCTGTGTCCAGAGGCCTTCCTAACCACAACACAGGCATCTCCGGTTAAGACTGCGGACTGGGAAACCCTTGCCCTCTTCTGGCCTGATTTATAGCCCTGGCTGTGAGAGTCTGACAGCCCTGACGAACAGGGCTGCTGAGCACGCTGGCGGCCAGTTGGAAAAACACATGAAGCCAGGGAGTGGAAGGAGGCCCGGCCTCCTGGTGGGCTCTGAGTCACATAGGTCAGCGGGAGCTGGCCCGCTCAGCCTGTCACCCTCAGCTGTCTCTCTGTGCTGCACACGGAGCCAGGGCTCGGAGATGGGAACTGCGATCTATAAGCTCTCAGGCAAAATCAACTTTCGGGTGAAGAAAACCCACATACCTGGTAGGTTCCCCTGGCTTCTGACTATCTGACGGCACCCGGGCCACTGGGAGGACCGTCTTGATGTTGGTTCAGTTGTTCGTGCCTTTGATGTTACAGAGGGATCCAGCTGGCCTTCAGGGCTGGGATAAAAGCCTCAGCGGGGACTGCTGTTTGGGTTTCTTGTCATCTGAGTTCTTTTATAAGCCAGATCACAAGTAAGCTTTATTTGCTTGTAGACCAACGTGCTTTCAAATGCTGCATGAGTTCAACAGAGGGAGGTGGCGAAGCCCTGCAGCTTCTTTCTATTACAGGACCGCTCAGAGGTTTAATTTTCCATAACAGATGGAACAGGAACTCCAGCATTATTTTGACCAGTTATAAATATCAAAGACATGTGTTTTGCTGGCTAGATTCTTCCTAAAAGGATTCAAGGACCTCCAGGGTCCTCAGCTCCCAAATCTTTCTTGAGGATCAACAGAAATTGCCTTTGGGCTCACGGTGTAGACAGAGGGTGATGCGAGCTATCTGGTGATAGGGGCACCGGTATAATCAGGAGAGTTTCTAATAGCTTTAGCTGTCAGTAGACCTTCATTAGCAACAAAATCGAAATGAGGGTTTAACAGAGAATAAGTAAAAGGGGAGTATCTCCCAATTTTCTCTTGCCAGCGATGGATAGATTAGCCATCCTGAGGCTAGTAAAAGCCTCTGCAAGGCTGTAGGGGAGCAGGAGATGGCACTGTTGGCGTATGTCTGTGTACTTAGAGTGAGAAGGTGACAGGGGCTGCATGGACCTGGAGAGGAACTCTACCTGGTTTTAAGCCTCAGCTGTCTTGTTTCTTGGCATGAGTAGCAAGATGCTGGTCTTAATGCTAAGCAATGGAAAATGTTGCCAGGGCTGTATGTCTGCCTGCTGCTGCTGCTAAGTCACTTCAGTCGTGTCCAACTCTGTGTGACCCCATAGATGGCAGCCCACCAGGCTCCCCCGTCCCTGGGATTCTCCAGGCAAGAACACTGGAGTGGGTTGCCATTTCCTTCTCCAATGCATGAAAGAGAAAAGTGAAAGTGAAGTCGCTCAGTCTGTCCGACTGTTAGCGACCCCCTGGACTGCAGCCCACCAGGCTACTCCATCCATTGGATTTTCCAGGCAAGAGTACTGGGGTGGGGTGCCATTGCCTTCCCCAGTATGTCTGCCACACGACCATATTATTACTATTGTCTAGAGGTTCTTACAAAACCAATAAGTGGTTGTGTTTTTAGAATTGCTTGCCTGGTCCTCAGGCAAATCATTGTTGTGTTTGATCATATCTAAGACACTGTCGATTGTGATGCTTTATGAACCACAAAGAAAGGAAAATGCTGGACTTCCCTGGTGGTCCAGTGGTTAAGACTCCATGCTCCCACTGGAGAGGTCATGGGCTCAATCCCTGGTCAGGAAACTAAGATCCTGCATGCCAAGTGGATCAGTCAGTAAGTAAATAAATTTAAACTGATTAAAAAAAAAAAAACCTTTAAAAAAGGAAAGGAAAATGTCAATTAGATGATACATCATTCATTGTAAGACAGTTCACTTCAGAGATGTTTACATGTCTTTAAAAAGTGCCTTTAGTATAGCTGAAATTTGGTAGATAGCCTTCCAAAATTCCTTTTAGTCTTGTAAAACAGTGCTTCCTCATAAAAGTATCCCTATCCCATTAAAACTTTGTTTACAAGAAGTAGATAAAACTTTCCCAAATGGGGTTTTGCTTTCTCTTTTTTGAAGTATGCTTTTCATAAAAGGAAACAGTGGGCCTGCTGCAGGCTTGACATTACAGTGAAAAAGATTAAAATTGATTATGAATGAGGGACGAAAGCATATCAAAAGAGAATATGTTTCCTAATAGCCTAGTAAACCTTGAATAGCTTGTAGAATATTTAACTATCACACATCTCTAATTCAATTGGCCTATGTTGGGTTTATCAGAACATCAACACATATAAATAATAACAGTGTCAGTCTAGTTCCCAGATAAGAAAGGAGAGCTATGGAGCTCTCAAAAAAAGAAAAAAGGATGGTGCACACCTTGGGAAGGAAAACCGTGGAAGAAGGGGTTGGACTGCATCTCTGCACTATGCCCCATGCTTGTCTCACTGGCTTCTCTGTGACATGTCCCAGGGCTGACCAACTGTTTTCCTGAAACTTTCTCCTGTCTTGATTCCTTTTCTGCACTCTTGCGTCTTTCTCCTCTTGCCCCTCAGAATGTTCCTTCTCAGTCTTCCTCACAGCGCCCCCTTCAGCATCAGTGAGCTTTCCTCGGCCTAGTTCTTAACTATGGTAGGAATAGCTGCCACTTTGTGTGAGCTCCTATTCAAGAGCATTCTTGGGCTTAATGAGTTACATCATTTGAAGGCTCACGGGAGCATGGGGAGGCTCCAAGATGCTCTCTGCTCACAGAGGGTCACTTGAGCTTCAGAGTGGGCTAATAACTTGTGCAGAGCTTTAGAGTAAGTAAGAGGCAGAGGCAGAGTTCAAATCCAGACGGTCTAACTAACAAACTACACTCTTGCCAGTAGGCCACTCTCCCTCTCAGACGGCTCTCAGCCATAACCCGGACCTTGCCATACATCTGAATAAGGTGAATGACTCCCCATCTCTGACCCCGTCTCAGCCTCCCTCCTGAACTGCAGACTCACTCACCCAGCTACCAGCTGGACACCCTCCTTTATAATCCACTGGCACCTGGATCTCACACTGCCTCGAGCTCAGCCATTCATCTTTTCCACCAGCATCCTTACCCTGTGGCAGACATCACCTGAGGGGGTCATCTTAGAGTCAGTCCTCTTTCCCCGTGTCAACAGGACTAGCTGCGTTGTTCGCTAGGGCTGCTGTAACACACCACAGACTGGGCGGCTTAAACACCAGGACTTGACCGTCTCACAGTTCTGGAGGCTGGAAGTCTGAGATCAAGGTGTTGGCAGGTCTGGTTCCCGGAGGCCTCTCCTTTTGGCTAGCAGGTGGGCGCCTTCTCTCCACATGTGGTTGCTCCTTGGGCTCTGGGTCCTAATACACTTTTTTTTGTATTATACATTTATCCTTGGCTGTGCTGGGTCTTTGTTGCTGATGGGCCTTTTCTAGGTGCAGCGAGCAGGGGCGACTGTTCGTGGCCGGGCGTGGGCTTGTCATCATGGTCGCGTCTCCTGCGGTCCAGCGCAGGCTCTAGAGCGCGCAGCCTTCGGTAGTTGCACGTGTGGGCGCAACACTTGCGGTTCCCGGGCTCTAGAGCGCAGGCTCAGTGGTTGTGGCTCACGGGCTTAGTTGCTTCTCGACATGTGGGATCTTCCCAGGTCAGGGATCAAACCCGGGTCTCCGGCACTGGCAGGCAGATTCTTTACTGCTGAACCACCAGGGAAGCCTTCATATACTTTTCCTATAAGAACACTAGTCATACTGCGTCAGAGTCCACCCATGTAACCTCATTTTACCTTAATTACTTCTTTAAAGGCACTATCTCCGAATACAAGCATATTCTGAGATGTGAGGTTAGGTCTTCAACAAATGAATCTGGGGAGAACAGTTTATACCATGACACTAACCTTTAGGCATCTCTAAAATCTGACTTTTCATCTTCGTCCCTTTTAGTTGAGAACAATGCCATTTCTTACTGTTATGATACTCTCACCATTATGAATATTATAAGTAATTTGTTTCTGATTACAAAAAGAATTAGATGAACTCTGTATAAAATGTAAAAAAGCACAAATAATAAGCCCCTATAAAAGCACAAATAAAAAATCAGTTCAGTTCAGTCTCTCAGTTGTGTCCGACTCTTTGTGACCCCATGAATTGCAGCACGCCAGGCCTCCCTGTCCATCACCAACTCCCAGAGTTTACCCAGACTCATGTGCATTGAGTCAGTGATGCCATCCAACCATCTCATCCTCTGTCATTCCCTTTTCCTCCTGCCCCCAATCCCTCCCAGCATCAGACTCTTTTCCAATGAGTCAACTCTTCGCATGAGGTGGCCAAAGTACTGGAGTTTCAGCTTTAGCATCATTCCTTCCAAAGAACACCCAGGGCTGATCTCCTTCAGAATGGATTGGTTGGATCTCCTTGCAGTCCAAGGGACTCTCAAGAGTCTTCTCCAACACCACAGTTCAAACGCATCAATTCTTCGGCGCTCAGCCTTCTTCACAGTCCAACTCTCACATCCATACATGACCACAGGAAAAACCATAGCCTTGGTTCTAGGTGGGCGTGTCCTGTGAGCTCTGTGGGGAGAGCGTGGCCTCAAGACAGGCATCTAGGCAATACTATGCGTACCTGCCAGTGTGCAAGATAAGCCACTAGAGACAGAAGATTATAGACGTTCTATCAGTATTATCCTTAAAATTTTCTGTTTTTATACATTTTATTGTATATGTAATGTATTAATGCAGTAATTTATGTATGCAATGATAAATAAATATACTGCTTACCCTGCATGCATTAGAGACATATGTTCAATTTCCTCTCTCTCTCTTTTTTTTAATGACAGCAGAGTGAGTTCAAAACAGTATAAAGACTTCACCATAGGAATTATATAAATTGATGATCTGAGTTTTTAATCCATCTCCTTTCTTTAATCCTGCTGGTTCCCCTTCCAGCCTCCATACTGCTACCAGAAGGATTTTTTTTTTTTTTTGACAATATAGACCTGATTTTATCACATTTGTGCTTTAAAATATTTCTGTTGTTTTCCTCTGGTTTGGTTTTTCAGGATCTCCTACTCCTAAAGTCATCCCACCTCGCAGCTTTCCTAAAGGTAGTCCCAGGGCCAGCAGCACTTTCTCTGTCCAGCCTCCATTACGTGCATAGATATGATGCTTCTGCTTGAGTTGTTCTCTCTCACCTCCTCCAGTGCCAATTGCCTAATTCCTAGACCACATCACCTCAAGTATCACCTCCCCTAGGAGCTTTCCTTGGCTTTCAAAGGCTGCCTTAGGATCTGTCCTGACCCCCACTCCATGCTGCTGTTGCATTTGCCACACTGTATTGTGTAGCTCATTTCTTATCCGTTTCTCACACCGAGGGCAGAGACTGGTCCTCTACGACTGTGTACTGAACTGTCCAACAGGCCTGGGGAATGAAGTACATGAACAATTGTTGCATGGCAATAAGAACGTGGACAAGCATGAAGTCCCTGCAAATTAGTTGACTCTGATGCTAGAGACTGTGGCTTCTAGCTCACCTCTGGATGCCATTAGGAAAGCTAGGTCCCTGTTACCCTCCAGTAGGTTTAATCCTGGCATCAGCACACAAAACATTTTTTATAATGATGATGTAGGCTGCTGTATCCTTGGCTAGAAGAAGAACTACCTGTAGAGCCCCACTCAATGTTTTCCTCCAGGTTCTTCTTGCCTGGACACCACTTTCATAGATAAAGTTACTTCATAATAAGCCCCCTTAAGTATTTCATAATGTAAGATGCCTCTTGAATGGGTTTCATTACTAGACTACTGTTTAGAGAAGTCTATTAGCTGGTGAATAGAGTTATAGGAGTTCTTATCTATGTGTTGTGATCTGGCTGAAAGAGACCTTTTAGAAATATATTCTTTTTCACATTCTTTCCCATTATATCAATAGTGTGCCACAGGGTGTTGAATATAGTCCCCTGTGCCACACAGTAGGACCTTGTTGCTCATCCGTGCTATATATAATAGCTTGTGTCTGCTAACCCCAAACTCCCAACCCTTCCCCGCCTTACCCGCTCCTCCACTGGCCACCACGAGTCTGTTCTCTGGGTATGCAAGTCTGTTTCTCTTTTGTAGATATGTTCATTTGTATTGTATTTTAGATTCCACATATAAATGATATAATATGGTATTTGTCTGTTTCTCACTTACTTGGCTTAGTGTGATCATCTCTAGATCCAACCATGTTGCTGCAAGTGGCATCATTTCATTATTCTTTTATGACTGAGTAATATTCCATGTATTTTTATACCACATTTTCTTGATCCATTCACCCATCAGTGGACGTTTAGGTTATTTCCATTTCTTGGTTATTGTAAATAGTGCTGCTATAAACATAGGGATGCATGTATCTTTTCAGATTAGAGTTGTATCTGGGCATGTGCCCAGGAGTCAGATTGCTGGATCATATGGCAACTCTGTTTTTAGTTTTTTGAGGAACTTCCATACTGCTCTCTATAGTGCCTGCACCAATTTACATTCCCACCAACAGTATAAGAAAGTAAGAAAAGTATTCCTTTTTGTCCACAACCTCTCCCGCACTTATGATCTGGAGACTAGACTCTTGCTGATGGCCACTCTGACCTGTGTGAGGTGACCCCTCATTGTAGTTCTGGCTTGCAATGGCCATCTCTAGGTTTTCTTTGGAGAAATGTCTCTTTAGATCTGCCCACTTTTTGTTTGTTTTTTGTTGTTGGATTTTATGAGCTATTTGTATATTTTGGAAATTAAGCCCTTGTCTACTGACATAATTTGCAAATATTTTCTGAGTCAGTAGATTGTCTTTTCATTTTGTTGATGGTTTCCTTTGCTGTGCATAAACTGGTAAGTTTGGGTCCCATTTGTTTATTTCTGCTTTTATTTCTATTGCCTTGGGAGACTAAACAAAGAAAACATTGCTACAATTTATGTTTTGCCTATTTTCAGAGAATGTTTAGTTTATGTTCTCTATGAGTTTTATGATGTCATGTCTTATTATATATATATTTAATTATTTAAGCCATAAATGGTGAATTTTATATTATGTGAATTTTATCTCAATTTTTAAATTGCGAAAATGACATTGATAGTAGTCTAATCTGTCTCTGTGAAATGTATTCACTGGTATCATGTTTGGATTTCAGAGAAGGCCAGGTTTTTATAAATGGTTCAGCATACCACTATGAAAGAATAGACCCTACACAAACACATGTCTCCATTACTCCACATCAGATACTGGGTCTTGGTTGGGAGGCTTAAATTTCCCTGTGCCCATCAGATGGACAGAGATTCACGTACCTCTAACCAAGAGCCTCCTGCACTTTCTCTTTCAGAGGGTAAATACATATGCCATTCTTACTGCCAAGACCTGGTACATCTGGATTATCCACAAAATGGGAAATTACCAAGCGGTATGCCCATTTGTGAAGTAAGACACTCAAGCGAAAACAACCCTCAGGTAGGTGCTACACAGTGCTTGCAGTGTTCTGACTTGGGGGCTGTGCCATCACTTGAATGCCAAGAGAATGGGCTCCTTACCCCCACGGCTTACCTGTGTGTCTTCACAAGTGCTAACTCGTGTTTATTCTTTGCCATGACTCCTTTCTTCTGTTGCATCAGAAACTTAACCGTGGGGTTGTGATCCTAGAAATAATAGGATAGAATGTGCTAATAGTTTATCCAACAGACTTTGGAAAAGATACAAGGCGTCAATCTGTACCATTGTTAGTCCACGTTTAGGATGAGGTCTGGCTGACAGGTGTACTCGCTGCCAACTGACAGTGGGACTTGAACTTTGAGTGAGTGTGTTGGTTGTCTCTACATCTGATAAAGAGCCTCAGCGTGAACACTCTATTCAGGAATCCATCATTTTTTACTGGTTCCGGTAAAGCCAGGATCTCCAACTAGCTGGTCGAGATCTACTTTTGACAGGTCCTCAGCCTGGTTTCTGGCAGACCTCCCTCCTCACTGTTTTCCCTGGTTTGTTGAGATTTCCAGAAGAAAGTGGGTACCACCAGCAGTGAAGCCTACTCCTCTGCTACCTTGACTATTTCTAGCATCTTCTCTCTTGACCTTTCAAGATTTTTCTTTAAAAGTCATCTTTCCTCCCCACCCCAGAAAGTTGGGGGCAGTGGCATGAAATGATCTTTAAGTGTCTTGCTGATTTCTGGGGGTTCATTTTCATGTCTGAATAGGATTACTGAAATGAGGCAACAATATACATCTTTCCTTTACATGTATCTGAAGTTATTATTCATTCTGGGGCCAAAAGACCCACTGATTCTGTACAGCCCCCTGACCAATGCTGAGCACAAAAGAACAGATTGGTGATTTTTGCCACTTGCTTTTCCCCTAACAAAGTTAACTCTTGATCAGAGCACTCATAGCTGCTGTGATGAGTTTGTTCAGCATATGTGGCTCTCACATCTGTTAAATTTCTATTCAATTTAATTATACTTGGCAGGGGCATAAGGAATGAATGGGGAGTCAGTAAAGGGCATGAATAATAGCTTGTCTGGCAAACTGATGGCTTCATTTTAACTAGAGACTGATGGGACTTTTACAACGGGAGTCGATTGGAGTTCCTGCAGAGTTGTACCAGCTTTAAAACTAATTTAAGAAAATGCCTTCATCTCCAAAAGAAAAGCTTGGATTAGGGAGGCAGTTTGTAATTTAATAGGATGACTTTGGAGTGAGCAGAGAGAATAATAGAAGTATTGTGAGAGGCTCTAGGGAGAACAAATATATACTTGTTCGGCTTGAAAAAAAAAATGTAGAGTTCAAGTGTAAGGTTTAAACAAATTCTTTAGGAAGTTTCTCAAAAGGTACCTGAACTACCAATGCTGAATAATTCATATACTTCTTATATACATTTTTAAAAAGTAATACTGAGCAATCCTACGTGGCTCTAAAAGCTTTACGTAATTATAAAGTAATTTGATATTTGATTTTAGTTTAATTAAAAAAT
The DNA here is from genome assembly GCA_006410675.1 of Oreotragus oreotragus. Lineage (NCBI taxonomy): Eukaryota > Metazoa > Chordata > Mammalia > Artiodactyla > Bovidae > Oreotragus > Oreotragus oreotragus. The sequence goes on along the minus strand of SJYX01002328.1, from coordinate 246,931 downwards.
TTTTTGTGGACCATTTTTAAAGTCTTTCTTGAATTTGTTACAATATTGTTTCTGTTTTGTATTTTTTGGGTTTTGGGCCATAAAGCATGTGAGATCTTAGCTCCTCAACCAGGGATCAAACCTGCACCCCACCATTGGAAGGTAAAGTCTTAACCATTGGACCGCTAGGGAAGTCCCTAGTTCACTTATTTTTAAACTGTAGAATCTAAGATTTAAAAGTTGACGTTCTGGGGTGTTCCAGATTTGGTTTGCTGGATAGAGCCAAAGCAGAAGATGTGAAAAATGGCTTCCCAACAGGCTAAGTATAAAATTTCTCTATATTAAGTAAGAATGCCCCCAACTGGGAATACCACCCTAGCATATCATTTCCTGCATATACATCTAGGGGATAATGTATACTTCACAGGAGGTGATGAGAATTAAATTCAATTTTGAATATTTTTTCTTTTCATAAGGCACATCCAATATAATACATTGTTTTAAAATTCTACCTAACCAATCTATTCCTGTGATTTGAATTGGGGTTTGATACTATATTTAGCTTTTCTCATGAGCTGCTTTTTTTAAAGTTTTTTTATGTGGACCATTTTAAAAGTTCTTATTGAATTTGTTGCAATATTGGTTTTGTTTTATTTTGTTTTTGGCTGTGAGGCATGTGAGATCTTAGTTCCCTGATCAGGGATCGAACTGGTACCCCCTGCACTGGAAGACATAAGTCTTAACAACCCCTGGACTTCCAGATTTTTTTAAAGTTTTTTTATGTGGACCATTTTAAAAGTTCTTATTGAATTTGTTGCAATATTGTTTTTGTTTTATTTTGTTTTTGGCTGTGAGGCATGTGAGATCTTAGTTCCCTGATCAGGGATCGAACTGGTACCCCCTGCACTGGAAGACATAAGTCTTAACAACCCCTGGACTTCCAGGGAATTCCCTCTCAGGGGTTTTAAACCTGCTAAATGATCAATGCGATGGTTTCAAAGTCATTTACAGGATTCTGAGTTCTGACAATCTCTCAGGATATTAACCTTTTGGAAGATGATGCTATAATCTTTGGCCACTGCTAGAGGGATAAACTTCAGAATGGTTTCAATTCTGTGGAGACCCTTAAGAAAATTATTTCAAGCAAAATTACCTAGAAGCTATAGAATTTGACCCAGAACCAATACAATTATTCTCTGACTCACTCTTATCTTGCAACTGCTTTTTGATATGCTGAGAGCTTTGAAAGATGGTGGATGGAATAGACCCAACCAGACAATCATTTTTCCCTCTCACTCACCAAATCTTAAGGGACTAAGCCTTTACAAACACCAAGAACAAATTTTGAACGCAACACAATGGGCAGGAGACTGTGTAAAAGTTTGAGATTTGGTGAGTGACTTGGGGAAATGATTGAACGGCCGAACCTCTTCCAGTTTTCCAAAGCTGTAATTAGTAAAGTCAGGACTCAGAGAAGTAGTGATTCTGTGATCTCCCACCCCTGATATCTGGTCATTCTCCGAAGGGTTACCCAGAAGATGCAGGCTTCACAGCCACTTGTCCCCTTGAGCTCTGAAAGTGTATCTTTTCCCAAAGTAGGGGAAGAAACGGAAGGTCTGAGTGAACTAGCAGAAAAGTGGGGTACAGCAGCCCACCACCACTGTGCTTCTGATGCAGGTAAGGGTGGGATTTACGAATGAACGAGGCTAGAAAATGTTTAGGGCTTCAGTAAAACAGCCCATCATTAAAATCCCTGAGGAGAGGTTGTCTGTTCCTCTTTCAGCTCTAGCTTCCACAGGCCACAACGTCATTCTTTAAGTTGCTGTGTCTCGTTTCCTTTGTTTTCAGCATTTTAGATGATACATCCTGATTTTGAATTACTCCCCATCTGTTGTTCAGTCACTAAGTTGTATCCGACTCTTTTTGACCCCGTGGACTGCAGCACGCCAGGCCTCCCTGTCCTTTACTGTCTCCCTGAGTTTGCTCAAACTCATGTCCATTGAGTTGGTGATGCCATTCAGTCACCCCATCCTCTGTCGCCCCTTCTCCCACCCTCAATCTGTCCCAGCATCCAGGTCTTTTCCAATGAGTCAGCTCTTCCTATCAGGTGGACAGTGTCCTCCCATTGAATATTCAGGATTGATTTCCTTTCGGATTGACTGGTTTCATCTTCTTGCAGTCCAAGGGACTTTCAAGAGTCTTCTCCAGCACCACAATTCGAAAGCATCAATTCTTAGCGCTCAGTCTTCTTTGTGGTGCAACTTTCACATCCGTATATGACTACTAGGAAGACCATAGATTTGACTATACAGACCTTTGTCAGCAAAATGATGTCTCTGCTTTTTAATACTGTTGAGGTTTGTCATAGCTTTTTTCCCAAAGAGCAAGAATCTTTTAATTTCATGGCTGCATTCACCATCTGCAGTGATTTTGGAGCCCAAGAAAATAAAATCTGTAATGCTTCCACTTTTCCCCATCTATTTGTCATGAAGTACAAAGGAGGACATCAAGGCTGTATATTGTCACCCTGCTTATTTAACTTTTATGCAGAGGACATCACGAGAAATGGTGGGCTGGAAGAAGCACAAGCTGGAATCAAGACAGCTGGGAGAAATAACAATAACCTCTGATACGCAGATGACACCACCTTAATGGCAGAAAGCAAAGAAGAACTAAAGAGCCTCTTGATGAAAGTGAAAGAGGAGAGTGAAAAAGTTGGCTTAAAGCTCAACATTCAGAAAACTAAGATCATGGCATCCAATCCCATCATTTCATGACAAATAGATGGGGAAACAATGGAAACAATGAGAGACTTTATTTTGGGGGGCTCCAAAATCACTGCAGATGTTGACTGCAGCCATGAAATTAAAAGATGCTTGCTCCTTGGAGGAAAAGCTATGACCAACCTAGACAGCATATTAAAAAGCAGAGACATTACTTTACTAACAAAGATCTGTCTAGTCAAAGCTATGATTTTTCCAGCAGTCATGTATAGATATGAGAGTTGGACTTTAAAGAAAGCTGAATGCCGAAGAATTGATACTTTTGAAGTGTGGTGTTGGAGAAGACTCTTGAGAGTCCCTTGGACTGCAAGGAGATCCAACCAGTCTGTCCTAAAGGAAATCAGTCCTGAATGTTCATTGGGAGGACGGATGCTGAAGCTGAAACTCCAATACTTTGGCCACCTGACTTGAAGAACCGACTCACTGGAAAAGACCCTGATGCTGGGAAAGATTGAGGGCTGGAGAAGAGGACGACAGAGGATAAGATGGTTCTATGGCATCACCGACTCAATGGACACGAGTTTGAATAAGCCCCGGGAGTTGGTGATGGACAAGGAAGCCTGGCATGATGCAGTCCATGGGGTCGCAAAGAGTCAGACATGACTGAGCGACTGAACTGAACTGAACTTATGGGACTGGATGCCATGATCTTCGTTTTTTGGATGTTGAGTTTTAAGCCAGTTTTTTCACTCTCCTTTCATCTTCACCAAGAGGCTCTTTTGAGACTTCTCTGGTGGTCCAGCGGCTAAAACTTTGAGCTCCCAAGGTAGGGGGCTAGGGTTGATCCCTGGTCAGAAACTAGATCCCACCTGGTACAACCAAGATCCAGTGCAGCTGAATAAATATTTGGAAGAAAAAAAGAAAAGAGGCTCTTTAGTTCCTCTTCACTTTCTGCCATTAAAGTGGTTTCATCTGCATATCTGAGGTTGTTGATATTTCTGCTGGCAATCTTGATTCCAGCTTGTGAGTCACCCAGTCCAGCGTTTTCACATGAGGTATTCTGCATAGAAGTTAAGTAAGCAGAGTGACAATTTACAGCCTTGATGTACCCTTGCCCAATTTGGAACCAGTCTTTTATTCCATGTTCAGTTCTAACTAACTACTGCTTCTTGACCTGCATACTCCCTATCTAGCAGTAATGATTAGGTGCAGTCACAGGAAATTGACATTTTTGTCGATTATAAATGGCTGAATAGCAGCTAATTTCATAAGGCTCAAACTCAGACTAAGGGAATTATTCTTAATCATTATGAGCAGGTGGTAACTTCTTTTTAACTTAAATATAGTTGGCTTCCCTCGTGGTTTACAATGTTGGGTCGGTTTCAGGTGTGTGGCATACGATGCAGTATTTTTGCACGTTAATGGTACCGTTTTCTAATGGAAGCACCTGCGGCAGCATGGACTCTGCCCTGCTCCCCTCCTTTCGGTGCCTGGAGGCAGGTCAACAGCGCTGTAAGGCAGAGCCTTCCGGTCCCGGCCCTTAGAGGCCAAGGTCGGGATAGCAGGTTTTGCTTGTGATATTAGAGCCACCAGAGGGCGCTCTAACACTGACTACCATATGTTTGCGCGTTTGCCTTGGACACAGGAGCCTGTGAGGCTACAGTCCACGGGATCGCAAGTCGATGCGACTTAGCGACTAAATCACCACCACCACCAATGAAAAAAGCAATAAATATACCAAGACGGTGTTTATGCAGCACGCATGGACAGAACTAAGGTTTAGATAGATCATTATTATGTTTATTGCTAACATTAGTTAAGCGTCTGTGTGCTTGTCACGTATTTCATTTTATGCTTACTACAATTCCATCAGCAAGATATTTTCATTTTTACAGATGGGGAGATCAAGGCTTACAGACGTTAAGTAATTTTACAAATGAGAAAACGAAAACAGATTTTATCTAGAGGCTCAGCTCGCTGATAAAAGTCTCTTGCTTTCCCGTTCTCTCTTTTGCTTTTTAAAAATGCTTTCTTTAAAAGAAAAAGGAATCAATTATACTTCAATTTTTAAAAACTATTTTTAATTTTAAAAATTAAAAAGTTGTTAAATAAATAAATAAGAAGAAGCCGGAGAGAGAGAGAAAGACAAAGAAGCAGAAGTTCGTGTCCAATAGGTCAGTGAGCTCTCCAATCCTGACTGCCTGCACAGCAGGATACAGTATCCTGCACAGGACTGCCCTGCTCCCGCAAATCTCTGTCTGCTATTTCTATGACTCTCCCCACCCCGCAGCTTGCCCTAGAAGACTGTTTGATCTTGGTTTCACCCTTATTTGAATTCAAGCAGTAGGAGCAGACAAGAGGAGAATGTTAGGAACCTCCACACCCTCAAAGATAGCAGCTCTACTTCTATAGCCCTTTATAGTCTGTTCACGACCCACAGCGACCAAGGGCAAGGAGATAATCATGCAGCCCCCTACTAGCTGGGTGGCCTTGGTTACCAAGTCATGCAATGTTGCCAAAAAATTATGTGTAAAAAATGTAGTAGGAAAACAGTGCAGTGCTTGGCAGGAACTGATTTAATTAATGTTGCCTGGGAGGACTGATGCTGAGACTGAAACTCCAATACTGTGGCCACCTCATGCGAAGACTTGACTCATTGGAAAAGACCCTGATGCTGGGAAGGATTGGGGGCAGGAAGAGAAGGGGACAGCAGAGGATGAGATGGCTGGATGGCATCACCAACTCGATGCACATGAGTTTGGGTGAACTCCGGGAGTTGGTGATGGACAGGGAGGCCTGGCGTGCTGCAATTCACAGGGTTGCAGAGTCGGACACGACTGAGCAACTGAACTGAACTGAACTGAATATTGCTAACAAAGTTCTGTCTAGTCAAAACTATGATTTTTCTAGCAGTCATATATGGATGTGAGAGTTGGACTATAAAGAAAGCTGAGTGCCAAAGAATTGATGTTTTTGAACTGTGGTGTTGGAGAAGACTCTTGAGAGTCCCTTGGACTGCAAGGAGATCCAACCAGTCCATCCTGAAGGAGACCAGTCCAGAATAGTCAGTGGAAGGACTAATGCTGAAACTGAAATTCCACTACTTTGGCCACCTGATGCAAAGAAATGACTCATTTGAAAAGACCCTGATGCTGGGAAAGATTGAAGGCAGGAGGAGAAGGGGACGGCAGAGGATGAGATGGTTGGATGACATCACCGACTCAGTCGCCATGAGTTTGAGTAAACTGCAGGAGTTGGTGATGGATAGGGAGGCCTGGCGTCTATGGGGTCGAAAAGAGTCGGATATGACTGAGCGACTGAACTGAACTGAATATTGCTCTTTTATTTAATTCTCCCAACAACCCTATAAGGTTTGCGTTTCGCAGAGAACCTGGCTTAGGCCATGATTCTTTTGAGTTCTTGTGGTTTACAGAAGAGGAAATTTGAGTTCCCCAGGGGCTGTGACGTGCCAAAGGTCCACAGCTACTGTTACAACTATAAAATAAATTCAATTTTTTTCATTGTTTTCAGTTTTTCAGCAGGCGAGACTGAGCAATATCATTTTCACATGTGCACCTTATCACATGTGCACAAGATGTGCGCCTTACAGAAGTGCTTAAGGCCTTCCAACAGCCTTCGGAAAATCCCTGGTGTTGGTTAGTAGGGAGACAGCACCCCAAGTTTAGGGGAACCTTGAAATGGATCTAATTTAAACATAGTAGTATGATTCTCTGAACAGTTAACTTTTTCTTTGTGCTTTGATTGTTGTTAAAAGAATGTGAAAGTGTTAGTTGCTCAGTTGTGTCTGACTCTTTGCGACCTCATGGACTTCTCCATGGAATTCTCCAGGCTAGAATACTGGAGTGGGTTGCCATTCTCTTCTCCAGAGGATCTTCCCAACCCAGGGATCGAATCCGGGTCTCCCGCATTGCAAGCAGATTGCTTACCATCTGAACCACTAGGGATGCCCCTTAGAAGGGTGTGGGAGAATATAATTTTGGAGGCTGGGGAACTAGGTTGCAGGCGGAGGGAGAAAAAGAAATCAGCTGTGGTGGGAACACAGAAGAGCTAAGGCTCAGAAGACCCTCCACAAAAACGCGGGACCCTGGGCTTCATTGTCCTTTTTTTCCAAAAGGAGCAGCTTGGATTCTGCCTCTGTCTATGATTTGAATATATTCTTTCTCCCTTTATCTTGCAGATCTTTCCACATTCTCTTTTAGACATCACACAATGCTTTATGTTCTCAGGATCAGTGTTAAAAGTGTGAAAGAGATTTGCTTTTTTTCTCCCAACAACTTAATTATTATACTCTTTAAAGGGCTACTCAAAAATGACACCAGCTTGTCGTTAAGAGAAGAGGTAGTCCGTTTTGTAGCTCACAACTGGTTGAGCAGTAAATAGGAAGTAAGCAAGCTGTATGTCTAATGATTCTGGGGTACTGAATCACCAGGCAGTGAGGCTGGATCAGGGTGTTAAATAGTCCTGACCTTGGGTTAGGGAGGGTGGATAGGGCAGTGTTTGTAAATACTGTGGTGCTAGTAAGTTACTGCCAGGAAACTTGCACTTTTAATCAAGAATTACAGTAAAATATGCGGACAGTCATTGCCCTTCTGCCTGCAGTGTGGGAGACCTGGATTCAATCCCTGAGTCGGGAAGATCCCCTGGAGGAGATCATGGCACCCTACTCCAGGATTCTTGCCTGGAGAATCCCCACGGACAGAGGAGCCTGGTGCGCTGCAGTCCATGGAGTCATAAAGAATGGGACAGGAGTGAGTGACTACATGATGATGATGAGGGGACTTCCCTCGTGGTCCGAAGGTTAAGACTCTATACTTCCAATGTAGGGGCTATGGGTTCAATCCCTGGTCAGGGAGTTAAGATCCCATGTGCCATATGGTTTGGCCAAAAAATAAATTTAAAGAAGAATTACAGTAAAATAGACACTGGTAACATGTCCTTCACAAAGAGAACTATACTACCTAAGGCCACAGACATCCCATGCTCTCTCAGCGCCACAGAGCCACCACATCTCTGAGGGAGACCGGACCTGGGGTGTCAATACGCCTGAGAGCCTTCCTAGCCTATCTACTCTCTGCTTAAACATTTCCTTTAAAGAGATGCTTGCTAATTTAAGAAGTCATTTTCTACATGATCAGGGCCTTAGGCTTCTTGATGCTGAACATAATATGTCTCCCTTCAGTTTTAGCATGTTGGCCCTTTTTTTTTTAAGAATTAAAAAAAAAATTAATTAATTTATTTAGCTTCACCTGGTTTTAGTTGTGCTATGTGGGATCTAGTTCCTTGACCAGGGATCAAACCCAGGCCCCCTGCACTGGAAGCATGGAGTCTTAGCCATCAGACCACCAGGGAAGTCCATTGGCCCAAGCTCTGATCCAAGGAACAATACAGAGCATATCCTTCCTCTCTTTTCAGACTTCTGACCCTACCTCTGTTTTCTGGGTCATTGTTCCCCTTAACATGTGACTACAGAGGTTCAGGGACAGTGCTGTCAGAAAGCAGAGGAATCTAGTGTAAAGGTTTTCTTAAGAGTAAAATTTTAGCAGGTAGAGAAACAGACATGAGCAGATTCCTGGATGTATCACGACCAAGTAAGTGATAAGAGGGGCCAATAAATGGTCACTTCCTTTAGGACCANACATGTGACTACAGAGGTTCAGGGACAGTGCTGTCAGAAAGCAGAGGAATCTAGTGTAAAGGTTTTCTTAAGAGTAAAATTTTAGCAGGTAGAGAAACAGACATGAGCAGATTCCTGGATGTATCACGACCAAGTAAGTGATAAGAGGGGCCAATAAATGGTCACTTCCTTTAGGACCATCCTAAGGAGATGCCTCTGGACGACAGAGGATGAGATGGCTGGATGGCATCACTGACTTGATAAATGTGAATCTGAGTGAACTCCGGGAGTTGGTGATGGACAGGGAGGCCTGGCGTGCTGCGATTCATGGGGTTGCAAAGAGTCGGACACAACTGAGCGACTGAACTGAACTGAACTGAAGGAGGTGCCTAGTTTTGTCTCTGGCTCAATTCAACTAACGAGATTCAACAAGTATTCACTGTCTCCACTCTGAATAGCACACTGATTCCAACATGGCCCTATCTTCAAGGTGCTTATGGTCCAGGGGGCAATCCCATCTCCCTGTCTTCAAGGCAGGATTGTCTTCACTCAGGAAATATTCGTTGACTACCAACCATGTAAACAAAATAGACAACAATAGCTACCTTTGTGCAGCTTACATTCTGGTGGGAAAAAAAACCAATAGTAAACAAAACATAGAATTATATAGCATAATAAATGCTGATAAGTGCTTTGGAAAAAGAAAAAATAGAAAAAAAGATAAGGGAATCTGGAGCGCCAAGGGGTAAGCTGGTTTCAAATGTTTTAGTGTGGGAACTTACCTCCTGGTCCAGTGGCGAAGACCTCACCCTCCAATGCAGGAGACATGGGTCTGATAGCCAGTCACGGAACTAGATCCTGCGTGCCATGGCGAAAGACCCTTTGCACCGCAGCTGAGACCTGGCACAGCCAAATAAATAAACAGATAAATATTTGTTAAAATGTTTTAGGGAATTCCCTGGTGGTCCAGTAGTTAAGAATCTGCCTTCCATTGCAGGGGACACAGGTTCGATCCCTGGTCAGCAAATTAAGAATTAACATGCCGTGGAGCAGCTAGAGCAGCTACGCACCGCAACGAACGTCTCTCACGTCACAATTAAGACCCATCACAGCCAAATTAATAAATATTGTTAAAGTTGTCTTAAAAAATGTTTAAGTGTGGTCAGAGTAGGTCACACTGAGAAGGAGCCATCTAGAAAAACTTGAAGAAGATGAAGGGCTAGCCTTACAGATAACAGGGGAAAGAGCATTCCAGATGTCGGTACAAAGGCCCTGGGCAGGAGTGGGCCTGGTATGTTGAAAGCCAGTGTGAGTGAGGACAAGCAAGGCAGGAGGTGCAGGTGATGGTGGGTAGTCAAGTAGCCCCCTCCACAGATTTGATTTTTATTCTGAGTGAAATGAGGAGCCATCACATGGCTTTGAGTAGAGAGTGATGTGTTCTAATTTCTTTTAAAAGGATCACTGGGGTTTCTGGGTTCAGAATAAATTATAGGTGGGGTCAGGGGCAGAATTGAGAAGACTCACTGAGAGGTTATTGCAGAAACCCCAGCAGGAGTTTATGGTGGCTCAGCCAAGCAACAGTAAAAGGGAGGAGATGGAGTCTGATTCTGGAGCATCAGACTCACACTGGTGAGCTGGAAAGTGTGGCTGACACTAACGAGCAACTGGAAGGATGGAGTTTCCATCAGTTGAGACGGGGAGACCAAGTGAGACATAAACGGTTGAACATGAGAGGCTGTCTCCTCCACTAGAATGTTAGGGAGGGAGATGGGGTTTTGTGTATCCCAGATGTGCTCACATCTGCCTCCTTACAGGAAGCAGTAGACTTCCATTCCATCACGACAGGTCTTTGTCTTCCCCGTCCCTGCGATCTCAGTGTGTGGCGTGTGGCGGAGGCTCAGTGAATATTTGTTGGATGAATGAATAATGAATTTTGATATACTACAACTATGATTGAAAATTGGAAGAATCTGGCTCTCAAAGTTTTAAACAAGAGATTTATATCTCTTTAACTCTGATAAGACTATCTTTGTTATACCTTCAAAAGTCTCCATCTTAAAGTAGATTAATGAGATTTCATGGTATGCTCCTGTGTTAGTTTAGAACTTTAAAGAAGCAAAAGTCAGGATGGGATTATCCAGGCAGGAGACGGACTGTGAGATCATCTGGATGAGTGAAGGAGAGGGAGCCGGGGAAAGTCAGGAGAGACTCCAGGCAGCAACGGGTCTGACACTTGAATAGGAAGAAGGAAAGATCTTGGGTAGAAGAGTCAGAGGCTGCAGCAGTGCTGAAAAATCCTTGAGTGGAGGAACCTTGAGTCCGTTTTTAAAATGGACTAAAAAAAATCTTGCTCTTTGTGACAACATGGATGAACCTGGATGTCGTTATGCTAAATGAAATAAACCAGACACAGGAGGAGAAACACTGCATGATTCCACTTGTATGAGGGTTGTAAAATAGACTCACAGAAGCAAAGAGTGTAAAGGTGGTTGTCATAGACTGGAGGGTGGGGGAGAGGGGGAGGTATTAGCCAAAGGGCAAAGAGTTTCAGTTATGCAAGATGACTAAGTCTTAGAGAGCTAGGCACAGTAGAGTGCCTGTTGTTAACAATACTATTTGGACTTGGTGGCTCAGAAGGTAAAGCATCTGCCTGCAATGCAGGAGACCTGGGCTCGATCCCTGGGTTGGGAAGATCCCCTGGAGAAGGTAATGGCAACCCACTCCAGTATTCTTGCCTGGAGAATTCCATGTACAGAGAGGAGCTTGGCGGGCTACAGTGCATGGAGTCGCAAAGAATTGGATGCGGCTGAGCGACTAACACGTGGACACTTAGGTGAAAGTGAACGTTGCTCAGTTGTGCCCGACCCTTTGCAACTCCATGGTCTGTACAGCCCATGGAATCCTCCAGGCCAGAATACTGGAGTGGGTAGCCTTTCCCTTCTCCAGGGGATCTTCCCAACCAGGGATTGAACCCAGGTCTCCCACATTGCAGACAGATTCTTTACCAGCTGAGCCACAAGGGAAGCACAGAATACTGGAGTGGGTAGCCTATCCCTTCTCCAGTGGATCTTCCCGCGCCAGGAATCGAACCAGGGTCTCCTGCATTGCAGGTGGATTCTATACCAACTGAGCTATAAAGAATTAAAATTTTGCCAAAAGACTAGATTTTATGTTAGGTGTTTATATGGTGATGGTGAAGGTGCTCAGTCGTGTCCGACTCTTTGCGACCCCACCGACTGTAGCCCACCAGGCTCCTCCATCCATGGGATTTTCCAGGCTCGAGTACTGGAGTGGGGTGCCATTTCCTTCTCCAGAGGTGTTTATATAACAAAATAATAATAAAAAGGAAAATTTTGGAGGTGATAGTTATAATTGGGCATAGGTTGTGGTGTAGTTTCTCAGGTATATACTTACCTCCAAACTCATCAAGTTGTATAACTTCGATATATGCAGCTTTTTTTAAAAATTTTCTTCTGATGTGGATTGTTTTAAAAGTCTTTATTGAATTTGTAACAATCTTGTTTCCGTTTCATGCTTTGGTTTTTTGGCCATGAGGCATGTGGGATCTTAATTCCCTGGCCAGGGATTGAACCCACACACCCCTGCTTTGGAAGGTGAAGTCTTAACCATTGGACCTCCAGGGAAGTCCCTATGTAACTTTTTAATAAGTCAATCATACCTCAATAGTGGTTTTTAAACAAATGTAAAGGATGGCAATGGCACCCCACTCCAGTACTCTTGCCTGGAAAATCCCATGGACTGAGGAGCCTGGTGGGCTGTAGTCCATGGGTCGCTAAGAGTTGGACACGACTGAGTGAATTCACTTTCACTTTTCTCTTTCATGCACTGGAGAAGGAAATGGCAACCCACTCCAGTGATCTTGCCTGGAGAATCCCAGGGACGGGGGAGCCTGGTGGGCTGCCGTCTGTGGGGTTGCACAGAGTTGGACATGACTGAAGCGACTTAGCAGCAGCAGCAACAAAGGATGGTGGGAGGGATTGGGGGCAGGAGGAGAAGGGGACGACAGAAGATGAGATGGCTGGATGGCATCACTGACTCAATGGACATGAGTTTGAGTGAACTCCGAGAGTTGGTGATGGACAGTGAGGCCTGTGATTCATGGGGTCGCAAAGAGTCGGACATGACTGAGCGACTGAACTGAAAGGATGGTGACTTGGAAAAAAAATTAATCATGAAAGGAGTTTGCATCTTGCAGGAATGGGCCCACATTAGTCCCTCATCTTTGCTTGGTCATTGACTGGAAGCAGCCGGTGGGAAGAGGGGCTGTGATCCAGAAAGTTAGCCGCTCTGGCTCAGTCCTGCAAGCGCCTCACTGCCGGAAAGCTGAGCGGCGCATTGTCGTGGCCACCACGACCCCCCACCACGTCCTTAAAGAACACTTACACCATATTGCTCATGTGTCTTGTGAGTCACTGAATAAGGAAGCTGTCTCTAACCTCAGAAATGCTTTCATCTAATGTCTTCATTTTAAGGATGAAGAAAGAAAGAGGGACTTCCCCAGTGGTCCAGTGGTTAAGACTGTAATGTAGAGGGGATGTAGGTTCAATCCTTGGTCAGGGAACTAAGATTCTGCATCCCAGGCAGCATGGCTCCCCCACCTCCAAAAATAAAATAAAGATGAAGAAAGAGAGAGGCAGGAATTTTAAATAAAATTTTCCAATATACAGAAATTTTGGACCGGACATTTGTTCTTGTGCAAAGACCATCCTGGCCCCAGAGACTGGATACCAATCGACTCCCCATCCTGACAAATAACACTGCTCCTTCCTTTTCTATAAGCTCCTTGGAGGCAGTTGAGTCCCAAGCAGTACCACTGAACAATTCATTACTGGTACCTGATACCCAAGACAGAATTATGCAGATAAGACCACTACACAATGCACTTCTGTGACGCCAAGAGCATATGTAACAAAAAATGCCCCAAGGAGCCTCCCCTATCCCTGCTTCTGCGTCTTGATACCATTTTATGGTGGTGGTTTAGTTGCTAAGTCATGTCTGACACTTTTGCCACCCCCTGGACTGCAGCCTGCCAGGCTCCTCTGTCCAAGGGATTTCCCAGGCAAGACTATTGTAGTGGGTTGCCAATTCCTTCTCCAGGAAATCTTCCTGACCCAGGGATTGAACCTGCGTCTCCTGCACTGCAGGCCAATTCTTTACCACTGAGCCACCAGGGAAACCTTGATAGCATTTGTCTTTTACATAAATGCTCCTTAGACTTGCTGGTGAGGAGGGCCATTCTAGGTAATGCTGTGCCTAGTTCAATTTGCATTCTTCATATTGCTTCACAAGTGAGTGGAAAGTACCTCAAAACCGAACTGTGGCTTTTCCATCCTTTCCCCGTAAGGCTCCATCCTTCCCACCTCTTCCCTCATCTTCCCTTCTAAGTGTGTGACACTTCCCTGCAGCTAGTTGTTCAAGTTAAAAACCTGGCAACCTTCCTCAATTCTTCTCTTCCTCCCCACATCCAAAGAGCAGATTCAGCTGGCTCTGTCTCCAGAACATAACAAACGTCCATCTACTCTCCTCTCCGTCCCCTCCCACCACCCTGTCCAAGCCATCATCATCTGTTCTGCAGGACCATGATACTGCCTGTGTTCTCTGCTGGGGGACATAGCAGCCTGAGGATATCTTTCAAATGTAAACCAGGTTTATTCTTAATTAAACTTTAATTTGGAATATAGTTTATTTACGATGTTATGTTAGTTTCAGGTATACAGCAAAGTGATCCAGTTACACATCTATCCGTTCTTTTTTAGATTCTTTCCCCATGTAGGTTATTATTGAATATTGAGTAGAATTCCCTGTGCTATACACTAGGTCCTTGTTAATCAATCTGTTTTATATATAGTAGTACATTTATGTTAATTCCAAACTTCTAACTTATCCCTCCCCCCTACCTTTCCCCTTTGGTAGCCATAAGTTTATTTTCTCTGTGTGCCGGTCTGTTTCTGTTTTGTAAATAAGTTCATTTGTATCTTTTTTTAGATTCCACATATCAGTGATGTCATATGGTATTTCTCTTTCTCTGTCTGAGGTACCTCACTTAGAATAATAGTATCTGGGTCCAGCCATGTTGTTGCAAATGGGATTATTTCATCCTCTTCCACAGTTGAGCCATATTTCATTATGTATAGGTGCCACATCTCTCTTATCCCCTCTTCCACAGTTGAGCCATATTTCATTGTGCATAGGTGCCACATCTCCCTTATCCCATGGACATTTAAGCTGCTTCCATTGTCTTGGCTATTGTGAACAGTGTTGCAGTGAACACTGGGGTGCATGTATGTTTTCGAATTATGGTTTTCTCTAGATATATTCCCAGAAATGGGATTGCTGGATCACATGGTAGTTTTATTTTTAGTTTTTAAGGAACCTCCAAGACTGTTCTCCATAGTGGTTGTACCAATTTACATTCCCACCAGTAATGTGGGAGGGTTCCCTTTTCTTTACACCATCTCCAGCATTTATTGCTTATAGATTTTTTGATGATGGCCATTCTGACTGGTGTGAAGTGATACCTCATAATTTTGATTTGCGTTTCTCTCAATTAGCAATATTGAACATATTTTCATGTGCCTTTTGGCCACCTGTATGTTTTCTTTGGAGAAATGGCTCTTTAGATCTTTTGCCCATTTTTTGATTGGGTTGTATGTTTTTGGATATTGAGCTGCATAAGTGTTTATATATTTGGAGATTAATCCCTTGTTGGTATCTTCGTTTGCAAAAGCTTTCTCCTATTCTGTGAGTTGTCTTTTTGTTTTGTTTATGGTTTCCTTTGCTGTGCAAAAGATCAAGTCTTTTAAATTTAAAAAGTTTAATTAAATAAGTTAATTAGGTCCCATTTATTTTTGTTTTTATTGTTATTTCTCTAGGAGGTGGATCCAAAAAGATTTTGCTGCAACTTATGTCAAAGAGTGTTCTGCATATATTTTCCTCTAAAAGTTTTTCAGTATCTGGTCTTCTAAATATAACCCAGATTATATCATATACCTATTTAAACACCTACTACCCTTAGAATAAAATATACATTCTTTTATTTTTGGATAGGATCTTAGTTGCCCCAAACTCGTGCCCCCTGCAGTGGAAGCACAGTCTTAACCACTGGACTACCAGGAAAGTCCCTAAAATGTGCACTCTTTACCGTATTTCAAGGCCCTCCGTGGTCTGGGATCCAGCCCCTGCCTCCTGTGCTGCCTCGCTCAGCGACTGTAAACTAGCTCCCCGGACTCCTGCTCCATCTCTTAAATGGTCCAAGCTCAGTCCTGAGTTCCTCTGCTGTTCTTTCTGCCTAGAATATCTCCCCCCAGGTATATCCTAACTGGCTCCTTGATCTAGGACTCAGATAAAATGTCACTTTCTCAGTGAGGCCTTACTTAACCACTCAAACTAAATAAAACATCCCCCCCCCCATTATACTATAACATATTACCCTGTTTTATTTTCTTCATGTCACATACTGTCATCTGATTTTATTTTGTTTAGTTTTTGTAGAATGTAAGCTTCATGAGAGGAGGGACTCTGTTTCGTTCCTGGCGGCATCCCTCATGCCTATCTCATCCTGCGGATTGTGTTCTCAAAAATATCAATAATACCTTTGATGCACACAGTCATCGATTCCAGTCAACTGACTAGACCTTTTGACTTTCAATATATATAACTTCCCAAATGGTGGGGTTGTTGTGTTAAACACTGACAATTGTCAACATTGACTTCAACTTTCAACTGACAGACAATATTGGCTATTTTGACTCTGGAACGTGTGTAACTGCAAAACAATTTTTTATAGACAAACAAGTGAGGAGCCCTTGCCCTCTAATAACTTCTGTGGTATCTTTATTAGGTTGGAGGCTAATTCTTCTTGGGCAAAAGTGAAAGTCACTTAGTCCTGTCTGATCCTTTGCAACCCCATGGACTACGCAGTCCATGGAATTCTCCAGGTCAGAATACTAGAATAATGGAGTGGGTGGCTATTCCCTTTTCCAGAGGATCTTCCCAACTGAAGGATCGAACCCAGGTCTCCTGTATGGCAGGCAGATTCTTTACCAGCTGAGCCACCAGGGAAGCCCAAGAATACTAGAGTGGGTAGCCTATCCCTCCTCCAGCAGATCTTCCTGACTCAGGAATCAAACCAGAGTCTCCTACATTGTAGGCCCTAAATATAGTAAATGCCTCCTCTTCCTTATCACGTTTCTACAAGTTGCCATCTCTAAGAGAGAAACAATCATGTTTTAGACATACATGATATATATTTATTTATATATTTTCCATACGTTGTTTTTTTTTTCTGGGGGAGCTATGCCACATGGCTTGTGGGATCTTAGTTCCCCAACCAGGGATTGAACCTGGACCCTCAGCAGTGAAAGCCCAAAGTCCTAACCACTGGACTGCCAGGGAATTCTCTTTCATATATTTTTAACAATGTCAAAACTAAATTCTGCATACATGAAAGAAGGTAAGCTACAACTATCCTGCAAACCAGAAATAGAAGTCCAGTTCATAAGCAGAGAACGTGTTCTTGCTTCAATATGGTGTGTGTGTGTTAGGAGAACACTGGAGGAACCTCTTTTTATTCTAGTCACCAATCCCCAAAGGACTAAAGTCTTACTGCTGGAACTCTATCCAGAATAAGAGAGGAGAGAAACTTCTCTAAGAATGCTCACCATCCTAGACATTTCTCATTTTTTCCCCCCAAGGAATTTGAACTATCTTGTTTTACATTTTTTATTTTATCATTTAATCCATTTGCATGGCACTGTTGCAGAGCAACTGAAAAACACATTCCAAAGCAGAACTCATTGGAAGTAAGGACACTGACCTCAAAATTCAGTGTCCAGCAGTGCCTGGCACCTAGGGAGCACTCAGTAAGTATGTTGTGTTGCTCAGTTGTGTCCAACTCTTTGCAACCCCATGGACTGCAGCATGCCAGGCTTCCCCCTCCTTCACTACCTCCTAGAATCTGCTCAAACTCATGTCCATTGAGGCAGTGATGCCATCCAGCCATCTCATCCTCTGTCGCCCCCTTCTCCTTCTGCCCTCAATCTTTCCCAGCATCAGGGTCTTTTCTAAAAAGTTGGCTCTTTGCATCAGGCGGCCAAAGTACTGGAGCTTCAGCTTTAGCATATTAACCAGGCCAGAAGTCCTGAGAGGGTCCTGAGAGAAGACAGAGCCCCAGTTCCCAATGACTCATTGATGAGTTCACTGCCAAAACTACCAAGAGGGTAGGTGGAAGTGGAGGGGACTGAGATGGTAGTAAACACATCCTAAAACGGCAATACTGAGAAATCTAATCGAATTTGAATTGAGGGCTCCACATGCAGGCACCAGGAATGTTCCCAGACAGAGACCAATAGACCACAGGCTATTGCTGCTGGAAGCCCTTCAGTTCAGTTCAGTTCAGTCGCTCAGTTGTGTCCAGCTCTTTGCGACCCCATGAATCATAGCACTCCAGGCCTCCCTGTCCATCACCAACTCCCGGAGTTCACTCAGACTCACATCCATCGAGTCCGTGATGCCATCCAGCCATCTCATCCTCGGTCGTCCCCTTCTCCTCCTGCCCCCAATCCCTCCCAGCATCAGAGTCTTTTCCTATGAGTCATCTCTTCGCATGAGGTGGCCAGAGTACTGGAGTTTCAGCTTCAGCATCATTCCTTCCGAAGAACACCCAGGGCTGATCTCCTTCAGAATGGACTGGTTGGATCTCCTTGCAGTCCAAGGGACTCTCAAGAGTCTTCTCCAACACCACAGTTCACTGGAAGCCCATAGTGAGACCTAAATGTAAAGATGGCGGCCAGTTTGCTGCTGACAAACAGGACTTTGCTTTTCTAACCCTTCTGTGCACGTTGCATCTGTAACAAGGAGCTTCGTATGCATGCCTGCCCCATCCTCCCTAGGGCTAGGGATCCTAGACTCTTGAAAGTCTGAGGTGCTGTTTTGTTGTTGCCAGGTGGGGACCAGGATAAAAAGCCGTTGTTGGAGTGATTAGGTCCAGATTAAGTACAGCTTTATGGGTGGAGGCTGAGACCTTGAATCCTACCCTCGGGCAGATCAGCAGACGCTGCAGTTCACTGAGGGCAGTGATAATTGATCCTCTTGCTACTAGTCAAGGAGTAAGAGAGCAGCTGGGGTTTGCAACTGTTGTGGGAGATCAATTTCAAATGAGGCTTAGGGAGAAGAAGCCTGTGGCAGGAGCTGGGCTGGAGACAAAGGCTTCGGTGGGATTCCCAGGGGAGAACCTGGGTGACATTTCACCTGAAGCTGAGAGGGTGAGAGTCACACCCTGGTTCTTGGTCCTGCCTTTACCGGTCACAGCAACAGGAGCAACTCTCTTGCTTGAACAGGTGCAAGTATAAAGAAATGAAAGCTTCCTCTGTGCAGAGAGACAGGGACCAGCCATACTCACGTGTCCATGCCCTGGTTTTCTTCCCAGGCACGTGGCTGCCTTCTTTCCCAGATACCTGAGTTCCTGGTGGAGGTGCTGTTGGCCACGGTCAGGCCTGGCCCCACTTGCAACCAGCCCTCACTCCTCATCCGCTGGCTGAACAGAGAGGACTTTGGGAAACCCAGGAATGCTGGAGCCAGGAGTGGCAGGAACCTGGGCCCCTGAATGACTGCCCATCCATAGGCAGGGGGACTAGGCTTTAGGGGTTCCCTATGATGGCTAACTGATATTCTGCTTACCAGGTGGCTCAGTGGTAAAAGAATCCTCCTGCCAGTGCAGGAAAGGCAGGAGATGCAGTTTCAAGCCCTGGGTCAGGAAGAACTCTTAGAGTAGGAAATGGCAACCCATCCAGTATTCTTGCCTAGAGAATCCCGTGGACAGAGGAGCCTGCTGGGCTACAGTCCACGGAGTCTCAGAGAGTCGGACACGACTGAGCGACTGAGCACATAGGCACACATGATGGTTAACATAACCTGCATAGCACCCTTCTGGAACTCCATCTGCTGGAAACCCAGTTCCCTGAAAGTCTCACAAAGTCACTGAGGGAGCTGCTGGTCTAGGAGCTGGGTCTCCATACACCAGACACTGGCCCTCTGCATGCTGGTTCCACAGGGCTTCCTGGCCTCTGTTTGCGAGCCTGCTTCCCAGATTCAGCTCGAGTTGATGCTGGAAGAGTCTTTGGATAGACCCTCTTGCCTTTCCCCTCACAATCTGGGCTGTGCCCAAGTATGTCTGTGTATATGTCTCTGTGTGTGTTTGCTTGTTTTTGTAAATTTGTGTGTGAGTGTGTATAACATAAAATTTGTTATTCCACACAGGGAACTCTGCTCAATATCACGTGGCAGCCTCTAGGGGAGGGCAGTTTGGGGCAGAATGGATACAGGTATATGTATGGCCGAGTCCCTTTGCTGTCCACCTGAAACTATCACAATACTGTCAATTGGCTATACTCCAATAGAAAAATAGAAAGTTAAAAAAAAAAATAACACACACACATATTTGATATTCTATCTTTTTTTCCCAGAAATATCTAGGCTTTACATAATATGAAACAATGAACCTCTGGTTATTTAACTACGTTAAAATAACATAAGGTCCCTAAACACCTGATGAATCAAGATATAAAATTTGCCATTTTAACCAGTCTTGCTTGTTTTTCTTCTTGCTGTTACAACAGAGGGAGGGCCCTAGGCCTTCAGAAGGATCACTTCTCCCTGTTGGAGTTGGGATGGGGTCCTTTTTCACACCCGCTTTTCCTCACACGACCCCCAACACATAGTGGCCATTCCTCCTAACCCTTCCCTGTTTCCAGAACAGCCTCTGGACTCCACCCCAGCAGGAGGGCAGACACGCATTTTCTCACCTCTTTGGGTGTCCCATTGTGTAGAAAATCCCAAAGGTCTGTCATTTTCATTCACCCCATAGCACCAGCCCTATGCTCTAAGGTCACCCAGGAAGTCTCGCAGTGGAATGTGAGGACAGTTGATGAGGCCTAAGTGTTGCTCCCAGAACAGGCTCTGGTTAGGACGTGTTCATACCCACCCCAGCATTCAGTGACCCAGACCAGAACTGCGTATGTGGGTGGCAGTTTCTCTCTTGCCCTCCCCCAGTGATGTCCTCTTCTGCCCAAATTTCTTCCCACTCTTGATATGCCTTCTAGAAAAGTTGTCTTGCACTGTTGCTATTGAAGCCTCCAGAGTTCCTTTGGGGCATCGCTTTTGAGCACAAATTAGAACAAGGCTCCTACTCTGGCAGCCACAGGTGCCCCAGCTTGGCTGGTAGAGGGCGGGCTGGATGCCAGCCTCTGCCTGGTTTCAGCCAGGGGTGTACAGTGTTCCCCCAGACCCTTCCACCTGGCTGCTAGAGTCTTCCCCCAAACATTGCCACGGGTTATATTTTCTACTTTTATTATTATTTTTTGGCTATACTGTGCAGAATGTGGGATCTCACATCTGCCTACCAGGGGTCAAACCCTGGGCCTGGCAGTGAAAGCACCAAGTCCTAAGCACTGCGCTACCTGGGAAGTTCTACCACGAGTCTTAAATAACCAGTTTCTCCCTCCTTCAGCTCATCACTGTCACCCTAGGGGCTCAGAGGCACAGGCTTGGGGATTTTAAGGTAGCCAGAGGTGATTTTAGTCACACTGCGCCAAGGAGAAGGCCGTGGACTGATCAGAGAACACTACTACCTTGACGCCATTGTTCCTATGGGGAAATGTCTCCCTAGGTCTTTTCCAGCTCTCAACTTAAAAATAAATCTTAGCGGACCCTCACCAGAACTGAATCAGCAGACACCTTGATCTTGGACTTTGTAGCCATCAAAACTATGAGAAACAGGGAATTCTCTGGTGGTCGAGGACTTTCACTGCCTGGGTCCGAGATCCCACGAGTCACGTGGCATGGCCAAAAAATAAAATGAGAAGTGGCGTGCTAAGTCGCTTCAGTCATGTCAGACTCTTTGTGGCCCCATGGACCATAGTCCACCAGGCTCCTCTGTCCATGGGATTTCCCAGGCAAGAACACTGGAGTGGGTTTCCATGCCCCTCTATGGGGGATCTTCCCGACCCAAGGATCGAACCCGTGTCTCTTATGTCTCCTGCACTGGCAGGCAGGTTCTTTACCACTAATGCCACCTTGGCCTTAGAAAAATAAGTCTTTAGGGAACAATCTGCCCACGAGAAACACAGGACCTGTGATGTAGGCTACTTTCTTCTCACCCTCAGGCTTGTGAACGGCTATGGCCGACTTACTTCGGCCTTAGCTGGCTCAGATTTGACTGTGGCTCCAGACTCTGCCCCACAAGTTGTGCAAGCTTTGGAGAACAGATTTCTGGTTGTAGGATCTCCTTTGTAACTTGAACCCCAAGCACAGGAGGTATCTTTGTACATGATTGACTTAATTAAAAAGTGGACAGTGGTTAAGAATCTGCCTGCCAATGCAGGGGACACGGTCCCTGGTCCAGGAAGGTCCCACATCGCCTTGGGGTGACTAAGCCTACACACCACAACTGCTGAGTCCGTGCTCTGCAACGAGAGAAGCCCCCGCGATGAGAAGCGTGTGCGCTGTAATGAAGAGAGGCTGCCGCTCGCCAAAACTAGCGGAAGCCTGTGTAGAGCAATGAAGGCCGAGCACAGCCATCAGTCAATACATAGGTTTTCAAAAGTGGACAGATGCTGATGATCTCATGTCTCCTTTTGGAATGCTTGCTTGGTGCCAGCCTAAAGCTGATGTTTTTGTAGCTGCTGGGCTAGGAGGTTAGAAGTTTTCCCTTAGCCTTTTATCCCGGGCATTTCTCATCTGGGCATCATATTAATACCAAGGAACAGACAAAGCTGAGCTCAGCACTATCACTTGACCTCATTTCTGTTTTAGGAATTCTCCCTGCAACCATGCAGTTTGAGCAGAAAGCCATCTCTGAAGTGTTTTGAATTTTAATATCTTTTCATACTGGCCTCTTTTTTGTCAAGACAACATGTGTGCCTCTGGCTTAACTTGCTGACTAGAAAACTGAAACACACTTCTAGCTGGTAGCCAGAAACAAAGGGAAAAATTGTCCGTCTGAAGAACTATTTAGCTATCCACATTTCCATGCCCACACTGTCCCACGCCCCCTCCTATATGAACAACCCCCGCAAGAATCCAACTGCTTTTGTATTAACGTCAGTCATGGCATTTCTCACAGTGGTCTGCTTAGCATTGAAAACATGGGGGCTCTGTGATTTCAGCATGGTTCATCACAGCACCTTGAAGCCTGGGTCTTGAGGGAGCCTGCCACAGGGGAGGGTCTTGAATGGGTCTCAAGGCATCTGCCAAGCCAGACTCCAGGTTAAGATGCTTCCAGAAACCTCGCTCAAGGCTATGTCCTTTTAATCAGGCTGCTTCTCGGCTCATTAGACACTACACAGGATAGGTTCAAGGAGTTGGCAGTGGCTTCATCTGGAACCATTTTCCTGAAACATGCAAATATTTGTACCTCGAGGGACTCTGACTCCAGAAACGTGTACACCAGCGTGAGCTCTGTGGAAGTAAAGCATAATTCATGGGATGCTCTGAGGGGAGACCAGGTTTTACCTAAGCAAGAAGAAAATTTTGAATTCCAGCAACAGGAATAACCCGTAACAGGAAAAGGGCTACAGGAATAGAGAGGCAGGGTGGGTGTGAAACAGGCAGTACCTGAAATTCAGACCTCCAGATGTTAACTGGCCTGTGGAAGAGGCGTCTGGGGAATGTCATCACTATCTGCCTGCTCTGTGCTTTATTACGACACGCTGCAGATACTGGGCCCTGACCTCTGACACAGAGCAGAAGGGCTGTCAGCTCTTCAAGACAAAGGCTTCAGAAGACTGGGAGGCCACCCAGCAACCGGAAGTGAGAACACCCTCCTTCCATCCTGAAGGCAGCTCTGCAGCCTCAGTCTTACCTGGCAATGGAGGAGGATGTCGCTGCCATGAGTTCTGGCCAGAGATGGGCTCAGGCTTCAGGCCTAATGAGTTTCCTGACCATTCAACACTTTCTTCTGTACTTTCTTTAAGACATCTGTGTTTTTTGGCTACCGTGAGCAGGGAGAGCCAGGGAGGTTTTGGCAGCCTCCTCAGATCTGGTGTTCACAGCATCACAGAGGCTATTTCCAGCAATTATCTTCCCATTGTAGATGTTCTGTGGAGAGATTTGTGGCATCTTCTCTACATGGTTCCATACAGGTCTCCAGCATTGCATGTGGATTCTTTATCAGCTGAGACACAAGGGAAACCCTTATGGCTTCAAGACACTCATGAAAATTGGGAGATGAATTCTGTTCAAATGGTCTACCCTCTCTTCTTGTCAGGTTCCCGCACGCTGGCCAGCCTGACCATAAATGGCTGCACACGCAAACCAAGGCGTGCTGGTGAGGACGGCGGGGGCAGGCAGAGTGAGTTTCAAGATTCTGTTGGTGCTAGAATCACTCACTCTATCCTTTCTGATAGGCGAAGGGCAAATGTCCTCCTACCAAGCTCAGACTTTGTAGTTTATGACGCTTATAGACTTCCTGTCACCCTGAATTAGGCCCAGTTCCCCAGTGGATTTCTCCCATGGCTCCCTGAACCTGCCTCTCACAGCTCCTCTCACAGTCTGTGACTAGATTTGTGTGGGTGTGATTATTTATGTCTTCCTCTCATTAGACTGTCAACTTTATGAGAGCAGGAGTCATATCTGCTCTCCTCATGATTGACTCCCAGCACTAAACACAGAGACGGGCATATGGTGGGAGTCCAATCAATATTTATTAAACTAGTGAACAAGTAAATGAATGGATGGATGATTAATGAATGGAGCTGAAAGAAATCATAGACAGTAAGTCTAGCGCCATCATTCAATAGATGAAGATACAGAAGTTAAATGGTTTGTTCAAGTCTATGAAGCTTTTCTGATTTCACATGTATGAAGACAGATTGAGTTTGTCAATTAATTCTCAAGTATTGATTAAACATGTATTCTATTGTGTTAAGGAACTCTAAGATGGCTAAAATTCAATATTCCTACTGTTAAAAAGTAGCAGTTAAACTGATAAGAGAAAAGTAGTGACTATTGATTAAGTGCTTTCAATATATTATATCATTTATGAAATAGGTCTTAGCATTTCCATTTAACAGATAGGAAAGACAAGCTCAGAGATAATATTACTCAATTGTGTTGAGCTTTTACTATATGCCAAAGCATTTCTACATGTTTTATCTCCATTCATAATTTAATTATCAAGACTTGACTAGGGGAGGACCCACTTCCAGGCTTGGTCATGGGAATATTGTCAGGACTCATTGTTGGCCAGAGCCAGCTCCTCGCTAAATAGGCCTCTCCATTGCAGGCTTACAGCATGACACCTCGCTCTTCTGAGAGCAATGCCTAAGAGATACAGACACAGAGAGAGATGGAAGGTAAAGAAGTTAGTCTCTGTAACATAATCTCAGGGGTAATTTGCTATCACATCATTATTATCATTTTTTAATAAACATTTGTTTTTGATTTATCTGGCTGCACCGGGTCTTTGTTGAGGTATGTGAGATCTAGTTCCCTGACCAGGCCCCCTGCAGTGGGAGCAGAGTCTTAACCACTGGACCACCGGGCAAGTCCCATCATTTCCTATTCATTAGTCATGAGCCATTAGGTCCAGCCCACCCTCAGTGAGAGAGTATTACACAAGGGTGTGAGTAACAGGAGGTAGGGATGACAGGTCATCCTAGAATCTGCCAACCACAGCAAGATTAGTTTAATAACCCAACGTTAGCGTATTAACCACATTAATATAACAAAGAAGAAAAGGATGATCACCTCAATAGATTTTTTAAGAAAACCAAGTATTTGATAAAATGTGACACTACTGATGACAAAAGCTAAAAATGAAAGTGATTGGTCTTCTTCTGATAAAAACATGTGATAGATTGTGTTAATACCCTGACTTCCTCACCCTTCCTGTACCACACCCTTTGCCGTGTAAGTTTATGGTGGCCTCCCATCATGGGCAAGATTATTGTGGACTCTGGACTCAGCCATATGACTCACTTTGGCCATATATTGCCATTAAAATATTTGGCATATTAACAGATGTGATGCTAACAGCGTTCTGAAATGAGACTGCCGGTTGGGGTTTGCTCTTTTGTTCTTCTGCAGTTCACCATGAGAAAGACCTAAGCAGGCTAGCCCACTGGCTCCATAAGATGAGAAACAGGTGGAACACAGCTACTCCAGCTAAAGTATACAGGCAAACCCAGGTGAGAACAGAGCCCCAAGCGACGTGTATATGCGTGTGTGAGCCCATCCAAGACCAGCACAACAATCCAGTGAAGCTTCAGCTCAGATCAGCTGACTACCACAAATCTGTAAGACGTGTCTATTATTATATGCCACTGGGGTTTTTGTGGTTCTTTTGTTATGCAGTAAAAGCTGACTTATTCAGGTTATCTATAAAGCTACCATCAGCAAATATCAGCTTAAGAGTGATATGTTAAAAGTTTTCCTCTGAGACTAGAAATTTCTTAAGTTTGACTGCAATTCATACTTCTTTTTAACTTGGTTCTGAGCATTTTCACCAGTGCAAAAAGGCAAGAAATGGAAATAAAAGAATAGAAATAAAAAAATAGTTGTCCTAATTTGCAGATGATCTATGTACACATACAATCCAAAAGAATCTTCAAATCAGTGATCATAATTAGTAATATATTGCCATTAAAATATTTGGCATATTAACAGATGTGATGCTAACAGCGTTCTGAAATGAGACTGCCGGTTGGGGTTTGCTCTTTTGTTCTTCTGCAGTTCACCATGAGAAAGACCTAAGCAGGCTAGCCCACTGGCTCCATAAGATGAGAAACAGGTGGAACACAGCTACTCCAGCTAAAGTATACAGGCAAACCCAGGTGAGAACAGAGCCCCAAGCGACGTGTATATGCGTGTGTGAGCCCATCCAAGACCAGCACAACAATCCAGTGAAGCTTCAGCTCAGATCAGCTGACTACCACAAATCTGTAAGACGTGTCTATTATTATATGCCACTGGGGTTTTTGTGGTTCTTTTGTTATGCAGTAAAAGCTGACTTATTCAGGTTATCTATAAAGCTACCATCACCAAATATCAGCTTAAGAGTGATATGTTAAAAGTTTTCCTCTGAGACTAGAAATTTCTTAAGTTTGACTGCAATTCATACTTCTTTTTAACTTGGTTCTGAGCATTTTCACCAGTGCAAAAAGGCAAGAAATGGAAATAAAAGAATAGAAATTAAAAAATAGTTGTCCTAATTTGCAGATGATCTATGTACACATACAATCCAAAAGAATCTTCAAATCAATGATCATAATTAGTAAGTGAATTATCTAGGTCACTAGATTCAAAGTCAATATACAGAAACAACTGTATTTCTATGTGCCAGCAATAAAACAAAAGATTTTCAACATCTCTGTACAGAGACTACTGAGAGAAATTAAAGAAACTACCATAAAAGAAAAAAGAAGGACTATGTTGTGTTCATGGATTGTAAATACATCAGTTATCCCCAAATTGATCTCCCCAGTGCAATCCCAATAGAATTCTCAACAGGACTTTTGTGCAAATTTACATATTGGTTTCAAAATTTATTTGGAAACACAAAGGGCCAAGAATAGCTAAAACCATCTTGAATAAAACAGTATGGAAACTTTTTTTCCTCAGAAAAAAATCAATATAATTTAGGCTGTGTGGCTTTTTGTCTCAAGCACAAGCAAATAAACCAATGGAATAGAACTGAGAGCCCAGAAAGAGACTCACACATTTATGGATATGTAATTTAGGACAAATGTGATGCTCTGAACAGTCTTTAAGATAAATATTTCTGGATCAGTTGGCTATCTGTATGAAAAAAGTAGCTGGACTCCTATTTTAGTGTTACACAAAAAATAAATTCCAGTTAGGTTACTGATCTAAATGTGAACACGAAAACAATAATGTTTCTAGGAGATATCAAAGATGTTCCCAGGATCTGGGGGTAGGTAAGGATTGTTAAATAAGATGTAAGAAAACAAAACAGTAACTGAAAAGGAAATAATTGATAAACAGATGAGAGACTGGTAAACTACAGCCCACAGGTCAAATCTGGACACGTTTTTTGTAAATAAAGTTTTATTGGCAGACAGCTATGCCCAGTCATTTACATATTATCTACGGCTGCTTTCATGATACAATGGCAGACGTGAGTGGTTGTATAAGAGATCTAATGGCTCACAAAGCCTAAAATATTTACTATGTGGTCCCTTTCAGAAAAAGTTTGCCAACCCCTGAATTAGACTAAATTAAAAATAGGGATTTTAGATCATTGAAGAGCATCACTAAGAAGGTAAAAAGGCAAGTCTCAGAGTGGGAAAAACGTATATAACTGACAAAGGTCTCCTATCTAAAATGTATACTGCATGCCAAGAAATTAATAACAAAAAAGCTCAATAGAAAAATGGGATAAAGAGATGACTAGGTACTTATCTCGCAAAAGAAGAGTGGCCAACACATCTCTTTTTTTGGCCATCTATGGGGGCTTGCTGGATCATTGAAAAAGCAAGAGAGTTCCAGAAAAATGCCAATTTCTGCTTTATTGACTATGCCAAAGCTTTTGACTGTGAGGATCACAATAAAGTGTGGAAAATTCTGAAGGAGATGGGCATACCAGACCACCTGACCTGCCTCTTGAGAAATCTGTATGCAGGTCAGGAAGCAACAGTTGGAACTGGACATGGAACAACAGACTGGTTCCAAATAGAAAAAGGAGTACGTCAAGGCTGTATATGGTCCCTCTGCTTATTTAACTTATATGCAGAGTACATCATGAGAAACGCTGGGCTGGAAGAAGCACAAGCTGGAATCAAGATTGCCAGGAGAAATATCAATAACCTCAGATATGCTGATGACACCACCCTTATGGCAGAAAGTGAAGAAGAACTAAAGAGCCTCTTGAGGAAAGTGAAAGAGGAGAGTGAAAAAGTTGGCTTAAAG